>CAJHNH020001201.1:0-190736 GCA_905116865.2 Candidula unifasciata
GAGAAATAAAGTAAATGAAATAAAGGGAAAAAGAAATTAAAAGGGCAATGAACGGTTTTCAGGGGCCCCAAATACAATTTTCGTAGAACCCCCCGAGGGGTGGGGAAAAGAAACCCCAACCAAAACACCCAAAAACAAAACAAATTTTCTTCTCTCCATCCTTTATTCTTGGCCCCCCACAGAAAAAGATTGGGGTGAGATGAAAGACCCGGGAAAGACACCTCGGTTGATCCCCCCGGGTCAGCAGCAAAACCCCTCCAACACCAACCTTCCTCACAAATTTTTTCGTCCCTCATCCCCATTTCCCCCTTTTCGTCACTAATTGTCACGCGCAAAAGCAAACCCTATCCCCATTTAGGGCATTTTAATTTCTTCAGCGGGAAAAATACGAAAAAAGAAAACAAACTATCACTTTTTTAGGCCCCACGAGGCCCCAAACCAACCCCGGGTGTCGCTAAACAATAATTAAGAGTAGGGCCCGGGGCAACGAGCAAAATTTATCTCCTATTTAGACAAATACATTGGGTTCACAATTAACGCAGACAACTATTACTATCTAGCTACTACTATAGGTTCAATTCCCAAGGACGAACGCCCCCATAATCTGTCACAAACCTCTGGTATGACCTTGCCGGTCCGTGGCTCGCTAACTAGGCCTATGACAGACAGACTAACCTACAACACACACTGAACCCGAACGCACACAGAGCACACACGACAATCTTTATTGGAAGTACAGGTAATACATAGACAGTTGACTTCCCGCCGTGTGGCCACCTATTGCCTGGACCCTCTGGCTGAACGGGCTTTACAATCGCCCCGTCCCCAGTACGTGCGACAGGCAATATTCTGGTGTACAAACCACAATCCGGCAGGATACGCTCTCTTCTATCGCCACGCTGACCCAATCAAACTGTCACAGTCTCTGTCTTAGTGCAGGGTCAGAGTGTCCAGGTTAGCCACTCTCTCACAGCACATATACATAAATACTCTACACAAGAACTATCCTTTCCTAACACAAAACTGTACATAAACTATCCAGTCACTAACAGAAATATATACTAACTTTGATACTATAACATAAACTATCCAGTCACTAACAGATATATCCTAACTCTAATACTATAACACAACTGTCTTGCTAAACGTCCTCTCTTCCTGACCGACGCACACCGAATCTCCCTTCTTCCTTCTCCCTCGTGTCTTGACCCCGTTCACCAGCTCAGTCCCAAAAGCAGTCATCGTGTTACTACAAACACAGTTCGGTCTTTCTTGCTTTATCCTGAGCGCTGGTTTCGCCGTGCGATCACAGAACGGACTTGACCAGTGACGGCCCTGACCTCTGTGTCAACCCTGGGCGCACACCTTACGGTGTGGTACACTGACTGTACTTGATAGGGTTGTGACAGTACCCAACAGATCAACTTGGCTAACAAGTGGCCTGTCAGTCAATTCTGGACTGACATCCCTAGAGCAAACATTCTTAAGTGCCCAAATCTAGTTTACACCGAATCTAACTGGCCGGTGTGAAAGACGGTCAGTGAAGCCATTGTGTTTCCTACGTGACCAAGATCAAGATAAAGCATTCCTAACTGCCAAACACCTGTTCTCTCCAGAATTACACTGACGTGTTAAACTCCGACCTCCCGGCTCCACAATGTCTAGCGTCTACTCAATTTACCTGTTCAAAAGGGCCCCGCTCAGTCTCTACAGTCTGGTCAGATGATAGCATTCTGACACTGGCGTGAGAATCCAACCTCACATCCCTAGTCTGAACCAGCGGGCTGTATTACGTAGTGTTAGGTAATTTTAAACAAAGCGCAGTGGCTTTGTCTGGGAGAAGGACTGGTAACATTTAAATCAATTTGGTTTAAAGTAATATTAGGGTAAAGGGCAGAGTAAATATAATCCTCTCTCTTTAGAACCAGAAGAACTTATTACAAGTACTAACTTCTGGAATCACTGAGATCGTCTCGTGACAACAAAGAGGACGTGAGCGTGTTGGAGCCCTTTTGTTCAGCCAGCCTTCAATGTGAAGACGACACTTGATTAATTTAATTAAATAAATACCCACGATAGAGACGTTAGTGTTGAATAATACAGACAGGAATCCATCACTGATCGTCCCTCCGTGATTTATTCAATTTCACAACGTCAGGGGAAGCAACCGAGTCATTGTTCAACATACATAAAACTACATGTAATAAAGAAGTGAACTGTTGAACCTTTCGCGCCTGGCTTGTCTCCCATGTTTGCTATTCTAGACAAGAAGTATTCCCAAACTGCGCGAGTGTATGGTATCGCGTGCAAGAGGGCATTATGCTGAGACACGGATTCTGGTTTATGAGATATGCTGACCTACTCTTTTGATTACCATTTCCGATGTTTAGGAGCTATATGTATATAAAAGTTATCCACGATAGTTTAACGTGGATCAGTGGACACCAACTCATAGATGCACTTTAACGAACTGCTTCAAACGTTATGTATCGAGATTTGGTCACCCCACGTCACTTGGTTTTTGAATAGTTTAGAACAGAATGTCTCTCTCTCCTTCTCTCTTTCTCTCACAGTCTGTCTGTTTGTCTGTCTTACATCTCTCTCCAGAGCGGCTGGTAATTAAAGAAAGGTAAAGTCGGGAGATTTGAACCCGCGTCATTGCATACGGTTATAAAACATAACTGCTCTGCCACCAGTACAGACAGCTCAAAAGAAGCTGTCCGCCTGTGTCGCCGTCCGCACGCAACTCCGTAGCTACAGCGACGTTCCTCAATTTACCCCAGAGTGTTAACTCTGGTACCCATTACCTAGAGGTTGGGTGAACCCCGAGAACCGCCCGGTTTCGAACACCTGCCGTGGGCTGCAGCGAGTCGCAGCTGGATTTGAAAGCGAGTCTCCTATCAACTGCGCTGACGCGGCTCCTCAAGCATGTTCAGATTCTCACACACAGCACGAAACCCCGATGTTCCATTTCATCCAGGGTATCGAATGGATTGAGAGAACAAAACGGAAAGGGCTGAGAGTGAAATGGGATATGTATTGGTACAGCGGGAGGACTATGATGCTGTTTGAACCCCAGTCTCATTACCTGCTATATGAATCCTAGAGTTACTACTAAACAACAATCTATCAGGTGTTTGTCTTAGTTGATGGGAAACTCTTTCCTCCCGGTATTGAGTTACGGTACTAGCTGCTGCCGCTCCTTTGAGTGGGAAGCTACATACCATAGTATTTCAAATAATTAATTCTACTGATCTATCATAAGGCACATTATTATTATTATTATTATTATTATTATTATTATTATTAATTTCAACAAACCTGAAGCCCCTACTTGTTGTTTTCTTTGTGTCGACGTCTTGAATCCAATGACTACTTGGCTAAATTTCCTGCAATAAATGTTTCTATGTACATTAAATTATATAAAACGTTAAAAAGACCAGTCGTTTTATATGGTTCGAGACCAACTAAAAGAGTTACAGCCTCATTACAAATTTTTAAAAAGTATTACCACGAAACCTTAGGCCCATCAGAGATGCAAACAGCGGGGAATGTAGAGTAAGAAGAAACGATGAAATTCATAATCTGTTTTAATCACCACAGATCACCGTTATCTTGAGATCTAAAAGACTTAAATGACTTAGGCATATTGAACACGAGGCAGACCAAGAAGACCATGGATAGATAACGTCCAGACAGACTTGACACTTAATGTCACAACTGGAAAGAGAAGATCAGTCGGAAAGATGAATGGAGGCAGGTGATATCTGCAGCAATGAATCTCAAGGGCTGTGAATACTGAAGATATAAATTAAGCAGCAGTCTCCACATCTTTTATAACAAGCAAACATTCCATTGCATTTCACATGAAAGCAAATAAACATTAGAAATTAAATTACAAAATTTCGCAAACACGACAATTTGTGTTACCATATAAAACAAAAGCGCCCACCGGCAGATTTAATCTCATCTTCTATTCATGCCTGCTGTCACATATTGATGGTTTCCCATTTTCCCAGTTTCTTCCATTTCCACAAGATTTCACTACGTAAGTAAATGGATTCGATGTTTTGCTCCAAATCAGAGAAAAGATGTTTGGGCAGACAGACATTCTAAATATCTCAAGTTCTAATTTATAATCTTCAACCCTTTCGCCCTTTCTTAAAATAGTTGTCAATGTCTTGCAGTTAGGAGAAGGCCATTTCAGGAGTCTTCGGCATCGAAATTAAACCAGCCGTGTGTCATCTATTAGAAAACCGCCCAAAGAATGTACAAGGGTGTCTTTTGCAGGCTGTAGCAGACGTAGGAACATTACACGGCTGTCTGGATCTGTGATTGGCTAGCTGTGCGATCATGTGATATATCCCAGATTGAAGTTTATGGTGATTGGAGTGCTGGAGTAAATCTTCAGACAAATGGAAAGTAAACCGAAAGTAAGATATATGGTAGTTATTGTGTCAGGCACAACTTTTGAGCTTTCCGGAGGCTACAGAAATTGTAGGAAAACATAATCTAAAACATTACATCTTGGGGGCGTACTATTTCACGGAATGAATCGACTCCAGTCGTAGTTTGGTGAATTTAACTTTGCAGGGATAAAAAAAAAAAAAAAAAGAATTTGTATACATAAATCTAACAGATGAAATTTCTCTACCATCCCACTAGCGAAATAAAACGCGAAATGAATTAAACATTTTTCTTGAGAGATCATGACAATTAGGTTTAAAATTTTACAATGAAAATACGTGGTTAATGAGTAGTAAAAAAATGGAAAACTGTAGTTCAGTGTCTCTTAGTCATATCCCAGTGTGAGAAATGGAGCCATGCTTTTATTTAGTGTGACGTGACGCGGTGGATTTAATGTTTATATGTTGAGTAGGGATTTCCCTTTCAACACATTCCCTCCACCAAATGTACCGAACTAAAATCTGAGCTATGTTGCTCTCAGACAAAGTCCTGGATATCCAAGAAAACAGCCATATTGGCTCGTTAAGTACTTTAACATTATCTGCACTTGGTACCCACAAGAGAAGAAAAGGAATTTTAGATGTCTTTAGCATTATACTTAATGAATTATTAGACAGGGCAAATGATTCCTCCGTCATCTACCTTCTCCCGGTGTTATTATGAATAATTAAAGAATTATTATCATATTAATTGAGCACCCACCAAATGGTATTCTATCCTAACAGTTTAATTAAACATGTAAGAACAGACATTTGGAATTACAAAAACTGATGCAGGATAAGACCATATATTTGATTTATTAACCTAGCAATCAGAGTATGACATTAGTCATCATTATTGTTATAATAGATAGTGATGGTATGGTGATAATGAGAGGCTTCAGCTAGATAACTGAGCACCTGGGATTAGAATGGTGTGATGAAGGTGATAACGTATGAACAATTTGTGACATAACTTAGTTATCATAGAACCTCTGACAGCCGTGAGCACTGTCAAGCTCTTCCTCCTCTTCCAGCTTCTTCCCTGCTTGTTTTCTGCCTGTTTCAGCTTAGTCTCCACTTCATCCCTCGACCTCGTCCCCACCTCGTTCCCAGCTGGCCGAGTCTAACACAATGTAGTCTACTTCATGGACTGATCGTCACATGGGCGCTGTAATCATGGAAACAAAACACATACGTGTAGTATCTTGACTTATACTAAGAATACATGTATCAATTAATATAACATATAATAATAAAATATATCCCATCACTCCTCATATTCCACATTCTCTCCAGTCTAGTCTGAAGGTCTTTTGTCTTACATGGACGTCACATATCCTGCCTTCCCTCCAATGCTATGTCATGATAGTTGACTTTCTAAGTCTGTTGTCCGTCATCACTTAGACTTCCAAACATTGATATTACATGACCACGTGGAGCAGGTTATGTGCTGAAAACTCCAACCATGTTATATGTGCATGGTGTCTGGAATATTGTCTTTCCAGTGAGCACATGGTGAGCTAATAAAACTATGCGCATATGGGCATGATTTCCCACAGTCCAAGCACATGTTTTGGGTTGATCATGGAAACAATATTATTACATTTCATTATAGCAAATGTCATTGTTCATATCTAATTTTATACACATGAAAACATACACTGAAAAACATGTGACACAAACATACAAGAAATAGGAATAGTTGAGCAGTTCCCTAACTTGAGATACTGAATACTCACAAAGAACTATTTCAAGCGGAATGTGCAGACAAATTAGGAAAAGGTAGTATAGACTAAAAGCTTAACTCCCTAACCTATGTATACAAGATTAATATTAATATTCACCTGGGAACTTTCCATCAATCGCCAAACCAGAATGCGACCGTAAAATACCTTTACGTCGACCTGTGTTTGTTGCTTGCTAGCTGCGATGTGACGGGAATTCCCCAGGTTCGGAGTATACTATCTATTGTCCAAATTAAACTCCTCCCTTTACTTAGTTCTACCCAACCCTCAAGACGATGACTTAAGCCACGCCTCTGAGGTAACTATCAGATCGAATTAGCTAACAAGTGGCCTGTCAGTCAAATCCGGACTGACATCCCTAAAGCAAACAGTCTTAAGTGACCCAATCTAGTTTACAACGAATCTAACTAGCCGGTGTGAAAAAACGGTCAGTGAAGCCATTGTGTTCCCTACTTGACCAAGATCAACCATTCCTCATTGCCAAACATCTGTTCTCTTGAGAATTACACTGACGTGTTACTTAAACCTCTCGTCGCCACAATGTCTAGAGTCCACTCAATTCCCCTGTTCAAAAGGGCCCCACTCAGGCTGTGTTAGGAGATAACATTCTGACACTGGCGTGAGAATCAAACCTAACATCCCTAGTCTGAACCAGCGGGCTGTATTACGTAGTGTTATGTAATTTTAAACAAAGCGCAGTGGCTTTGTCTCGGAGAAGGACTGGAAACATTTAAATCAATTTGGTTTAAAGTAATATTAGGGTAAAGGGCAGAGTAAATATAATCCTCTCTCTTTAGAACCAGACGAACTTATTACAAGTACTAACTTCTGGAACCACTGAGGTCGACTCGTGACATTTAGCAACTAATATAGATATAGATTGCGGGGGAAAAATGGGTTGGGATTGTAGGGGGGGGGGGGAGGAAGGGGAGGGGACGGGCTTACAAAGCTATTGAAATAACAATACAAAAGGTAAGAGTTTTCAAAGCACTAAGAAATTTACAAAAGTCCAAGGGAATTACAATTAATACTAAATTTAAACTATTTAATTATAATGCTTATTCAATACTGATATATGAAACGAAAACATAAAGGACAACTAAAACAATTACTTAAAAACATGAACCACTGAATAAATAGTGCTTGCGCACAATAGAAAAAAAAATGATATGAAAGAATAACTTACACTGAGTTTTTGGGGAGAAATAAAAAAAAAAACAAACCCAACAATTTCAGTGAATCAAGAGGTAAAGAAAAATGCTGTGTTGGATGTGACACACTTTGAGAAAACATGCGAAAAATATAAGTAGAACGGCTTTAAACTTGAACTCACAGGGACAAAAAATAAATAGGAACCGAACAAGAATGGAAAAGGGGACTAGAAGATGAAGTTAAAAAGATGGGGCGGGGAAGCGCACGTGCATATTTGTACCCGAAAGTGAAGGATAGGACGACTTGGCGTGAGTTGGTTGAGGGCCTATGCTCCTCTGGGGATAATGGGAAGAAAAAGACAAATAATAATAATGATAATAATAATAATAATAATAATAAGAAGAAGAAGAAGTAGAAGAAGAAGAAGAAAAAGAAGAAGAAGAAGAAGAAGAAGAAGAGGAAGAAGAAGAAGAAGAAGAAGAAGAAGAAGAAGAAGAAGAAGAAGAAGAAAAAGAAGAAGAAGAAGAAAAAGAAGAAAAAGAAGAAGAAGAAGAAAAAGAAGAAAAAGAAGAAGAAGAAGTAGAAGAAGAAGAAAAAGAAGAAAAAGAAAAAGAAGAAAAAGAAAAAGAAGAAAAAGAAGAAGAAGAAGTAGAAGAAGAAGAAGAAGAAGAAGAAGAAGAAGAAGAAGAAGAAGAAGAAGAAGAAGAAGAAGAAGAAGAAGAAGAAGAAGAAGAATGATGAGAAGGGGGGGGGGAGAAGAAGAAGAAGCAGACGAAGAAGAAGAAGAAAAAAAAAAAAAAGAAGAAGAAGAAGAGAAGAAGAAGAAGAAAGAAGAAGAAGAAGAAGAAGAAGAAGAAGAAGAAGAAGAAGAAGAAGAAGAAGAAGAAGAAGAAGAAGAAGAAGAAGAAGAAGAAGAAGAAGAAGAAGAAGAAAAAGAAGAAGAAGAAGAAGAAGAAGAAGGATGAGAAGAAGAAGAAGAAGAAAAAGAAGAAGAAGAAGAAGAAGAAGAAGAAGAAGGATGAGAAGAAGAAGAAGAAGAAGAAGAAGAAGAAGAAGAAGAAGAAGAAGAAGAAGAAGAAGAAGAAGAAGAAGAAGAAGAAGAAGAAGAAAAAGAATTTCACTCTTAAATGTTTAGGATAGTCACAATTATATTTCACACATAAGTGTCTCAGATAGAGGAGCGGCTGGACGAGTGCTGCAACGTCGGACTCTCATGCGGGATACCCGGATTCAACCCCCGGTCAGGTGAGTGAGTTTTTCTGTCGGCGGCGGCACAGTCCATGGCGACAGCATTTGCTGTGCGGCCATGAATCCTGAGACTCACAAACCTTCATCTGTATCGCTTTAAAAATTAGCAGACAGTAATGACCATTCCCCCTCCCTCCACATCCCCCCCCCCCATCCCGCTATCGCAACCTAGTTGTAAACCTCTAAAGCAAGGTATCTGTCGGTGTTGAAACTTTCTGTCGGAGTTAAAACTTTCTGTCAGAGTTAAAAGCTTTCAGTCTGAGTTATAACTTTCTGTCGGAGTTGAAACTTTCTGCCGGAGTTAAAATCTTTCTGTCGGAGTTAAAACTTTCTGTCGGATTTAAAACTTTCTGTCGGAGTTGAAACTTTCTGTTGGAGTTAAAAACTTTCTGTCAGAGTTAAAACTTTCTGTCGAAATTAAAAACTTTGTGTTGGAGTTGAAACTTTCTGTTGGAGTTAAAAAATTTATGTCAGAGTAAAAACTTTCTGTCAGAGTTAAAACTTTCTGTCAGAGTTAAAACTTTATGTAAGAGTTAAAACTTTTCTGTCGGAGTTAAAAACTTTCTGTCGGAGTTAAAACCTTTTTGTCGGAGTTAAAACATTTTTTTCGGAGTTAAAACATTTTTGTCGGAGTTAAAACCTTTCTGTCGGAATTAAAACTTTTTGTCGGAGTTAAAAATTTATGTCTGAGTTATAACTTTCTGTCGGAGTTGAAACTTTCTGCCTGAGTTAAAATTTTCTGCCGGAGTTAAAACTTTCTGTCGGAGTTAAAACTTTCTGTTGGAGTTAAAAACTTTCTGTCAGAGTTAAAACTTTCTGTCAGAGTTAAAACTTTCTGTGATAGTTAAAACTTTCTGTAAAAGTTAAAACCTTTCTGTCGGAGTTAAAACCTTTCCGTCGGAGTTAAACACTTTTTTCGGAGTTAAAAACTTTCTGTCGGAGTTAAAACTTTCTGTCGGAGTTGAAACTTTCTGCCTGAATTAAAATTTTCTGCCGGAGTTAAAACTTTCTGTCGGAGTTAAAACTTTCTGTTGGAGTTAAAAACTTTCTGTCAGAGTTAAAACTTTCTGTCAGAGTTAAAACTTTCTGTGATAGTTAAAACTTTCTGTAAAAGTTAAAACCTTTCTGTCGGAGTTAAAACCTTTCCGTCGGAGTTAAAAACTTTTTTCGGAGTTAAAACCTTTCTGTCGGAGTTAAAACTTTCTGTCGGAGTTAAAACCTTTTTGTCGGAGTTACAACCTTTTTGTCGGAGTTAAAACCTTTTTGTCGGAGTTAAAACCTTTCTGTCGGAATTAAAACTTTTTGTCGGAGTTATAAATTTATGTCTGAGTTATAACTTTCTGTCGGAGTTGAAACTGTCTGCCTGAGTTAAAATTTTCTGCCGGAGTTAAAACTTTCTGTCGGAGTTAAAACTTTCTGTTGGAGTTAAAAACTTTCTGTCAGAGTTAAAACTTTCTGTCGAAGTTAAAAAATGTCTGTTAGAGTTAAAAAATTTATGTCAGAGTTAAAACTTTCTGTCAGAGTTAAAACTTTCTGTCAGAGTTAAAACTTTCTGTAAAAGTTAAAACCTTTCTGTCGGAGTTAAAACCTTTCCGTCGGAGTTAAAAACTTTTTTCGGAGTTAAAACCTTTCTGTCGGAGTTAAAACTTTCTGTCGGAGTTAAAACTTTCTGTCAGAGTTAAAAACTTTCTGTCAGAGTTAAAACCTGTCTGTCGGAGTTAAAACTTTCTGTCGGAGTTAAAACTTTCGCCAGAGTTTCGATGGCGGTTGACACTTAAAAAAAAAAAAATAAATAACCAGTATCTGTATGTGCCTTAAACCTTGAAGACCAGCTTCAGTATAAAAGCATATCAACGTTTTAGTGGGGACTGTCTGGCAGAGACTGGCACTCCCGCCTTGGATTTGTTCCCGAAACCAACGACACAACTGGATGGTCACTAAAGATTAACGGTTGCCTACTACTACTATATGTGTGTGTTCTGCTGGATGTTTTTAAACCCTACCTTAACCTCGAAATATACCAGATAAAACCTCAAGCGATCTATCATTGTCTTTGTTAGTTTTCAAATTAATACAAAAATACAATGTTTTGAACAACTAAACAATACCTTCCCAGCGTTGAGTTAACTGAGTTTAAAAATTGATCTCACAGAATTAGGGGATATTATTATCTGTGCACCGCCCACATAAAGTCAAGATGAGTTTCAAATCTGCATTTCTTGCAACACAAACAGCCTCTACATAAATAGTCGCTTCGACTCCACCAGTCTCGTGGATGGAATTGTTTCAATTCCTTCAGGCTAAATATTTACTAGTTAGTTCGACTTCTTTGAATAGAGCGAGATAAAGCAACATCTGTTGGAGTCTTACATTGTCAAACGATTCAACATCTCAACAAAACTTACATTTCTATAAATACCATTTTTGTGTGTGCAGTACTCACACTTTAATCACATACTTCCTGAGTCGTGTTTATGTTAGTATCCACCCCATTATCCCGTCAACAAGAAACTTCCCAGCTCTGCAATTACAGTCAAGCGTTAAATTATTTGGGTTACTTTGGTTCTCATTGCTCTTCTCCGTTGTTGTCGTCCAGATGGTCTCGTTTCCCTGTCTCGACTTCACTAGGTTAATGTAATAACAACGTCTCTAGCTTGATCTCCCTACTGCCTCCTTTTCCCTCGAAAAGGTTAAGTAAGTTTCCCAACGATACGACACTGCCAGAACGGTAATTGTGTAAGACCATATCTTTCCCTGTTGCTTTTTATGGTAAAGTCGGTAACGTGGGTAATGTTGTTACTAATGTTGTTTACTTATTTTGTTTACTTATGTTGTTTACTTATGTTGTTACTAATGTTGTTTACTAATGTTGCTTACTAATGTTGTTTGAAAAATGGAATTCATTCTGTTCGTCCGTCAATCCGTCCGTCCGTCCATCTGTCTGTCTTTATGTCGTCCGCCCGTCAGTCTGTCTGTCTGTCTGTCAGTCTGTCAGTCTGTCTGTCTGTCTGTCTGTCTGTCTGTCTGTCTGTCTGTCTGTCTGTCTGTCTGTCTGTCAGTCAGTCTGTCTGTCTGTCTGTCTGTCTGTCTGTCTGTCTGTCTGTCTGTCTGTCTGTCAGTCTGTCAGTCTGTCTGTCTGTCTGTCTGTCTGTCTGTCTGTCTGTCGTTTTTTCCTTTTTTTTCAGTCGGTTTGTCTGTCTGTCTACTTATCTGTTTCTCTGACGATCTACCTGTCTACCTAACCAGCTACCTAAGTATTTTACTAATTCGTACGGATCCTAAAATCGATTGATTGAACCAGCGATCTATCCATGTCTTTTTATGTCAGTCTGTCTGTATATATATATATATATATATATATATATATATATATATATATATATATATATATATATATATATATATCTTCTTATATATATCCTAAGATCGATTGATTAAACCAGCGATCTATTCATGTGTCTTTATGCCAGTCTGTCTCGGTGTGTGTATATATATATATATATATATATCTTCTTAGTTGTTTATGCCTGCTTATTGAGATGTCACTTAGTATATATGTTGTGTTTTCGTGTGTGAGTGTGTGTGTCTGTGTGTGTCTGTGTGTGTTTCTGTGTGTGTGTGTGTTTGTGTATGTGGGCAGGAGTAGTGAGAATGTGTTTTATCCCAGACTCAGTAAACGATATCATAACTTTGTTTTTTCCCTCATCCCCCCTCCCCCCAGCTCCCAATGTATACTGTCTGACTGCAGTTGATTCAGTTCTTGGTTTCTATTTTCAGCCTATGTTTCGTACAGGTATAAATAAACAACAAGAGACATTAATTAAGTGATTCGATGAAAAGGGATGTTTTATGCTGAAAGAGGCAGCTATCGTAACCTAGTTGTAAACCTCAATGTAAGGTATCAACCGTTCTTATCAAGGGGAAGACAGAAAAAAGAGGATGACGCTTCTATGTTGCAGGGACTTTCCTCGAAATAAACTAGGTAGGAGTACGTGTAGATGTATTAACTAAAAAGGTGCCAATTGCAGGAATAACTGTCATTATTGAATTGAATATTCTGAGTTCTACAAGTTAATGAATGCTAGCGGAAGACACAGTGTTAACTGTATGGATATACTGTATTTTGCTGCGTATAACATGCAGCCGTCAAAAAGACATCCTCTATTTTTTTTAACGCTATTAAAAAGCTAATAAATATTTTAAACAAATTCCGTATATAAGACAACAACTAGTTTAAGACTTGAAAATTTCTTCTTCTTCTCTTCTTTTTCTTCTTCTTCTCTTCTTTTTCTTCTTCTTCTTCTTCTTCTTCTTCTTCTTCTTCTTCTTCTTCTTCTTCTTCTTCTTCTTCTTCTTCTTCTTCTTCTTCTTCTTCTTCTTCTTCTTCTTCTTCTTCTTCTTCTTCTTCTTCTTCTTCTTCTTCTTCTTCTTCTTCTTCTTCTTCTTCTTCTTCTTCTTCTTCTTCTTCTTCTTCTTCTTCTTCTTCTTCTTCTTCTTCTTCTTCTTCTTCTTCTTCTTCTTCTTCTTCTTTCTTCTTCTTCTTCTTCTTCTTCTTCTTCTTCTTCTTCTTCTTCTTCTTCTTCTTCTTCTTCTTCTTCTTCTTCTTCTTCTTCTTCTTCTTCTTCTTCTTCTTCTTCTTCTTCTTCTTCTTCTTCTTTTTCTTCTTCGACTTCTTCTTCTTCTTCTTCTTCTTCTTCTTCTTCTTCTTCTTCTTCTTCTTCCATTCCCTACTGTTTGCATCTTTGATGGGTACAAAGATTCTTCGTAAGACTTAATTAACAGTTTAGGAAAATGTATCGTCTTACACACGAACACAATATGTTAATTATTAGGTCTGTGCAAAGAGGAAAAAAAAGGAAAACGAAGATGGGGGGGGGGGGGGGGGGGCTATTGAGAACATCACCACTCACTATACTGTTTGCAACCAGTGTGTTACTGTAACAGTAGAGTCTCTCTCAGCTCCCCTACAAGTTTGTCTAGACTGGGACCTCAGTGTGTCCAGACCTTGTTTAATTGCCAATGAGGAGACAATAAATATTATCGTCTTCTTCGCCTTAGCCGGCTGTAAACTCTAGCCCACAATTTGGGCTCTTATCCACTTCTGGACTTCAGTCTGGTCCCAGAATTTGATTTGTGTTTTGAGTGCACATACATTTTACACATCTGGCATTCTTGTATGCAGATTATTGATTCCAAGCATCTTAGCCAGACGCACAACGCCACTAAGGTGTCGTCATTTACTACATTCTTCTTAGCAGAGATCTGTGTCTATCTCCCCCATGCTTTACTTCCTTTCCTCCCCATCTCTAAAACTTTTGGAGGGTGGCCTAAGAGGCTCTCTAAACACCAGTTCCCGCGCTTGTGGGTTATACCTGACGATATTTGCAGGCGGTAGACAAATAATTAGTGGGCAAGTCTGGTGTTTTATGGTGCAAAATCTGAAAATAAAATAAACAAACCAATCAATCAACGGTTTAGCAGCAATGATTTCCAGGAGCTGGTAAGTCACGTGTACCACTTCCTGCCACAGGTCTGCCTGCTGTTTCTCTCTTAAGCGAAACTCGCCAATTTCAATGTCCATCCATCTCTCTGACTTCACACTAAGGCAGCTGAAGCCGGTGCAACTCCCCAGGGCGCCAGGAATCTAAGGCGTCGAGGTGACGTGACTGTTGATTACAAACAGCTTTCACACGCAAAACTGGACATGTCTACAAGAGAATGACCCAACTCACTATACTTGGATTCACTGCCAGGGTCGGCTGCCGATTCTACTGTGTCGTATAAACCAGAATTGATGACAAATGTGGGATTTGGGGTCAGGGAGGGACGGTAGCTATCAACACGATTACAATCAACTGACACTGGTCTACAGCTTACCTGGTAACCGTGTTGTGGTACTCCAATATAGCTGTGCTGTATGATTACACGCTCGAACGAGGTTTTCAGGAATTGCATTCTAAATCTAAAAAGTCAATATATATATATATATATATATATATATATATATATATATATATATATATATATATATATATATATATACTGTACTTACTACTGTTTATGTGTAGGCAAGGGGCTGTCGCCTTGGGCTGTGCAGGCTAAGATTTTATTTGTGCTATCATCATTAGGCGACAGCAACATCGAGCTTGATGCCTCCCTTCGTTAGGTGGCGCTAGGTGTTGCTTGCGCATGCAACACATAAATAAAATGGCGACTGTACTTAAGAAGGGCACCCTCAAAGAACAACGATGTATTATGCGGTTTTTCTGGACAAAAGGGCTGCCTGCAAAGGACATTCATAGGTTTATGCTGATTCATACTGTACAGTTCTATCGATACTTCATGTTGCAATTAGAAGGCATGCTGACTAGAGGAATATTGCTACTGCATTACAATGCCAGACCACATATGGCTCTGTTACCGCATGAGAAAATTAACCAGCTAGGGTGGGAATTTTTTAAAACATTAACCTTTCAGCCCAGACTTAGCCAATAGCGATTTCCATCTCTTTGGTCCACTGAAAACCCACCTTGATGGGAGACATTTCACGAATGACGCAGAAGTTAAATGTGAAGTGAAAATGTGGCTTAGAAAACAGAGAACGCAGTTCAATGCAGCGGGATTAGGAGGATTGATAAAAGGACAGGGCAATGCATAAATGTTGGTGGGAATTATGTTGAAATATAAAGGGGAAGTGTATGTGTAAAAAATAAACGGGTTTCAAGTTGTTATCGTTTTCATTTAGCCAGACTGAGCTACAGCAACGCGTGCCGGGTACAGCTAGTGTATGTATGTGTATATATATATATATATATATATATATATATATATATATATATATATATATATATATATATATATATATATATATATATTTATATATACATAAAACCTGTCAACAGTTCCGAACGTATTTTAAATCGTTCAGTACATGCAGTGGCGAGGTAGGATCAATTCACACATGTAATCGTTAGAAAGCATCGATTGCAAATATCAAGTGATATCTTTCTCCTCGTCGCTTATTTGTTGAAAGTAGGTGCGCGTAACTACCATCGTAGCACTAGTAATTAGTAGCTTTCCCACGTTACAGTGCCAGCAGCCAGCGTTTTGCCCTTCTATAATAATACTTTTAACCAGCTTTACGTGCTCGGCGAAACGTAATAAATTAATTTATAAATACATAAAAAATGCATTAAAAATTTTTGCACTGGAAAGTGTAAGCGTCGATTACAGCCTTTACACGAAGGCCTGACCACTGAGTGCCGGGCCTCTCACTATGCGTTCATTGATGGCTCACTACAGGGGCATACAAGTCTTAGCGCAGTCTCATCAGTTCTTCAGTAATGAGGTTCCCCTCAAACCCAGTGATTGTCCTAACTGCTGCAGTTCCCAAATATTGCAAAACATGCATCAGTCAGCATGTTTTGTATATTTATACATTGTAAGGTTCTCTTTTCACAAGAAGAAGAAAGGCAACCTGAAAACTTTATTTTGTGAAAAGACAGACCAGATCTTTAGTCAAGGCTGGCTTACGATGAAAATAGGCGAACAAATAGAGCACTGCTTTTCTGATGCGGCAGCTTCTGCAGCCTGCTTTATTCCAAACGTACTGGTATTACCTTTCCAATGCAGTAAACAATTCAGGACGAGTAAGGGTAATATATGCCTAGGCTTTGTGCTATGGAGAGGTTCTAGCTAGTCACATTCACCATCGAAATATGTTGTAAGTCGAATTCTTGCTCATAGCACAACAAAACACTTGTGTCTGGCAAGACGGAAAGGTTCCAACTACATCTTAAGTTAGGTCAGAGAAAGAAAACCAACTCAGCAACACCTACAGTGTACTGTGTGACTGTACCACGTGAATGCAGTAAACCCATCAATTTGTTGTCATCGTTATTGCTTCAGTCAGGCATGAGCTATGAAATTCTAGGACTGAAAGAAGTGTTAACCCATCCTTCAGTCTCATAATTTCATTAGTTCAATTCCTATACACTCAATTCCTTGTCACTCTAATATGTAAACAAACTTGGGAATAGACAGAGTTTTGTAAAAGATTCTCAAACTGAAAGAGTTGAAAAAACAAGTCTGGGAAGGGTATGAAATTCTAGAAAAAAAAAAAAAAAAAAAAACCAGAAGAGTCAACCCATCCTTCTTTCCCATAGTTTCATTATTTTAACTCTTTTACACTCATAGACTGTCACTCTAGTGTGTAACCACACTTGGGAGAAGACAGTGTTTTGTCAAAGACTCTCGAAATGAATATTAAAAAAAAAAAAAAAAACCCACACACACACACATGAATCTGAAGTACTGTTAACAAGGACTGCCAAAAAAATGCACATAATTCAAATATCAAATACTAAACGAGACAGTCACCAACATCTGATAAATTAGTGTATGGTTATCTGTGTGATGGCTGACACTGTGTTCTCTTGATGACATATGCTAATGTTGGTCTAATGTTGGTCTAATGTTAGTCTAACGTTGGTCTAATGTTGGTCTAATGTTGGTCTAACGTTGGTCTGATGTTGGTCTAATGTTGGTCTAATGTTGGTCTAATGTTGGTCTAATGTTGGTCTAATGTTGGTCTAATGTTGGTCTTATGTTGGTCTAACGTTGGTCTGACGTTGGTCTAATGCTGGTCTAATGTTGGTCTAATGTTGGTCTAATGTTGGTCTAATGTTGTTTCGTTTTCATAACTGTCAATGCTAAACATCTGGATATTAAAAGAACAAATGTACTCATTTTCGAAATTTGCTTGACGACCTTTTAAAGCTTCCTCACACCCCCCCCCCCCACCACCCCCCCTTATTCCCCCCCCCCCCCCGGTAGCCACTGCCCTAGAAAAAGAAGAAAAAAACTGTAAATTAAAAAAAAAAAAAAAAGAAAAACAGGCAGAAGATGAATATTTCCTCACACACCGAACTATTATCTCGTTTTTCACTAACATCATATCATCATCGCAGTTTCCTTCACAGCACATTCCCACTTTAATCCCTCACAAAACAAATAAATTCTCTTCGCTCACTACACAGCAGATTTGTTGGCTCCACACTTCAGACTTCAGGTCCTCTTCCAATGTCCCCATTCGTTAGATTTGCACAATCTCTGATGGCGCATTTCCATGGCAAGATCATGATATATCCTTGTGAGCTCTTGCAATAACGTCTCGAAATTTAAACAGCACACGAATAAATGAACTAACGCACACAGAGAAACAAACTGGCAGTATTGTAGGTAAAATGAAACCAGCACATTACATAGGTGATGGGAATGAATGCTGAATCAATACAAAAATATTTACAAAAACAACAGAAATCTGGAAAATAGAGGGTACAAGCAGAGATACATTTTGCTGTCCATTTGTTAATGCACAAAAATTGGAATCTATATTTGGGTCTTACTCAACATTCGCTTTCCGAGGCTGCTGGAGAGCTGTGACAAGGTTCAAGGAGAGAAAGGAATCACACAGAGAGATTGATGTCTTCCGGGAAAATCCAGTCATGGGAAATAAAGAAGGCAGGAGATTGATTTCCGTTTGCACGCTTCCAAATTTGAAGATCATTATCATGTGTCTTGTTGAAAAACAGTGCCTGTTATGGCTGGTCATCTTCATTATCATGAAGTGCCAGGCCAACAAGAGTATCTCTCGTTCTCTCTCTTTCTCCTTCTCTCCCCTGTCTATGTCTCTCTTGCTCAGGCTGTTCACAATGCCCTTTCATCTCATTGAACTCTCTTCAAGAAATCATGTAATGAGACATTTTCTCATTGTTAATTAATGTTCATATTTGCAAATGGTGTTAACTACTAAGCCTAAATAATGAGCCTGAGTTTGGTTGAATAGTATCAGTTACGAAGTATAATATATGCAGGAAGGAACAAGATCGTGTGATGAATAACTCAAAACAAGCTTGCAAGTTGAATTGAAGTGTGCCAGATGAGAAAAAGCAAGAATCATGTGTGGCACGCTCGAGAACCCGAGAGGGAAACAAGTTATTTACTGAATGATCGAGGTTCAAAAGTAAAGGAATCTTCAGAGAAGGTGAGCATTTGATCGGACTTCATTGATGTCTTTTATGTGGTCACCCTAGATGGTTATTGCTCTGGTGTATTGATGGAGGAAACTTTGTTGGAATCAATATACATTTCGTATCTAATCAGTGATGTAGTGTTTCTAGCGTTCTTTGTTTCTTGTTCAAGATGGTGTTGAACTATCGGTCAGTGTGTCTGAGAAGGCTGCAAGTAACTAGAGCCTGCTAGAGTCTTTGCACAGCTGAAGTGCGTACGACTCTCCGGGAGACCTCACGTACAGACAGCTTTCACACACACACACTCGTTTCGCCATCTCACAAGATCACCAAAATTCCTGCTCTTGTCAATGTGCTTTTGTATCTCCTCATACACACAGCCAATCCATCCGGGTATCTATTTTTCTATAAGTTAAAGTTAAGAAGATCGACTTCATATCCCTGCTTATTTCCATATGATTTGGTCTCTCTCAGCAGAACAGTTATACAGTTATATCAATATTTGCTGCATCCTTTGCGTAGCCAAATCAATATTTATGCATTCTCCCCGTAGCCAGATCAATATTTGCTGCATTCTCCTGGTAGCCAGATCAATATCTGCTTCATTCTCCTGGAAGCCAGATCAATAGTTGCTGCATCCTTCTCGTAGAAAGATCAATATGTTTTGCATCCTTCTCGTAGCCGAATCAATATTTGCTGCATCCTTCTCGTAGTCAGATTAATATTTGCTGCATCCTTCACGTATCCAGATCAATATTTGCTGCATCCTCATGGTAGCCAGATCAATATTTGCTACATCCTCCTGGTAGCCAGATCAATATTTGCTACATCCTCCGGGTAGCCAGATCAATATTTGCTGCATTCTACTGGTAGCCAGATCAATATTTGATGCATTCTACTGGTAGCCAGATCAATATTTGCTGCATTCTACTGGTAGCCAGATCAATATTTGCTACATTCTACTGGTAGCCGGATCAATATTTGCTACATTCTTCTGGTAGCCAGATCAATATTTGCTACATTCTACTGGTAGCCAGATCAAAATTTGCTACATTCTACTGGTAGCCAGATCAATATTTGCTACATTCTACTGGTAGCCAGATCAATATTTGCTACATTCTACTGGTAGCCAGATCAATATTTGCTACATTCTACTGGTAGCCAGATCAATATTTGCTACATTCTGCTGGTAGCCGGATCAATATTTGCTATATTCTACTGGTAGCCGGATCAATATGTGATTGATCTTAAGGGCAGCCTGACCAGAGTTTACTGGATCCTCCTGGTGAGCGGATCAAGTTAAAAAAACACACACATGAGCATTAGGTCGTCAGGCAAAGTTTACAGCTAATTAGTTACCTTGATATACAATACTGACTCTGCACCCCGAGATATGGGAGGGTGTTTTTAACCATCGTGTGCTTAAAAAAAAAAATCCCTTCACAGGAGAGTAACGCAAAAAGATTGCTCAGTCCAGAAGTTGACGTTTTCTAACCCTTTATGCACATCCGCAAATCTGCAGTCTTCCTTTAGTCTGTCTTCTTCAGGCCTTTCTCTACACCATATTCTGCTTAACAGTGTAAGGTTCTGAAGATGTATCTGGTTCGGGACTTGGTGTGAGTTAAGCAAATAATGGTATTCATGGCTACTGCAATGTGCTCTGCTAGGGGTTTGTTTCTACACGCAACATTGCTGTATTGACGTACACTTAGTTGCTATGACACACCAAAAACGAATGTTCAGTTATAGACCTTTCTTTTTTCGCTGAATGAAACATATCACTAACAGCGCATTCTTTCGTCATCGTGGTCACTCTCTCGCACACTGCTTTGCTCCGTTCGTATCTCTCGAATCACACATCCATATCATACTAAGGCCTTGTACCTAATATTAGTACATGTTGAAACTGGGAATCAGGAAACATTCATGTCTTCTCTCGAACAATTATACGTGGTCACAAGTCTCCATTCTCATCAGGTGTTCTCTCACATACGACCAGGTCCGAACTTCAACTGTCTTACTACCGTCTCTCGGTTCACGTCTTCCGTTCCAGTCTCATGCTTTTCTTGTATCCCTTATTCGCTCATCACGGGATACTCGAGACCCACTTATATCGTTTTCCTCTTGGATCACTGGTCCTCTGACCTTGTCCTACCCATTGGAACTCTCTGGGATTTCCCCGGGAATTCTCATCATTACAGCTACAGACATTTCATCCCTCCACAGCTGGCATGGGCGTCTCTAGCTTAAAAAACGCTGTGTCAAAGTGACAGGGCTCTCTGTTGTGCATTATCTAGTCTAAAACATTATATATGTTGAATTTGACACAGTTTAGTGCGGTTTTCCACTCTAACTTGTCTCCAGACTGATGAGTTTATTGATAGACACATATGCCCCAACCATATCGTATGTGTAGAAGCAGCCACTGCTATCTAGACTTACAGAAAAGCTAGCAGGGGATAGACAGTGACTGTCTTTTATCAATCAATTAGGTGCTGTTTCGAAAATTAAATTTACCTTTAACATCTTTGGTTTCACTTTGAACTGTAGTTTGTCTCTTTATTTTTTTGTTATCATCCCTTGTATATTTGTCTATTTCTTGATTGCATGCCTTTAATATTTTTCTCCAAAGTGGGTTTTATTTTTAAAGAGTTGCTCACACAGAGCCATCACCACTGCCAGCCCTTACTATTAGCACCGCATTTCTGCACTGGCTGATGAAACTGGGGACTGTAAAGCTGTAATGTTAATTAGTAACTCAAGACAGAGCACGACACTCTACATTTCTGTATATATAATATAATATTTATGATATAACAACATAATATCAACAAATCCTACTCAACTAATCTTTGTCTCTCTGCTCAACTCTTCATTTTTGTCTCTCTCATTGTGTATCTTTGTCTAAAATGAATATGCATGCTAAGTAAAGTTCTGGACAAGGTCAAAGTCAAAAAGAAGAAGAAGAAGAAGATTAAAAAGAAGAAGAAGAAGAAGAAGAAGAAGAAGAAGAAGAAGAAGAAGAAGAAGAAGAAGAAGAAGAAGAAGAAGAAGAAGAAGAAGAAGAAGAAGAAGAAATAGAAGAAGAAGGAGAAGAAGAAGAAGAAGAAGAAGAAGAAGAAGAAGAAGAAGAAGAAGAAGAAGAAGAAGAAGAAGAAGAAGAAGAAGAAGAAGAAGAAGAAGAAGAAGAAGAAGAAGAAGAAGAAGAAGAAGAAGAAGAAGAAGAAGAGGAGCAAGAAGAAGAAGAGCAAGAAGAAGAAGAAGAAGGAGAAGGAGAAGAAGAAGAAAAAGAAGAAGAAGAAAAAGAAGAAGAAAAAAAGAATAAGAAAAAGAAGAAGAAGAAAAAGAAGAAGAAGAAGAAAAATAACAGGAAGAAGAACAAGAAGAAGAAAAAGCCGCAGAATTATAATAATAGTAGTAATAGTAAGCAGTAGAAGAAGTAAAGGGAAGGAAGAAGGTGTAATTCTAACGCTCCTTTTCCTCACTCTTTCTCCCTCTCTTTCACTCATTTTTGGTATCCTCTCACTCACGCACTAACCGCTCTATAACCCCTTCTCTCTCTCCCTCCCCATCCTCCGATCTCTCTCTCTCTCTCTCTCTCTCTCTCTCTCTCTCTCTCTCTCTCTGTTTTTATATGTCTGAAATTTCATTGAAAACCGACATCTTTTAACCGAAATCATTCGATTGACTGCATTTAGGAATAGTCATATCATTTTCATCTGAATTTAACGAGATGCCATTGACTGTTGACACGGTGATGATGGGAACGGAAGCCAAGCGAGTCATCTGGGAGAATTGCTCATGGTTATGTGAGAGTTTGATAATCTATGCTGTCATGTGACCAACGGTCGTGTCACGTGTTGTCCATTATAGAAAATAAAACTCATCACTGGTTTAATGTTGAAACATCCAATGTCTGAGGTCAGAAGCTATCAGGTGAGGTGGTGGGGTTGTACAGAGCCATGCCGCGTTATGCTACAGAGATGCGCCCCGATCAGGCAGCAGCGTAAGGGGCGGCATTTACAAGGTTTGCATCATGCTGAGCGAATGTACAGCACGGCCCTGGAGGTGAAGATATATTAGACACATCACGAGGAGAAACAGAGAATCGCAAAGAGGGACTTTTTGGAAAAATAAGGTTAGTTGCGTATCCTTTACAGGACTTTGCCTAACCATTTTCTACGCAAATTTACGTCCAGTAGTTTGCCATTGCTTGCTGGACAGTTGGCTTTCTTGATACCACTGTCGAAACCAACGCAAGGCGAATGACCCGCAGCTGGGATCGAACCCGGCATCCCGGCATAACTAAGCGTTCGCATCGACTTAGCCACAGATTCTGGAAAATTACATTTGAAAAATGAATTAGTTTGTGTAATTTTTACGCATTGCGAACACGCATCGTAATATCGGGGTGCCGGGTTCAATCCTAGCTGCAGGTGATTTGGAAACAGACCGTCTTGCGTTGGTTTCCACAGTAACAGCGAGAGCTAACCGTTTAGATGATAATGGCAAATTACTGAACACAAAGGTATCTAGAAAGACTAAAGCAATCAAAATATAGGTTGGTTCCGCAGTCCTCTAGAGGCCACATATGTAAGCTTTATTTACCAACTGAATCAATGCCCAGATATAATCGCCCAAAGTGTTGACAATACATGTCAATTATTAGAACTTGTTTTTTAAGCTTTCTATAGTTATTATTTTTCGTGATATAAATAAGTGTATACGTTAAGAACCCCTTTCATGTCTTAGGGCTATTGGGCATATAGGGTTGGACCTCTATTTTATAGACCAGTCGACACTCGGTGTGTGATGTCTTCAACAGCATGTCGGTCACCTTTACTTCAGAGGACTTTAACTGGTACCCATTTAGGGCTAAGTCGACCTGGGAGCCAGAGTCATTTTTGAAGAAAAGTTCAGCTCCGGCAGGAACTGATTCCACCACCTTTGATCCGAAGGTGACAGTCGATCTATGAAATATAGGTCTAGCTCTAAAGTCTCAGTACGCTTGAAGTGTGAAACGCGGTCTTTTTTTACGTTTTCCTAGCAGTGTTCTGTATTTCCCAGACATCCTGCTCAACCCACTCCACCCACCCGCTGAATTGGTCTGCCGATGTATGGATACTTGGTCTGGTCAATGTATGGATACTTGGTCTGGTCAATGTATGGATACTTGGTCTGGTCAATGTATGGATACGTGGTCTGTCAATGTATGGATACGTGGTCTGTCAATGTATGGATGCTTGGTCTGGTCAATGTATGGATACTTGGTCTGGTCAATTTATGGATACTTGGTCTGGTCAATGTATGGATACTTGGTCTGGTCAATGTATGGATACTTGGTCTGGTCAATGTATGGATACTTGGTCTGGTCAATGTGTGGATATTTGGTCTGCTCAATGTATGGATACTTGGTCTGCTCAATGTATGGATACTTGGTCTGGTCAATGTGTGGATACTTGGTCTCGTCAATGTATGGATACTTGGTCAGTTCTGTTGCACTGTCCACTTGACCCCAGAGAGTCTTCACCAATCCCGCTTTATCATAACGTAGCTCACCACTCAAAGTAGCCACGCCAGCCAATATGTCAGCCTATTCATTACCCGGTACACCAGAGTGTCCTGGACAGAGAATACACAACATGTTGCTGATCAGGGTCTCATCAAAGCGATGCAAGCCACTTTAGGCATGGGACGCCAGAACATGTTTAATGAGTCCGTTACAATGTCCACATGTTAGGCTGTGCTTCTCTCCAGACATGGGCAAGTTGTCGTTACTGCTCACACACACACACATACACTCAAGCACACACGCACGCGCGCACACACACACACACACGCGCACGCACGTACGCACAAAGATATACAATAAAAAATATAATTGATGTCATATCTTTGTTCTCATTTAGTGCGGATTAAGCAGAATAAGAGGTCTAGCCCTATATGCCCTTTACGCCTTAGGGCTTGGAAAATGATAATTTATTTTTTTCTTATCTTAGGCAGAAGAAGAAAAAAGGAAAATAGGCACATAGACAGACAACGGAGAGACAGACAATAGAAATTAAATATATCTAAGCTGTACTATAAAATATCATAAAATAAAAATACTGTTAGTTGAAAAGATGACACAAATATTTAAAAGTACACATACATTTTACAAATCATAACTTTGTTTATATATGTAAAGATAAGTCAGATTACTGATTGCAATAGTGCTAATTTCTGAAACTAGTATGTAATTCAAAAATAACCTTGGCTCCCAGGTCGACCCAGCCTTGAGTGGGTACCGGGTGCAGTCCCGGGAAGTAGAGGCGGCCGGCGTAATGCTGACCACATCACCCATCTTGTTCCGATTGGTCTCTACAAATATAGGTCTAGTTCTATAAGCCCTAAACGCCTAAAGGCCCAGTGGAAAAAGGTCCTTTATTTTTGTTAAAACTAGTATGTCTTTCTAGAGGATAATATTGCTCTGTGTATTAGGGAGTTGTCGAAAACACAGCCCATGGTGTAGGCGACTATGACTAGCAAAACCAGCCCGCATTAGGAATTCTACAATACATGTATCATTGCGCCGAGACTAAGTATGATAATATATCCAATTTTATATGAAAGCGCCACTGGAACTACATGGGCCATGCACTCAGGATGGGTTAGACAAGACTTCTTCATCAAGCGCTTATATGGACACCAGAAGGGAACAGAAAACGGGGAAGACCAAGAGAGATCCTGAGTAGAACTATTATCATAAAAGGTTAAACCATGGGCCTAATGAATATCCAAGACCTAAAATAGGTGGCAACGAACTGCCTCACATGGAGAGCTATGACCTCTGCACTGTGCGCTGCCTTGAGCTCAAGAGGAAAGACTAACTAAAGAGGAGAAGCCTCGCCGGCTCTTTGCTCATGACATGGAAGCCAGTTTTGCTTTTATTATACCACCTTTGCGATGTGGAAAGGGGGTCTTTGAGCCGAAGGGTTTGAGGCCGCATGGCTAGTGCTGTCGCCACGAACTCACTATTCGGCCAGTCGCTCCTTAAGATATCAGTGCAGCAATAAAATTACCACCCGATGCAGTAAAGCAGGCTAAGTATTGGGACAGCAGGCTCACCTCTTACAGCAAAAAAGCAATCCCAATCAGCACAAAGAAACTTCTTATACAAAACATATTCATTCCCACCCTATAATATCAGTGCCTGACATGGTCACTCACAATAAAAGATAAACACAATTAGTAACCAAAGAAATGAGGTGTCTAAGAAAGACTGTAGGAGTGACCAGATGAGACAAAAATCAGGAATGATGTCATACGAGATAAAGTCGGTACAGAACCAATTCGAAATTACATACAAAGACAGCAAATCAAATGATTTGCCCACTTGGAGAGAATGCCTTCTGTGTTATACAATACAAGATATATATCAAAAGACTAGGGTGACGTAGATTAAGAGGTAGACCAAGAACATATAGGAAGATAACATCACATACACACAATTAGGAGTTTCCTTCAAAGTCAGAGGGTATCTGCTTGAAAGGCAAAAGCACCCACAAGTCAAGTTCTATAGCAAGACCAGTGTCAAGAAGTGTACCAACAATGATAGCATTCGACGGGAGTTTCCAGCCAATGAACGAAAAAAAAAAAAGAAGATATGACTGGGAAGAGACTTCTCTCATCCGAGTGCTAGATGCGAAGAATAAGAAAAAGGAAAAGAAGAAGACGACGAAGACGACGGCGGAGGAGGAGGAAGAAGATGAGATGTGAGAAGATGGGACAAGTAGGAAAAATAAACCTATACTCTGTTTAACCTACAGCTGCGTGCTTCAGTCAGCCATGATGGATTTCTCATAACTTGGATGGGGAACTTCCGCTTGTCAGGCCAGAAGGACGTGTGTGTCTGCCTATAGGCTGGCTCGATCCTGTCGGCTGTCAGCTTTTAATAAACGTTAGCCGCCTGTTATTGTAGACTTGTCTGACTTTATTGGTCATTAGAGGGATTAGGCAATCTCTCTTTCTCTTTCTCTCTCTTTCTCTTTCTTTCTCTCTCTTTCTCTCTCTTTCTCTGTTTGTCTGTCTGTCTGTCTGTCTGTCTTGTCGCTCTCGCTCTCTTTTAAGGTCAAACTGCTAGACTGACCTGAAAGGCTATATGTTAGACGCGCTTGAAAGAAAGAACGTTAGACACGCTAGCAGTCCCGTTTGTTTGTTCTTTCTCTTTGTCTCTCTGTCTCACGCGTCCTCCTTCCCAAATGCCTCTGTAGCTGTACACCACACCTTGTGTTCCCTTCCTATAACCTTTTCTATATCGTGCTCTTCTTTATTCATGTTGCTTATTCAGTGTCATCTCCTCCTATACGTAGACCTATCCCCTACTACTTCTTTTGATCTTTAATTTTATTTTCAGCCGTCCACCCTGCTCTGTGCTTTTTTAAGTCTATCCCCATGTCTGTCTTTTGATGCTTTAACTCTTTTTTTTATCTCTTACTTCAACTTTATTGCACTCTCTTTGTTTATTTAACTATATTGCATCCCATTATTTACCCTTTCAAGTATATCTCACCACTTTCTCTGGTTCTTCAACTCTGTATCACCCCACCCTTTCCTTTAGCATTTTAAAGAGAATCTCGCGTTTCTTCTTTAAATATTTAACTTTATCCCCCTTTTTTCATCTTCAACTAAATACCCATGTGTTTGCTCCTTTAACTTTATCTTCAGGTCTATATAACCCTAATTCTTTCTTTGTATAATGACAGTATTTGTCGTCCCCTTGTGGGATGCAATTCTTTTTTTACTTCGAAGCTCCCACCCCTCCTCCCCGGCTTCGACCGGAAGCCCTGAATATAGCCGGGCCATAAATATGGCCTAACGGTAGAAAGGCGTTTCTGGGACCTCTCCACGGGTGATCCTCATCCGCAGGGTGACACTTTGTGTCGCCGGGTGTTTATCGCTTGTTTGGTGGGATACAACTACCAGCCAACCTTTATTTAATGACTCTGTGTCACCTCCCCAACCCACATCACTTCCACACAAGGTAGGAGTTAACTAACATTAAGTTTCAGTCTCTTGTGTAACACTCCCAATCCGGATTTAGTGACAGGCAAATGGAAGTAGCCGGGGGCATAACAAGTGTCAGCTCTGTAATTTGTCTCCCCTGAAAACATATTTATGCCATTTATCCCTGAAAATAAGACAAGGGTACAGGGGAGAAACCAAACAAAACTGAAAAGGTCAGATTTTAAAGATGATCGTGATTTAAGTCCTACCCCAAACATAAACACTATTTAAGATCTCCTAGTTCCCTCCGTCTTTTCAAACACATACGACCCCTAACGACTTGTAAATTGAAGTATCTTTTAATATACATATATAATAAATATATCTTCTTCTTCTTTGTTCACTGGTTGTAAGCTCTGGTGGAAAGTCATGGTTGTTTGTTAATTTGGACGTTCGCTTTATGCCTGAGCTTTGCTTGTAGATCCGTTTTACTGACTAATATGTGTGCTGTTGGTTGTTCCTTGACGCTCGGGCAGATGCACACCGACTTCGAAGGAAGTTCCTATTTAGTCGATTCGTACGACATGCTTGCTGGAAAGGCAGTGGATCTATTCTTGTTTTCCCCACAATGGGGCACCGGAACCCCCACGTGGATTATATATATAAATATATATATAATATTACTGACAATGATGTTATAAATAAATGAAAACATCAATTAAAATTAGAGACTTAGAAAAACAAAAGACTCATAAAAACCCATATAACCCCTAAAAATAGGTCATGAGGCGTCTTTTGGAGCAATGCAATCTACATAAGACCAGGTTTTTTTCTCTTCCTTCTCTGTGACAGTGGATTGTAGATGAGAAGGTCATTACAGCCCCTCCCCCCCCTCCCCAACCAAAACTAGACTACAAGTTACATCGTAAACTTTCTGTAGTGCTTCAGTGTGACTGTGCTGTGTGGGTGTAGAGTTAAACGTGATTTCCATGATTCGCAAATGCAAGTCTCAAGGAAACATACTTAGGGAAATGAAAATTGAGAAGGCTAAAATTCCACTATTAAGGGACTACGGGTTATCTGCTAACCGATTTATGGTTCCCCAAAATAACAGTGTCATTTGACTAATTGTTGAACTGGTCCACCAATTATAAACTGGTCACCAATTATAAAGTGGTCCACCAATTATAAACTGGTCCACCAATTATAAACTGGTCCACCAATTATAAACTGGTCCACCAAGTTAAGGCTCCATCGGAAGACCACCTGGCTAGATACTGGATCGCTCTTTTGTAAGTAAGAAGCACACGGGGCAAGGCTCTGAGTCTCCGATCTGGAATAACCTGTATGTATGGCTGCGGTACCTGCTGCGTTTAGTTTACAGTCTAAAACCAATGTTTGTTGTTTTCATGTGAGGTGGCTGATTTCAAATCGTGTTATGAGTGAGAAGTATTTCAGCAGCATCTAAAAGCTGCCTTTACGGTGCATTCTTTATCTGGCAGTTCTTTATTACTGTAACATTTTTAGTCATTATATTGTCTGCTCTTTCACTTTCGGTGATGTTGCAGTGGCGTTGGATCCACTGTTGCAGTCTGCCTGGTTAACTCTAATTTGAGTGGTATAGATTGTTAAAATATAGCTGCGTTTTGCTGGCTATTGATTACAATCCTGATTGAGCATCTGTATATATATATATAAATATGGCCAAATGTCTGAACGTGGTTTCTGGGACCTCTCCACGGCGATCCTCATCCGCATGGTGGCACTTTGTGTCATTGGGTGTTTATCGCTTGTGTGATGTCCTGGTGGGGTAGAAATTCATTCATTCATTCATTCGAAAGATGGCGAGTTTCGTGTGCTAGTTCTTCCATCGCTACATCTCCACGACCCCAACGGGTCAAGGGATATGTTATGCTGTGATGCATTGTGGGAATAACTTTTAATTCGAGATAAGTGGGCAACTTTATTTTGGTGTCTTCAAAGCAAAGAAAACGTCTTTGTCTAAGAACCAAGTAATTATACTAGCGAAAGTAGTAGCTAGTTTGTGTGGTAGTCTGTGTGGTAGTTTGTATGGTAGTCTGTGCGCAATATTAATAAGCATGAAAATGAGCCAGTTCGAGTTAATGGTAACTCTCTTTCTATTTCTCTCTCTCTCTCTCTCTGTATGTGTGTGTGTGAGAGAGAGAAAGAGAGAGGAAGAGAGAGAGAGAGAGAGAGATAGAGAGAGAGAGTGAAAGAGAGAGAAAGAGAGAGAGATAGAGAGTGAGTGAGAGAGAGAGAGAGAGAGAGAGAGAGAGAGAGAGAGAGAGAGAGAGAGAGAGAGAGAGAGAGCGTCTTGGCTGCGTATTTCAATAAGTGATTCTACACCTGATTGTCTGACTTGTCCGTGTGTGGACTCGAATGGCATAAACTATTCAAAATACACGTATCACGTCGCCCATTTCCACAAATCACTACAAGGAACAAATACATTTTCATGCAGTTTACTTTTATTGTTTTGTTCTTCCTTTCAAGAGATGATTTTGTTGTCTACAATAGTTACTTTGTGATATTTTAAAAGTGAACTATTTATAATAGAACGAATAACATTAGTAATGTGACACTGAACACAATAGTACACATTTTCAGGGAAATTAACATAGTCCCTGGGGAAACTCCAACGTACAAATCACACAAACGGGAACTTTCCCACAGTTTATACGTCACAACGACCCGTAGGGTGAAAATAAGATAAGACGAAAATGTGAACTTATGCTCGACAGGGATTGCACGCAGTCTGAGACTGATCGGATGTTTCACATTGTGTTACAGTTGTGATAAAGAATCCGCCTTTCACACGAATATTTGTATCTGTGTATTAGATCCCTTCTACATATGAGAATGGAGAATTTCTGTCGAGTGGGTAAACTTGCAAAGCCATCGCCACGATTTAAATATATGCCATTGTTAAATACACAGAGCAAATTCTTCACACGGTGATGCCTCCATATTTTATTTTATATTATTCCAAGCAACTGGCTGATCAAACTACTCTATTCTATTCCCAGCCGTTGAGTTGTTTTTAAAGCACCACGCGTCCTCAAATGTGTTCTCCCTTATCTGATAGATCAAGCCCACAGATCCACTACCCGTGAATTTGGGAATTAATTAATCTTTCTGCCTGGGTCTGTCCTCTCGAATCACGTGAGCCGCCTTCTCAGCGATCATAACCACAGCAGCGTTGATGTTTGCAGATGTGATGTAAGGCATAATCGAGGCGTCTGCCACTCGTAATCCTTCTATTTTCTGTACCCTGGAAGAAGAACACATAAGATAATTAAATCCGGTGTCAAAGAATAGAAGAACTCATTATAACAAGTCAACCGACAACAAATCAACATATAAATCAGCTACTTACTTAACCAATCACTAGACATAATAATTAGCAAACAGGAAAGAGAAGAAATTATTAAAACCAATCAAACGACAATAAATCAACTATGAAATCAGCTACTTAAACAATCAGTAAACCAAAAGTAAATAATCCGATCAATTTATCAATTAGTTTATTTGGTGGTCAATCAGACTTTTAATTTATGAACTAACAAACATAATTATAAATCAGTCAAATCAATAAACCAATCCTTTGTTCACTTAGCCTACCAAATGATAAAGCAATCACGCAATCAATTTGTCAGACAGTCACACCAGTTGATCAACCGGTCAAATATTGCCATATCAGATAACAACAATTTTTAATCTTTTCAAGAAAAACTCGGATGTTCTGAATTTCTAACACCCTCATGCTGTTGTATCATGGTTCATTCCTGTTTATCATCACCGTACAATGCATCCCCCCTCTCTCTCTCTCTCTCTCTCTCTCTCTCTCTCTCTGTCTTCTCTCTGTCTTCTCTCTATCTCTGTGATGTCTAGTCAGTTCACCTGCACGCTGTCTTCTCCTAGCCAGTTTCCCTGACTCCTTTCATTTCAAATTATTTATCAACATTCGAATCTTTTGAAATTCACCACTGCAGATAGCACCCGCTGCCATTAATCTATGTGATTGGCATTCTCTTTCCAAATAATATCTCATAATGTTTGTAGTCTATCTGGATAGTATCTCGCCGCTTCTTCCTGGTCTGCCTGTATGTCTGTGTGCGTATGTGTGCGTGTGTGACTGTATGACTAGAAGACAGGATACAATTGAAGATACAGACTAGACTGTACGCCTAGTCCAAGGCCGGCCCAGCCTTAAACGGTCCAGGGAAGTAAATGCGGCCGGAGTGATGTTAAGCACATCACCTATAGAGTGTCGAGTTGTCTATGCATCGCAGGTCTAGCCCTATATGCCAAATACGCCTGAAGGCGTTGAAAAAGGGTCCTTTCGTACCTTCTAATGTACGTCTAAAATATAGAACATAAAGAAAGACGTGTTTATACGTCTAAATGATACACCTAAAAAGGATGCGTAAATATACGATTAGAAGACGGAAGATCCGGGAAGATTTGTTGACATCTCAAAAAGATGGAATATAACGGATTATAAATACATACTACTAAAATACAGAGTTCAATGGAAGATACGGATTCAAAACTTCTCAACGGAATACATTAACATCACGAATACCCGATCAGAATCTCTCTCTCTCTCTCTCTCTCTCTCTCTCTCACACATACACACACACAAGCAAGCACGCACGCATGCACACACACGCACACACGCACGCGCGCAAACACACACACGCACAGACACACACACACACATATATACACACACCTTAATCGAGGGTCCACTACAGATGTTGGGTCACCAGTTGCTCCCATTTTACACGTCCCTGATGGATGGTAGATCGTGTGTAATCTGTTCCTGGCCATGCATGTCCAGTAGGGGTCCGAATCATACAAGTGTTCTCCACACAGCTGCCCAGGTCCATCTGCGTGTACAGCACCCAGACGTTAAAGGGTCGGTGTCTGGATTAATCGCTTGCAGTAGTTGATACCTGTCATGAGAACATTCTTTTAAAATGTAATTAGGTAAATGACCGTTTTCATTTCACTGACACACAAGACAAATAATGCTACACCTTCATTTTTATAGACTAGTGCGTTAGTTAATTGTGTATCCTTTACATGACGTTGCAGAACCAACCCTAGCATTTTTTCTTTTGGTTCTTGCAGTTGTAGTTGTAGTCAGCTGTAAGTCCCATTGTCGAAATCAAGGCAAGACAAACCGCCCGTAGCTGGGATCCAACCCGGCACTCCGTCATTAGAGAGTGCGTTCGTAACGCATAAGCCACAGAAGATGGTTGAGGGAAATCCAGTCAACAACATGCCAACTGTCTCTACTCTCTACAATACTAAATGTAGTCTCCCCGCTTCGTTCGGGATAGTGAAAGACTGTTATTCTCCCGTCTTCTGTCTCATCTTGGTCTTCACAGCTCCTCCATACGTAGGTCTATGAAAATAGGGCGCTAACTAAAACTATATTAAATATCCCTTCTTCTACTTCATATTTGTCCACCCCTGCCCCATCTTTAGTCATATCCCCTAAGTGCACCTGAGGCATCTCATGTTAAAGTAACACCAATATTTAACAACGAGAAGACAGACAAATATATGTTGCCTCAGTCACATATAGATATGTGGTTTCAAATAACATAACAGCGAAATACTATTTTTTGAAATAAAAATTAGTTATCAAGGGAAGTAACAGGAAAAATTATTGAAAGGGACATAACTCCAGCACAAAAGTTTACTCTGACTGATTATTAGAATAAATAAAGGAAATGCACCTACAGCTAACCACCAAAGTGACTGTTAAATTAAATATTGTAGCCAAAATAAATAGCAAGTGAACGTCTAACCCGCGTAGTTGTCATGGTCTGGGAAAGGGGGGGGGGGGGTGTGAGGGGAATAACATTCATTCAAAGTAAAGACACGAAATACAGAAAGCGTTTGTGAATTGTAGTATTGATTATGTTCATTTAACTACTTTTCGTCCCTCTTAGGACGTTATTTGTTGTTGTTTGAAGCCCCACTCTGGCTTTTGCCAGGGGCCGCAATATAGGCAGGTCATCATTATGGCCAAATGTCTGAACGCGGTTTCTGGGACCTCTCCACGGTGATCCTCATCCGCATGGTGGCACTATGTGTCATCGGGTGTTTATCGCTTGTGTGATGTCCTGGTGGGGTAAAAAGCCAATCCAGCCAATTGATTATGTGCTACGCGTTTAAGTCCGCCTAAAGACAATTCAAATTCTCTTACGTCCTTTTAGGACGTAATTTTTTTTTAATTGAAGCCTTACTCTGGCTTTTGCCAGGGGCCGCAATATGGGCAGGCCATCAATATGGCCAATTGTCTGAACGCGGTTTCTGGGACCTCTCCACGGTGATCCTCATCCACATGGTGGAACTTTGTGTCATCGGGTGTTTATCGCTTGTGTGATGTCCTAGTAAGGTAGAAAGTCAAGTCAAGCTAGGCGTTTCAGACTGGCCACAACTTACACATCCACCATCCATTATAGGAAGAAATTTTTCGTTATTTGAAGCCCTACTCTGGCTCTTGCCGGGGGCCGCAATATAGCCAGGCTATAAATATGGCCTAATGGCTGAACGCAGTTTCTGGGACCTCTTCACGGTGATCCTCATCTATATGGTGGCACATTGTGTCATCGGGTGTTTTTCGCTCTGTGTGATGTCCTGGTGGGGTAAAATTTCAGTCAGTCAGACTGGGCTGAACTGGTACCTAACTACAGCATCAAAAATGACCTTCCCCTGTGTGTATGTGAAACCAAGACCATGAATCCAAAGTAGAGCCTCCAGCCACGCCAGAGAAAAAGAGTGTGTGTATAAGTGTGTATGCTTGTAGGTAGGTGGCATGTGTGGGTCTGTAATTTTGTGTTCATTCATGTGTGCATGTTTTATGTTTATATTTATTTACGTATGTATTTACGTATGCATATATAACCTATGCTTTTGTGTACTTTATTTGATATTTACATATTTACATTATTATTAAATGAACAACACATGCTTTGCCGATGCAATACAATTCCTACTTGAAATATACTTATTTGGAACGGACGAATGTAAAACAAACTGCGTGTCCAATTTGTGACCCATTGAAAAAAAAAGCTCTTTTGTTGATTCATTCGTTCGTAAATTAAAGCTACCAAATTCGCTGATGCATTAAAACTGTTTCTCCCTTGTTTGGTCATCCGTATTTTTATTGCAGATTAACTAACCTTGGAGTATTTTAAACTATTCAATATTGTCGTCTTTCACGCATTCTAGCTAAACAGCAGGTCTTTTGCAGAACGTCGCTCTCATCACGGTCTGTCTGAAAGGAACTCGGTCTCTCGCCAGCTTTCCCGCCTCTATACTTTCATATTCAAGGAGTCACTTATATCTTGTGCCCATCTTCGTGTTGGTCGGCCCCTGCCCCTCCTTCCTACCATGTTTTCTGCTATTACTTTTTTGCAGTCTACCATGTCGCTTTAAATGACCAAAATATTTCAGTTTCCGAGACAAGATGCTGTTTATTAGCCAATCTTGCTTGATGTTCAGATCTTTGAAAATGTTATTGTTTCTTCTTTCCTTTTTCCATGGTATTTTGAGAATCTTTCTATAGTACTTCAGCTCAAAAGCACCTATTTTCTTCACACCAGACTATTCTCTGCAAATATAGGAAAATCATCTGGTACATGTTTTGGAGGCTGTGTCGACCCCAGAAGCCCCTGGGTCGTTATTCTAAATCCAAGAAATATTTCTACTGATGACCGCTGTCGAGAAATCTCACCTCTGACTAGCACATGAACATCTTCTTCAGCCTCCAGGTAATTCGGATCAATGAGCGGATAGTCAAAGGGATCACCTGACCGCAGTCTGATGGTGCCTCGGCTTTGTGGACGAAGCAGTGCCGGTTCACACTGGAATAGATCTTTGTAAATCTTCCTTTTGGAAGAGTCTTTCAGTGCCTGGTCGCCAGAAGTGAACCAATTAAACAGTTATAAACAGAAAATCATAAGCCATTGTTATCAATGGTAAATTTAATTAACATCACTGCCGCCACCACCACGACCACCACATCCCCCATCATCATCATCATCATCACTGCCACCACAATTATAATCATCACATTATAGGCTGTTTTCAATGCCTTCAGGTCTACAGGGCAAATCGTTAGACCTATATTTTATAGACTAACCGGCACTTGTGCGATGAGAAAGTCAGCATCACATTGGCTGCCATTAATTCCCATGACTTTAACTGGTACTCGTTTAAGGCTGGGTCGACCTTTAAGGTAAGATGGTTTCTTCAAAATAAAAAAATAAAAAAAAAATATTAACAGTCTGGTTTTTATGCGAAAATGAACCCACGATTTTCGAATCGGCCGGCGAGCATCCAGTTCCTACATCACAGAGGCTTCCTATCATTATTATTATTACCATAATAATAAGAAGAATCAAAATAATAATAATATTAATATTTTTATTATTATTATTAATAATTGTTGTCATGTTAATCGTCCCCACTGGCAATAACAGCACGTTGCTTAGTACACTTGTTTACCGGCTGTCATATCATGTGCTGGGCATTTCTGAGGTAGAATGTTTATTTTTTTCGTAAGTCTCAGTAAACCCAACATAAACTGTAGAACAGGCAATGTCTTGGGATACAAAGGCAGCTGGCGAGATATTGACATCAGCATTTCTGGGTGTAATTATCAGGTGAGCATCACTAAACCCTAGTGTAATGCAGACCACATTTCCCACCTAGTGCCGAATGGTCTGTAAAAATATATGTGCTCTTCCCGTGGGCCCGATGCGCCTAAAGGGCGAGAAAAGGGATCTCTACAATAATTAAACCCTTGAGCCGCAGTATACGGTAGTTTACAGGGCCAGGCATACAATATTAGAATCTCAAATAGCAGAGGCCTTCTATGTCGACACAGCTTAAGAATTGGTAGGAAGTATAGCAGGGCAGCATTCTATTCGTATAGTTTTCCATAAAACGGTAGACTGATCTTTAACAAATTTAGGGAAATTTAAGGAGACTTTCAACAGACCTGACCCATTAAACCTAATGAAGTTTGAAGAAGAGGCAAAAAGGACCACACATACCATAAATGACAGGCTGATTAGTGTTACGGAAATCAAACTGGTAATACATATCCTAGCAAATAACAAGATGATGATAATATTACAACAGAAATGCTGAAAGGAGCAGATGAGACAACTTTTCAACAAGCACTATAGCCATTTAACACAATATGGGAAGAGGAAACAGCCCCTGATTAACGGAAAAGGCATCTATTTTTTAAAGCTAATGTGTTCATACTCGTAAGATCGTTCTAGGACTATGGCTAACTAAACAGACCTGCTCAGTGTATCCAAATGTCCGCAGCCCCTCCACAGTGCTGGGTGTTCCATGGAACATGACCTCCAGGTCGGGCCAGTCAAGACGTTTGCTCTCCTCTCCAGTGCTGTCAAAGACCAGTACCTCCACGTAGTTACTGGAAGACAGGATACCTGACCGTAAAGGGAATACCGATTTCTGAGAGTCGGATAGGAGGTCACAGCTGTAATGTTGACACTGGCATATGCAAGAATAGAGAACTGGAATGTCAAGAGATGCGAAGACTTTAGGAATATTCGGACAAGGGAATAAATGTGCCGAAAATTCAAGGCTTAATTGGTTACCAAGCCCTAAAAGTGGAGGCTCCTGGATTACTTTACTTTTTTTTTTTTTCCTGAAGAATTCCTCAATTTTTAGGAAAGAAAATATGTCTGGCCTTTCTATTATTATATTGCACTATGAGGAGGCATTAGATCACACCCAATGGCGATGGCGAGTGTGACTAGAAAGACCCGGCCACGTTGAGAAAAGTCTTCCACAATCATAGCATAGGATGTCAGGAGCGTTGTTGTCAACATGTGTGTTTAGTCTGTTACTTCTCAGACGCTCAGCTCTTATCCTTTCTGCAGTCATTTCTTTCTTTATTTTCATTTCCTTTCCGATGTGCTTCATACACACAACACGGTCCATAGCATTTCTTTCCAATGAGTTCACCTCAATACCTGTATTATTCTTGTCTCACTTGCACACATCTTTATATCGTAGCAGAGGTCGGCCTCGACATCTTCTATCTGTCTTTAGTTCACCATAAAGGATGTCGTTAGGGACACCCTCCATTCTCCAGGTGTGACCCAGCTACCTGTGCCTTCGTAGACTTAGCATTGAGAGAACTGTTGTAATACCTACTCTTTCAAATACTAAGTGTTTATGATCTTGCCCTGCCACTTAATGTCAAGTATTCTTCTTAGGCATAGCACCTTAAACCTATTTAGACGTTTCTCCTGGTGTGAAAAAGTTGACCAAGTTTCACTGCCATAAAGTAGAGTGCCGAGAGCACAAACCTGAAAGACAAAAATTTTCTGGAACAGTAAACAGTTTTAGATATTCGCATAGGTGAACGGTTCAAGGTAAGCTGGAAATGTGAAGAGCTTTTCGAGATTTAAACAAATAAGTAAATCATTATATAGTTTGAAAATATTTGTGCCCTCTCCACTATGAAGGTTGACTATAGTATGCTTTTGTTGTTTTTGTGAATATTACATAGTGACGCCCCAATATTTTCCACAGTGCAACTCTCGCACTATTGTCCCAAATCCACGAGACTTTTTTTAACCGTCCACGGCAAGGACCCAACCTTGGTACTCTAGGATCACGAAATGGTTAACCGCAACCACTAACCTTTAAGCTACGATATTGACTAAAGTGATTAGGAGATTTTTGCATGTGGTCTTAGATTGCCCACGACCGGCTCCAGCTGACGGACTATGCTGCTGACGTCACCAGGACGGGCTAAGTATGCGTTAACGAAGCGGTTCTCAAACAAGAAATATACTATTTTCCACAGTGGCGAGGGAAGTGGCGAGGCTTAAATTTTAACTGTTATTATCTGAATGCCTTCTTTTAATAATTTAACATATTTTAGCCGACTTTTCCTGATTATTGCCGCGACAACCCTAGCGTATGCTTATGGCACCCCAGGTTGCCTCGGCACCCGTTTGTAAACCGGTTCTCAGTTTTAGATTTTGGAATCTGGATACAGCCACAGTTATATTAAGGCCTCCATTCCTGCCATAGCGGTTTTCATGGGTTTTCCCATGTTGTAGGGGTTAGTTAGGATATGCGTGCCTTCGCTTTCGCCGTCTACGCATACCATGCGGAAAGGCGGTTCTCCATTCGTCCGAGACCTGACACACGAAAGTGTGGAGCTCTCTTTCGTAGCAGAAGACATTGAGGGACTACGTTTGTGTGGGTGTGTGTGTGTGTGTGTGTGTGTGTGTGTGTGTGTGTGTGTGTGGTGTCCGTTCGTGTGTGTGCGGGGGCGAGCTAGTGTTCAGCATTTTGTCTTTTCTCTAACCGCTAGGTCTGTTGTGCAACCGTCACCGGTTTGAGAACTGATGACATTTTGAGATGGGCCCAGGGTCAAGTCACCAAGTCAAGCCGCGGTGACAGCAATGAAGAGTGAGCGCGTAACGCAAAACACATACAGTTGGCGTTGACGTAACAAAACATGGCACCTCTAGAACTTAGGACAGACTGTGGCAAATCTCATCCCCAGCGCGAATTGGTCGAAGGCAAATGCTCTATTTGGGAGCAAAGGATAATTAAAAAATGACTGTTGAGTTCTAATTCTTGTGTTTAATCTAAATTTGTTTTCCAGCTGTTTACTCTATCCAATTTTTGTTAACTAACTAACTAACTAACGTACAATATCCAAAGAGTGTTTTCTATGTTGTAGATGTCTATTTAAAACAGTCTGTGTTATGTTGTGAGTACTCATTCCAAACAGTCTGTGTTATGTTTAAGTTAGTTGCGTATCTTTTACAGAACATTGCAGAACCAACCCCAGAATTTGTTTTCTGTTGATGTTTTTCTAGACAAATTTTTATGTTAAAATACCTGATCGAAATAGTTTGTATTGTGCTTGAGTCCACAACGACTCCTGCATTTCCCTGTTGGCAGTTAAGGATTGATTAATGCCGACACAGTACTCAAAGTATACGTGGTCTTGTAGGTTAGCCCCAACAGGCAGGTCGGCCACCAGTGGAAGCTAGGAAACAAAATTGTGGCCATTAGTTTTGATTGTCATTCCAATATATGGTCACACAGAAAGAATAAAACATACCAGTTAGTTGTAGATACTTTACAGGACGTTGTAGAATAAATCCAGGTACTGTTTGGTTGTCTGCGGTTTCACTAGACAATTTTACGATCAGTTTGCCATTGCTTTGAGCGGTTGGTCTAGGTGCCATTACTAAAACTAACTTACGGCGGTCTGCTGCTAGAACAATCTCATCTGGGATCGATCCGGCAATTCGGAATTACAAAGCGCGTTTACAACGTTTAAGAAGAATCAAGCATGCTTGAGAATGTTGGTCAAGGGCGGTCTCCTAAGATACACTGGGTACAGCGAGATACACTGGGTACAGCGAGATACACTGGGTACAGCCTGCCTGCTGTTCCCCCTCCTTTTCTCTACCACTTCTGTGATAGACTGGGTACAGCCTGCCTGCTGTCTACCCTTCTCCTGTCAACTCCGAAGAAAAAAAAAATTATTTTGCATTATCATCAAGTGCCTTGTAAGCTAGCCTAGGAGTTCATGCATTTCCGCATATTTCTGTCTTTAGTGTTCTGGATCAATTCCACTGAAGATGTTCCTCCATGCCACTGTAGTGACTCTCTTTAGTCCCAGTCTCTAGCTCTAGTCATGTGCACACTTCTCCAATGTATACTGGCAAATCATAATTCAACTAGTGGAACAATAAAAACGTTTTGAACGCCACACAGGCGATCACTGTCACTGTTTTTTTTTTCATTCAAACACAGCTGACCTGTCGGCCAGAACAAATAGATAAGAAACACATCTTGGGGTAATTCAGTTCAGCCACTTGACACAGCATCACTCGATTTTATCGATTACACGTTACCTTTCTTACATGTTTGTTTGCTGTTTGTTTTAGTATCCAGTAGCCATAAGTTGTTAACCCGTAGTCTCCGTATTATGGATATCGCAACCTTTCGGCCTTCATTCCATTTTAAATACCGTAAAATCTGGGAGAAGTGTGGCTTTCCTGCCTACCCCCGGGATCGAACCCGGACCACAAGGAGTTCGTCACCCGGTCTCCGCGCAATCCGGTTTAGCCAACTACGCTAGAGAGCGGGCACCTTTCTTACATAATACATCAGAAAAATCCAAGGATGCCTGACGTTCACAGACCATCCAGATTGACAGCAACCGACCACATCCAAACTCGACAGAAAGTCGACTCGACAGGATAGCCATTGTTCAAGGGAAACTCTCAGTCAAACTCGGATACAAGCGTTCACTAGCACTAAGATTTGTGTATAATTCGCTTCATCATCCACCCCGTCCAGAGTCAACACGGACTCGAGCAAGATTGGACACCTGACTGAACTAAGACTGAACTAAGACTGATCATTCTCGATCATTCCAGGAGTTAAATAATCATTCTCACCCACTCTTTGGTTTGACAAGGTTTAGGCAGTTCGTACATTTGGCCAACATTTTCGATCACCCTTCGATTTGTCCTTGATTTTTAATTACACGTATTCGAGTATCCAACACATGTTAAATATCTCAAATCATTGCTAATGTAGCATAAATTATCGAGGATAAGATGATCACCACAATATGAACCATGGTTTCTCTTGGTCTGCCTCTGACTCTTCTACCAGTGATCTTTCCAGTAGCCACGATATTTTCCAGTGCTCCTTTTTCTCATTACACGAGAACAGTTTGTCTACTTCTTATTGTTGTAGATAACGTTCTACTTTCACCAGCCATATCCAGGAAATCATTGTTTGTTACTGTTGCAGCCCAGGCTATTCGCAACATTCTTCTCAAGAACCACACCTCAGTTGTCTCCGAAATCTTCTTAATTCAGTTTGCATAACCACATTAATCTCTTCAAATGATATCACTACATGGTTAACTCACCCCAAGTTGTTTCAGGTGTTCATGTGGCCCGACCCCACTCAGCATGAGTATCTGGGGCGACCCAACAGCTCCAGCAGACAGAACGATCTCCTTGTTTGTATAGACGACCTCCTTCCTTCCATTGTAAACCATCTCTACACCGACAGCTTTCTTGGCTTCAAACAGAATCTTAGAGGTCATAACAAAGGTGCTATATAATCTTAGAGGTCATTACAAAGGGGCTACATAATCTTAGAGGTCATAACAAAGGTGCTACATAATCTTAGAGGTCATAACAATGATGCTACAAAACCTTAGAGGTCAGAACAATGGTGCTACAGAATCTTAGAGGTCAGAACTATGGTGGTACATAACCTTAAAGATCAGAACAAAGGTGCTACAGAACCTTAGAGGTCAGAACTAAGGCGCTACAGAACCTTAGAGGTCAGAACTATGGCGCTACAGAATCTTAGAGGTAATAACAAAGGTGCTACATAATCTTAAAGGTCATAAAGATGATGCTACTGAACCTTAGAGGTCAGAACAATGGTGCTACGGAATCTTAGAGGTGAGAACAAAAGTGCTACAGAACCTTAGAGGTCAGCAAAATGATTCTACAGAACCTTAGAGGTCAGCAAAATGATGCTACTGAACCTTAGAGGTGAGAACAAAAGTGCTACAGAACCTTAGAAGTCAGCAAAAAGATGCTACAGAACCTTAGAGGTGAGAACAAAAGTGCTACATAACCTTAGAGGTCAGCAAAATGATGCTACAGAACCTTAGAGGTCAGCAAAATGATGCTACTGAACCTTAGAGATGAGAACAAAAGTGCTACAGAACCTTAGAGGTCAGCAAAATGATGCTACAGAAATTTAGAAGTCAGCAAAAAGATGCTACAGAACCTTAGAGGTCAGCAAAATGATGCTACAGAAATTTAGAAGTCAGCAAAAAGATGCTACAGAACCTTAGAGGTCAGCAAAATGATGCTACAGAAATTTAGAAGTCAGCAAAAAGATGCTACAGAACCTTAGAGGTCAGAAAAAAGATGCTACAGAACCTTAAAGGTCAGAACAATGGTGTTATGTTTAAGTGCGTTTCAGTTGTCAAGAAAGTGTACTTAATTGTTACGAAACTTAAAAAAAAATTCTTAAAAAGAGACTTAATAATTAAATTATCTCTTTCATCCTGCGGTGCCGTTATTCCTCACACAGGGTTGGCAATATATCCCCCTTACTTGTTCTTTTATAAGTATTTACTAAGTGCTTCTAACGTTCTTCTTCTTCTTATTATTATTGACGTTATTACTACTGCTGCTGCTGCTGTTGATGTTGTTACTGCTACGATTACTTCTACTACAATGACTACTGCTGGTGTTGCTGCTACTTTTACAACAGCAGCTACTACTACTACTACTACTACTACTACTACTACTACTACTACTACTACTACTACTACTACTACTACTACTACTACTACTACTACTACTACTACTACTACTACTACTACTACTGATACTACAACTGATACTACAACTAATAATAAAAATAGTAATCATAATCATAATGGTAATAATAAATAATGAATTAATAATATTAACTAATAAAACGTTTATAATGATGATGGTGATAATGGTGATGATGATGATGATGATGAAATTGAAAAAACCCAAATTATTCTTTTGTGTGCTTACTCTTGTGACATGCGTGTTAATCCGTACATGGAGATTTCCCCGTGACATCACAGGGTGGAGGTAACCACGTGATGTGCTCCACCGGGTGCCCTGGTAGGATGTCGACTGTGCTCTGTAAATCCCTATACATGAGTCCGCATGAAAAAAATGCATCAGACATCAGGAGAAACACGCTGTCACGTTTTACATTAAACCTTACAAATCATGTCTTCCGGAAAAGTAAAGAACCAATGGCTAGTAAATATTTTACAGCAACATTAATGAGGGGCAGATGACCAGTATACAGATGGACACAGGATGTTAATGACACCTCGGGTAGGACAGTGCAGGAAGCAGTAGAGCTGGCGGGGAACCGAGTTTCTTTCATAGAAATTGCGATGAGAACACTGTTCTATGAAGGACCTGCTACCTGATGATTAGAGGACCATTTGCAGTTCTCGATCTGAAGTTTTTTTTCTTCAGATAGATGAACTGATAGTCATTTGGTGATGTGGAACACAATCACGTCGGCCCCCTTTACTTCCTATGACATTTCAGGCTGGGTGGGCCTGGTAACCAAGGACTGTTTTCTTTCTAATCGGTTCGATGCGGATTCGAATTTAAGAACTTAGGTCGGCAGGCGACCTTCGAGTCATCATGCTGCCCCTTTTTCCGTTTCCATATAGTATTCGAAAGTTACAGAACTCTAGGCTTCGATGCAGGGGATCTAGGTTCGAATCCTAGGTTAAGGTGGAGGATTCTTTTTGGGTCAGGCGCAACCCCCCCCCCCCCACCCCCTCCCCTCCCAAAAATCCTAACCTGCAATATTCGTGGTGACAGCATTAGCCATGCGGCTCTAAATTCTCAGGCTCAAAGATCCCCCTGCCTACTCCACAAAAGTGGTAAATACTTTCAGTAATTGACATTTTTTTTCTTTCTGTCAGAGTTATAGTGCATTTAGCTGTTTCCAATTAACGCTTTCAGGCTCTGTTGCAAAAAGAAACGACATCGCACTTATAGTTTTCTACAATCACAGGGACTGAACTACAGCAAAATATCGAATACAAATGTGTTGTGCTGCCTAAACTAGAGATACAGAAACATTCATCAGATGTATTTGGGTTGACTGTAACAGCAAGTCTCCTTGTGGGTTTACTAGGCCACATTGTAGGGGCAGGGGGGGGGACATGAATTGACCCACTGTCTGCCCAAACAAGCATGTCGTAGGAGTCTACTGACTGTGGCATCATTCAAAGCCGGAGTACATCTACTCGCGAGGTAAGTAACCAGGAGTCTGCATACAAATAAGCCTAATCTGTAAAACTGATGTGCATACAACACTCAGGTTCTAGAACAAGCCGAAAGTCGGCGGGTGAACGAAGAACCAAAACTTTCCGTCGGAGTTTACAGTCGGTAAACTCGACGAAGAAGAAGATATCCAGTCACACATGATTGGTTGTTTATTACTTAAAGAGTCGATGGCTGCAAGTTAATTTGGCTGATTTCAAGACACAAGAAATAATGCAGCAATGAAACCTGCAATCGCAAACTGTTATTTTGCGAACTAAAAGAAAAACCACTGTCTGACCTCTCATGCTGGCTCCATTGGGGTCGCTGATCGGTAATCCCAGTTCAAGACCAGCCTGTAGAATGTAGTCTGTTACTGGGACGGTTTTCGGTACAGTTACCTTCAAAGGACCGCCCTTACCGTGGTACTCTGTGAGAGCAGATATTTTATCAGTTTGTATCCCGACGTTTCTATGAAAACAAAAAGCAAACAAACAGTGCACAATATATTGCTTCATATGTTTCGCAGAAAACTATTGCTAACTCACATGCGCCTTACTCCATGGTGCAGAAACCTGGACAAAAAAAGAAGCAACTAGAAAATCGAAGTCTCTGGAATATGGATAAGTAGGAGAAAAAGTAGTATTTCTTGAAAAAACAAAACACACTCAAGTGTTCAGGCTCTGGAGACAACAGAAATGAAAAGAGAGCTGCTTCAAGAAAAAAGGAAGAAGTAACCGAAATATTTCAGGTTCATGAAAAAACATACTAAATAAGAGGGAACAGTCGAAAGTAAGAAAGCAAGAGATATACGCTGATACAAGTGGAAACGCAACATCAAGAGTCTACCGAAAAAAAAATTATAAGTGAGAGTGCAACCAAGTGAAGAGACAGGGCGTGAAGAAGATCAACTGCAACCAACCTTTTTTGTGGAGACGGCATCTGATTGATCGACTGAGTGAACGCTAATAACGCAGTCTTGAAAGACTGACATAGTTACCAATTACTACAGTACTAAAGTCGGCGTCTGTGGCTTTATCGTTGCGAACGCGGTTCGTAATGCCCGCGTGCCGGGTTCAATTCCAAATGCGGACGATTTTTCTTGAGTTGGTTTCAACAGTAGTACCGAGAGCTGACCGTGCAGTCAGCAAAGGCAAACTACTGAATTTAAAATTTACCTAGAAAAAAAAACAGAGAAAAAATATGATGGGGTTAATTCATGAACGTCATGTAAAGGATAGGCAACTAACTTTTTAACTACAGGAGACGCTGTTTTTGAATTTAAAGAAAACGAAAATAACGTCCACAGATAAAACTGGCTGTCACAAAAAAAAAAAAAAAATGGTGAAGAAATTGAAAATGTCCCAAACTTTGAATATCTAGGCTCTATAATCAATAGCAAAGGAGACTTGACAGAAATTAAAAGGAGGATGGCCATAGCAATGCAAAAATTAAACAGTCTAAAAAGTCTATAGTTAAACACCAACATAGAGATTAAAATTAGAATTTTGAGAGCATGCATCTTCCCTGTGGCTACATATGGATGTGAGTCGTGGACTATCTCCAAATCCTTGAGAAAGAGAATATGGGCTTTTGAGCTGAAATGCTATAGAAAGATTATCAGAATATCTTGGACAAAGAAGATGAGAAATATTGACATCCTGAAAGATCTGAACATCAAGGAAGATAGGCTAATAAACAGCATCCTGTCTCCAAAGCTGAGATATTTTGGTCATATCAAGCGCCACGACGGATTGAAAACATTTATAGCAGAAGGCATGGTACCAGGAAGGAGGGACAGGGACCGACCGACACGAAGATGGGCACAGGATATAAGTGACTCCTTGAGTGTGAAAGTGCATGAGACGGGAGAACTGGCGAGAGACCGGGTTTCTTTCAGGCAGATCGTCATGAGAGCGACGTTCTGCAAAGGACCTGCTAGAGGATAATGATGAAACGCTGACACAAAAAAATTCATCATTTTGTGCCATTTTGATAAGAATAGTCGGCCATTGTTCGCTATCACACATGATCCCCGGAATCACCCACCACGTAAATGTTATTCTCCTGCCCAAACCTAAGGGTCAAGCCATCCAAATCTTGATCTGTCTACCCCTTACTCTTTTCTTTTATCACTGTTGTCATGTTGTCCTATCTCAACAAATGTTTAACTTTTGCTTTTAAATAACGTGTCTAAATATTGCGACTGCCTACATTATTCTCTGAAATTAGTGTACAATTTTTACGAGTATCTGGCAGAACTATTTTTGTGTGTTTAGAAGTAAGCTCTTGATATTCTGTGAATTTCCTCATTAACATAAACTCTCAATTCCTGAATTCACGAGTGTATTGTCAAATGTATTAAACTTTTTGAGTCATAAGGAACGCTTTATACGTTCATACGTTCATAGGTTCATGCCCAGTGAACACAAGATGCGCCGATTTTATGTCTCTCTTAACAGCCCCCTGTGACTCGAAAAGTTAACATCGTACGGGTAAACATTTATAATATAATTTTTGACAACACGTTTTAAAATAGTACAGCTATGTTCAATGCAATAAAACGTGGCAACATTTTTTCTTTAAAATAAAATTTTTGACAATACGCGTGAAAATATTTCTGACATCATTTCTCATAATATTGATAATATCACTGTTGATATCAGTCTTGATGTAATTTACGTCTTTTATAACACACGCTAAGACACAACTTTCTTGACATCACGATAGATGAAATTGACATCAGAATAAATGAATTTGACATCAGAATACATGAATTTGACATCAGAATACATGTATGCATCATTGTCTAAATGCAACCACAACCAGCTTTTACTTCTTACAACACGAGTTATGAGCATGCGTTTGTCGTGAACTGATGTTAAAGTATTGGAAGCACAGAACCAAAAAAGTGATTGCTGAAGACACTGAGATGAGAATTAATGACTGACTATTACATGGCTCTCACCAAGAGAGACCGTCAGAAAAGGAAACAAATTGAACAGGTGACAATCAACGCTCCAGTGAGTTAGATACAAATGGGTAACATTATTAGAAACGTTTCAGCAGTCGGCTCCTCTAAAACCGGACTACATGTTGCTTGGTAACCGTTTTGTGGGCCCCGATGTAACTGTGCTGTATGGCTGTACGGTTGAACGGAAATTGCGAGATTTGTACCTGTCTAGTTCTCATCCTTGACATTGTAACCCAACAGACAATTATCCTGTAATAAAGAAAAAGGAGGTTGGACTATAAAAAAAAAAGAGAAGATAAAACAGAAACAAGAACAAGAGAGAGAGAGAGAGAGAGAGAGAGAGAGAGAGAGAGAGAGAGAGAGAGAGAGAGAGAGAGAGAGAGAGAGAGAGAGAGAGAGAGAGAGAGAGAGATGAGGGATAATAAGAAAAAATTCTTGTAGTAACTGTAGAAGCACTTCAGATGTTGTTTCTGCTTTACCAGTGGTGTAACTAAACACATCGCACAAGACCGTACTCTAAAACTCACACTACATGATATGTACCAGAATTGACAAGTTCTAGGTCTTGAATGTCTTCAGCTTTGATAAAGAATGGCAGTACATCCTTGTAACTCCACCCCTCTGCTCCTTCTGCAGCCCAACGGTCAAAGTCCAGCTTGTGTCCCCTAGTGTACAACATACTGTTGAGGTTGGAGGTGCCGCCTAATGCCCTACCTCGCGGCCAGTAAGACTTCTGTTAGGGAAGCAATTAAAGTCACTGGTTATTGGTCCTTCCTTTTTGTAGGGTTGTGGTGGGGGAGGGGAGGGAAAGAGAGAGAGAGAGAAGGGGGGGGGGTGGGTTGAGGGGAATTAGCTTTCAACTCAAAATAATCTTAGTTGAGCTTCCTTTTAACAAGAGATGCCACATGTGTCAGACTGGTTTCCTTCTAACAAGAGATGCCACATGTGTCAGACTGGCTTCCTTTTAACAAGAGATGCCACATGTGTCAGACAGGCTTCCTTTTAACAAGAGAGGCCACATGTGTCAGACAGGCTTCCTTCTAACAAGAGAGGCCACATGTGTCAGACAGGCTTCCTTCTAACAAGAGAGGCCACATGTGTCAGACAGGCTTCCTTCTAACAAGAGAGGCCACATGTGTCAGACAGGCTTCCTTTTAACAAAAGAAGCCACATGTGTCGCACTGGCTTCCTTCTAACAAGAGATGCCACATGTGTCAGACAGGCTTCCTTTTAACAAGAGATGCCACATGTGTCAGACAGGCTTCCTTCTAACAAGAGAAGCCACATGTGTCAGACAGGCTTCCTTCTAACAAGAGAAGCCACATGTGTCAGACAGGCTTCCTTCTAACAAGAGAAGCCACATGTGTCGGACTGGCTTCCTTTTAACAAGAGATGCCACATGTGTCAGACAGGCTTCCTTCTAACAAGAGAAGCCACATGTGTCGGACTGGCTTCCATCTAACAAGAGATGCCACATGTGTCAGACAGGCTTCCTTCTAACAAGAGAAGCCACATGTGTCAGACAGGCTTCCTTCTAACAAGAGAAGCCACATGTGTCAGACAGGCTTCCATCTAACAAGAGAAGCCACATGTGTCAGACAGGCTTCCTTCTAACAAGAGAAGCCACATGTGTCAGACAGGCTTCCATCTAACAAGAGAAGCCACATGTGTCAGACAGGCTTCCTTCTAACAAGAGAAGCCACATGTGTCAGACAGGCTTCCTTCTAACAAGAGAAGCCACATGTGTCGGACTGGCTTCCTTTTAACAAGAGATGCCACATGTGTCAGACAGGCTTCCTTTTAACAAGAGAAGCCACATGTGTCGGACTTGCTTCCTTCTAACAAGAGAGGCCACATGTGTCAAACTGGCTTCCTTTCACGGTATATTTCAATTAAAGAGGAGACTTCTAGGCGGTAGGTAGGTACTTTGGTGAAAACTAAAATTGTCACTCTAAACCAGCATCCCCTAGGGGGAGCTTTAGGTTATAATTGTGGCTAGATTGTGTCTGACATAAAAATATCTTAGTATTGCGCTGCACCAAGTAGTCATGAAAATGACCAAAGCAGTATTGATGCGATCAAAAGTGACAGACCAAATACTGTCCTGACCGGCGACGTAGTCGTATACCGGCGAGCCTATAGGCGACCCCGTCGCTGATGACTTCTGTGTGACGGTACATCGCGCCGTCTTTGATATGTTCAGAAAATTAAAAAAGGTTGAACCAGCTGAATAATTCTCTGCACATGTTATATGTCTCTCAACAGTTGAACATTACTAAAAAAAAAAAAAGAAAAAAATCAAACAGATCCAATAGTCCGTTACCAGTAGTGTGTATTTCTAAATGTCTAATCATAACTACAAAAGAATACTCAGAGCATGTCTAGTTATTGCAAAGTATAAGCACAACTGAACCATTTCTGCTGTTTGGAGATTTGTTTAAAAAAAAAAAGCTTTAGGATAAAACTAAAGCCCGCAAAAACAGTAACTGAAAATGTGTGTAGCCAGACACAAGCACCAAGCTGGAAGGCAGAGAAAAAGAAATAAACCAACATAGAACTGGTTATATTACACCCCAGCAGCTGAGCAATATTATACCCAAGAAGGAATCATCACTTGTGGACTGAAGGAAGTAACGTGCAGTTAAGAGGACCTGACGACTAAATAATTATTTACCTCACTGAGGAGGCACTAGGGGAGGTATCTGTGTGCGTTGGAAAAAAAATCACCTTATTTCATGGTATATTTTAACTGTTTCTGTATAAACTAGCAGTCAGTAACATTATGTCGACTCCTTGACGTGTATTTGCCAAATAATGCTATGATAAGATGTCTATGGAACAATGGTTTTGTGTTGTTGTTGCTGAGTCTTGTGGGTTTTCTTACCCAAAATGAGGGAGCTGCGTGGTCTCGGGGCATGGTGTCCGCCTCGAATGCTAGAGGTTCCGGGTTCAATCCCAGGTAAGGGTTGTGATTTTTCTCACATAGACTTGGACTTCTAGAAATTCTCACTGGTCTCTGGGTAGTGAGATCGGACGTCGGTGTGCATTGTTGCGCACGCAAAAAATCCCTTGGTAGTTGGAAATCTATAAGAGCAGCCTAACGGCGCTGCCCGGGCAACATTTGGAGTTAAAAATCTACCCAAAGTATTTCAGGATCATCGCCGGTGCTTCAAGCCTGTGCACTGTGCTGAACTTCTCCGGACTCTGACCTAAGTTAAAAGAAGAACGGAGCACTTATGGGTTACACGCGTGTGCAATGATGTTGATCCGTTATTCAAAATCTCAAATCTTTTACCCAAAATAGACCCTAAGACGTCCTGAGACCTGAGTTAGTTTGTTTGTTAATCGACCGATCATGTTCATTGCCCGTGGAACAAGACTAAAAATGGTATATCCTTCACCGTCTTCTCCTGGATCGTCTGCTTGTCCCACCTTCTTGAAAGTATTGAGAACATCCGCCTGATCCATTGCTTGTCCTTTGCCTACCGTGACCGTGCCAGCAAACCAGTACACTCGTTCATCTTTCTTACCTCAGAATGTTCCGTGATAAAAATGGATCTGATTCCTACCAGACGAGATATTCTCAGAGATTCCAATCATTGTATTCAAACCCATCCTGTCCTGATTTTCATGGAATCAATTGGAAGAAAACTTGCATGGGAAAATAACAAAAAAAAAAAAAAAACCTAGATCAACGGAATCAGAAGCAGGACCCATGCCCTTCGAAGCATTTCGCAGGCTAGATGATCGCAATATATAGTTCATAAATAGTACCTAGCATAGAACATAATACAGTACATATCACAGAACACAACATAGTACATAATATAGTACATAGCATTGTACAAAACAGCATAGAACGTAACATAGAATTCATAACATAGTTTATAAGTAAACTAAGCAAAAGACCTTTTCCCACGCCATCATGCGTATTAGTCATATAGTCCAATTGACACTCGATGGGAGATGATAGGAACATCATGTAGGTCGCCTTTACTTCCAGACTTCACCTGGTACCACTTAAGGTTTGCTTTCGAGATCATTTTTTAAACAAATGTTCTGATGCATTAGGATTCGGACTAACAAATTTCTGATCCACAGGTGAGCGATCGCAGTACATACAGTATTAAGTAACAAACTAATAACATGGTGCAAAACATAGTACACACAAATACACATACACATAACAGGCATTTGTAAAATAGCATATGTATATAGATGAAAAATAGATAAAAACACCTAATAAATCTCAACCCACCTTGTCTTTGAAAGCTTCCATTGCATGCTTCTGTGGCTCCGTGTAGTACTCCCAGTCAAACACCGAGTGCCTTACTCGACCGGCATAACCTGGAGTCATGATTGTGGGCTGTCCACGATCATCGCCCCCTGCCTCCAGCAGCAACACAGTGACGCCCTTGTCTTCAGACAACCTGTTGGCCAGGACACAACCAGCGGAGCCGGCACCGACTGCATGAGAGAGGATCAGAGATCACTGAAGCTGTTAAAGCTAAAACATTTGGATGTTCCCAAGCTCCTTCTGTTCCAAAAAGCAGAGCTTCAAAGCTATACACTTTTAGACCAGAGAGCGTGGGGGGCGTCTTGTTGAGCTGTTAAGAACGCTGCACTCTCAAGTTGGAGACCCAGGTTGAAATCCTCAGTAATCATGGACTTTTTCTATCAGGGTTAAAAATAAATCCCTAACCTTTACCGTGGGTGTTGATAACATTAATGCCTTTCTCAGATACCGCCTCCCACCCCCTGTCTAAATCACACAAATGGTCAATGCAAGCATAGATTTCAGCTCTCCTACCTTGAGGAAAAAAGACCTTAGCTCCCAGGTCGACCCAGCCTTGAGTGAATACGGGGTACGGTCCCGGGAAGTAAAGGCGGCCAGCGTGATGCTGACCACATCACCTATCTTGAGCCAATCGGTCTATAAAAATATAGGTCTAGCCCTATATGCCCTATACGCCCTAAAGGCGTGGAAAAGGGTCCTTTACTTTACTTTTACTACCTTGAGGGGTTAAACAAAACAAGTAGAATTGAAAGACATTGTTAAACTAATAACTTACTTTTACACCCATCTCTGATGGCAGACACCAAAAACAATATATTATCGTTGGAGCTACAAGGAAACGAATGGCAAGTTGTTGGTTAATGAAAGAGTTTAGGACACGGCAACATAAGCCTGCAGTCACTGATTGCTGTGTGAGTTCAGAAAGCATTTAATTTAGTAATGTGCAACAGGTCCATCTCCTTGCATATCTGAAAGAGAGCACTAAAATGTTATGTAGAACCTATATTGCTGTATGGGAGTGAATCATGGAGTGTGAATGCACAAATCTGAAACAACTTTGAGGCTAGGGAGATGTGGTTCCTCACACGAATGTTAAGAATACCTCGGACTGCCAGAGTAACGAACAAGGATTGCTTGAAAGAATCTAATGGAAAAAAAAAAAGATCAATATATACAGATATAAGGATACAACAAGCACTGTTTATTGGTTATGTGATGAGAAGGAAGGCTGTGGAGGTTGTGACGACTGGAAAGATCGACGCTAGATGAACTGTGACGGTGCCACCGATATCATCGGGGGAACTGATCCAGAGGACAGTGGACCGAAACCGGTGAAGATGAACCCTAACCTGCGCCAGTCAGCAGGGCACGTCATGGTGATGATGAGTTTGCACGAGGAGTAGCTGCTGAACAATTAAGAAGATGGGCTTCTCAGTTAAGTGACCCAGGTTTGAACCCTGTGTAAGTTTATGCATTTTGATTTTCTGTCCAGAGCAACTGTAGAATTCTAACGTGCACCAGTCAATGGCAATAGCACTAGACAGCGCTAAATCCCCGCGTTTCTTCGAAGGCCAAGGTTTTCGCGCGTTAACCTAACCCTAACCCTGACTCTAACCCTAAACCTGGCTCTAACCCTTACCCTAGCTCTAACCCTAAACTAACCAAAATTATACGCTTAATCTACCATCCCTTGAAATATTTGACTGTTCCATGACTTGTGGAGTTTCCCTGTTTGTGGTAGGCTAATAAAAAAGTACATAATAATAATAATAATAATAATGTGCTGAATGGTAGAAGTAATATCATATTAATTAACAGATTTTTAAAATTAAAGCATTCACGTTGTTATTATGCCCGATTACCCCTTACATACTTTATAAAGATTGGAAGTAGGGAAGGGGAGGGGGAGACTCGTCTCATTTTATCTATAATGATTCTGTGTGAGGACGCAATGTGCTTATGCTCACAGTTTTATCTGCCCACGCATTTAGGTAGACAGTAAACAACAAACGACAAAGATAAAGCTTAAATTTAGTGTGAGGCCTTAAAAATAAATACAGGAGATTGTCTTGATTATTTTACAGTAAACTTTCAGTGATACGGGAGATTTTCTTGTTTATTTTACTGTAAACTTTCAGTGCTACGGGAGATTTTCTTGTTTATTTTACAGTAAACTTTCAGTACTACGGGAGATTTTTTTTTCTCGTTTACCTTCTCCCTGCCAGTGGTCTTCAGATGAAAAGACAGAAGGACTCTATAAATGCTGTTGGGCAAAACATGTCCTCCACTGATCCATACAGTAGGATGTTCACTGTATAGCTAACTTGCCAGACCTAGGTCCTATCTCCTACAACTTAGAGAGCATGTCTGTAGCACTTACTCAGTATTCTTGGGCGTCTGTTTTAAAATACGGTTCTTTTCTTTTAATTTACCCCATTTCGGGGACCCCGATATTTCGTGGGGAATTCCCGGAAAGTCCTGTCATACAGAGGTGTTAGGGTGTGAAATGAACACCAACACTAACCTTACACCCCTATAAAATTGGACTTTCCCAGAAACCTCCCACGAAATCTCGGAGTCTCCGAGTCAGGGTGAACTAAAAGAAAAGTGCCTGAGATACTAAATGATGATGCAGTTGATGATTACTCACCGATGATGTAGTCGTAACTATCATTGAGGCGAGTAACAAGATATTCTCCCGGAGCCTCATTGGATGAAAACACCAGTCGCTGTAACCTATAGGCCAAAATGGCTGACACCAGGACAAGCAGGACACGTACCAAAGACATGGTAGGACACGAGAGCCCCGACCAACATGCAAGCCAGCTGTTTGTTTCTGTGTGAGAATAATGACACCGCACTCAAGAGTCTGTGATAATAGGACATCTGCAGCCGACCATATCAGCACGTCAACGAAGGTTCTTAAGATGTGTCTAGAAGACCCAGATAAAATATCTATGTTTTCATACATATACAACTATGTCAGGGCGCTGGTGTTATAATGTTTGGATTTAGGGCCGCACAGAGCGTTTAGTCGTCACAGATTGTGTAGGCTTGAATTTGTATTTTCTGCCATCACCTTAACGAGGACTCAATGAATAATGCATAGAACAAGAGCCAAACCGTTCAATGACTAATGAGCCGCTAGAGATGTGTTGACAATAAATTACTTATCAGTCAGACGGGAACCATTAGAACATTGTTTCTTATTGTTCTGGTCTAATAGCGTGTATGTATATGTATATATATATATATATATATATATATATATATATATATATATATATATATATATATTTTATATATATATACGGAGAAAAGAAAGAGTAAAGAAAATCAGACAGAGAGAGAGAGACAGAGAGACAGAGAGAGAGAGAGAGTCAGTGAGTAATAGTGAGAAAAAATAGAAAGTGAAAAGAAACTTGAGAGAAAAGAGATAGAGAAAAGAGAGAGAGAGAGTAGTGGAAGAGTGATAGAGAGAATAGAATGAAAGAGAGTGGGAACAGAGAGAGAGAGAGAGTAGTCGACGAGTGAAAGAGAGATAATATAATGAAAGTGAGAGAGAAAAAGTCGGCAAGTTACACTAAATGAGTTAATGAGTAAATGAGTGAGTGAGTGAGTAGGAGTAAAAAAAAAAAAAGATAGAAGACGGAGAGAGGGAGATAGAGATCTAGAAAGAGACTAAGTGAGTGACTGAAAGGGAGGAAGACGTAAATAATCATTGGAGGCAATGAGTGCAATAATCCAGACAGCAACGATTCTCTGTCTTCTCCATCTACTTTGGACAGTAAAATAGATAATACTGAGCGCCTGAGTTATCTTTTGCAGACAAGACAGCTAGAGTATAACAGTTAGAGTATAACAAACAGACATTAGTATTTGACAGTTCACACGACAGAAGACAGAAATACTTATAGCCAGGAATCACTCGGGATTCTGCGGCTGTCTCGTTTAGACTTGTTTGCTTGTAGACTACACAATTTGACGAGTCATGAACTTTACTAATTTAGCTTTTTTCTTCGACAGGGAGCCGAGATAGAGTAGACACCCGACGTCACATGTCGTCCAATCAAGGACCATTTTGATACCAGAATTTTGTCATCATCATCAGTTCCTTGCAAAGTGGCATAAGCAATCATGCCTCTCCACTATTTATTACATTCGGCAGCATGTATCATTACCTGTGTTGACCCTCGTCCGTGCCACGACAAAACGCTGTCAAGAATCGTCTAACGTTGTCTTCCTCTGTCTCTTTTGTACCGATCTTTTCAATGGTCACGAAATGTTCCAGTTGCCCTCTTCTCATAACAGTGTCTCTGTCGCGCGCCCACGTGGGTAAATACACTGATATAGTGAGGGTGTGGGTTTGAACCTTAACAATGCCCACCCACGTGAGAAACTGGACTATTATCTAAGCTATGTTGATCCTAGACAGTCATGGTTAGCCAAGAAAACAGCGAGTGGCTCGTTCCATGAAATGAAAGTTGCTGTACTTGTATCCACAGGAGTAGGAGAAGGGATAGATAGATATCAGGATACACCCACTGTGATATTATCTCGATACACAATTAACCTCTGCGACTATTCTCCTCTCCTGTCATTATTTAAAAGCCCCCATCAAGTGATTTAAATATTTGTTAGCTGAAGTAAACTAATATGCACCAAGACACTTGAACCTAAGTACACAATTTACTCAACTCTATTGTAACAACATCAAAAAGATTTATTTAATAAATCTGACTAAAATAAAATGAACTTGTTTAGGCTAGTAAAGTTTAGGTGATGTGAATGATGAAATCATAAAGGTATTGGAAAGTAACAACCTTTGGACAGTTCTCGGCTTGAGACCCTGTCTATTCTTTCCCAGTTTGTCGTCCTCACTGCTTCAAGCAGGTCGTTACACTCAGACGGTCAGCAATGAATGGATGCTTACTAGTCCCTGCCCAATGTGGGAACTGGAGAATGAAGAAACACGCGCATATTTGTAGTATCTGCTCTAGATGTATACTAAGCATGTATATTATAATAACATCAAGCATGTTTATTTAAATAAAACATTTTATCTCTACCTCATGCTCACATTCACTCCTGTCCAATTTGGAAGGGCTTATGTCTCACATTCCAACTGTTACATCTTCTGCCTTCCTCTACACGTCCTGTAATGATAGTCAAGTCTTCTACGTCAGGTGCCATCTCTCGTACAGACTCAAAATGACAATCAGTCAGACAGAACCAGTTCTGGAATCTATGCTTGGAACAATCGACGCGCCCAGAAAGCTAACAATATTTCTGAGGCGAATTGAATAAGAAATCTCAGGGATTTACTCTCCGGGATCAATCTCCGCATTAGCCTCCCGAGAGTTAAACACATTTCAGTGTGTTAGCTGTATGTAATACAGATTCACATTAACCACACGTGACAAGATTGCCAAAGTTATCTTCACGCTTGTGATTTCAAAAACATGATAGTTCATTAAATTTCAATGGTAACATCAACATTTAAGTTTTACAACATTGAAACACATGTGCACGAAAGAACATTAATGACACTATCAAATAGGATATAAAGCAATGTGACAGTGCCCTACGAGAATGAAGAAATGTCCGCCTAGGAGTACTACAAAGTGATGAAGACACACACTTGAGTAAAAAGACAGTTAGATTTTTATCACAAAATATAGATTTGAACCTAATTTCGATCTTACCTGGAAAATGAAACCACGATGCCAAAAGTTCTGTCTCAAGCTTAGGTTAAGCCCAACAGATGGCATGTGCTGGACAGGATCTCATTTACCAGACCTAGAGTTCACCCCTTTATAACTTTTATCAAGCTCCTCCTACATTACGCCTAAAATCATTCTCATTCAAGGATATCACAGCTCCTCCCTGTGGGTAAGTTTATTCGCTGTCAGTCAGGGCTGTACAACACTTGTTTAAATTCCCACGGTCACCTTCTACAGGTTCAATTAAGCTGGTCAAAGCTAATAGGCCAAGTCACACCTCCAGTCTACTTCACCTGTCATCACAATAAAATCAGACTTTGTCAATTCTTCTGCCAACACTTTCGGCTCACTGTGTCAATATTGACGATCTGACCGGCACTCCAGTTTAGGTAACCTCAGGGGGAATTAGGCACAATTAGCCGGAGTTATCTACTCCTGAAGGTCTGGCTAGGAGATAAATATCTGACACCAACGAATGGTGTGCAAATCTGCAGTCAGTAAGTCTGCTTGGTCAGTCTTATCTCTGTACCTTAACACTTAACATCTGGGGAAAAGTTTTAGTGTTTGATATGATCAACGGTCCAGGAGAATTAAAGGTTTGATGTGGTCGTCTTACTTAGATTAAGGATGTATCCAAGTCCCTATTTTCCTGTATACTTTCAAAATACAAAGAAATAAAAGTAGGTTGAGGAAAGACTTTCTGGAGTCACCGAGCGTATTGTCACAGTCTCTTTCACATGTTTGTGATAATATTTTTTTAGAGCCCTCGCCTCTATCATAACATCTGGAATGCTCGTTTTGGCTGTCCAGCGAATTCTTTCTTATGTAGTCTGGTCTGGTAGTATTAGTTTCAGGTTCATAGCAAACGGGTGACCCCATAGTTGCTCCGCTCCTGTGTCAACGAAAAACACATAGAATGTTTATCACAGTCCCTTATGGAAAGATTGACATACTGCTGTCGCAGTATATCTAGCATACACACGCATTAAAGCATACGGTAGCCATCCGAAGTGCTAACACAAACTGTCCGACATTAGAAATGCAGTTTATCATTGATGGTAGCAGAAGTCGCCGACAGATCAGCAGTTGCACACGCGATCAATTTTAATCACACACGGGAACCACCAACATTTCGACGACAGGAACCGCGCCATTTTCTGAATCTACAATTCACACCACTAAGTTTTTTTCACAGTCGAAAAAAACAAACATTTCAAATTAAATTCGTAGCCCCCAGTGTCACGCCATGCATTCAACTGAGATTCTGGGCGACGAAACTATGTCCAGTCTACAAATGGAGCAAAACTGCAACGGCCACCGTCCGGTAGAAGCAAAAAAATTGCCTCGGCTCCAAACAGTGCCCCTGCCTAGCGTCCATGTTGACCGGAAGTCTGAAAGGTTTTCTTAGTGATTCTACCAGCTTCACTTAGGCTAAAAATAGACCAGATACTGTTATGGGAGGTAAAGACTTCCGGATGATGTTGACCACATAACCCAATGAGTGTGATTGGTCCATAAAAATATAAGGCTTGAACTAAAAATCTTATCATTTTTTATAATTATGTTTTGTCCAGATTTACAGATGCAAATCACGGAAACCCTGTTCAACTTGTATAGCCTTACAGCACAGTTATATTGAGGCACCATAAAACGGTTCCGAAGTAATCCGTAGTCCTGTGCGGATCGGTGATGTTGGTCATATTATGATGCCCGATCATTATCGAAGGCGAGACAACATAACGTCAACACCACTGAAGTGAGATGTCTGAGGAAAGCCGCCAATTTAACCATCAGAAGCAAATAGAGAAAAGACACCATCAGACAGACTGTGGCAACAAAATCATGGTCCAAATTAAAAGAGAAACAGAAGATGAAATGGTTTGGTCATCTCTTTTAGATGCAGCCAAAACTGCCAAAGACACACAAAAAGATCTTATGTGGAGGCAAGAGGCAGCCATAGAAAATAATGGACTGATGATATTGAAGACGTTTTCCTCACATCGCTCAATGGTGAAAGTAGAAGTTGATAGTGAAGATGATGACTAAATGTCGTAGGTGCCATCAATGTGTAAAGGCTCGTTATTGTAAAAAGTTTTAGAAACTGTTTTCCGTCTCCGACTTCGAAATGCGATTGCAATCTCTCTCCTTCTTCGGTTTATTTATTTATTTATTTGTGCTCTTATGTTCATGCTGACTAATTTGTGTACGCACTGCATATTATTTTAGGTCTACTGTGGTACCTTTTAATTCGCCCGCTTGTTGTGCTTCTGAGTCCTGGGTAGTTAGCGTCCTTTAGATATTTTCTCCAGTAAATGCCGATGTACTAGAAAAAAAAAAAAAACAGGCAGATGAACTGGCCGCTTGTGCACCCTTTGGTGGTGAACTGACATAGAACAAGCTAGATGTTGTGGGGGCCTTTTGGGAGCGAGTGACAGTGTGGTGGCAGAAACAGATAAATAATTACCGTTTGAGAAGAATAGCGCTACAATGAGCTAACAGAGGTTTTGCTGACGCCCAGTTGAACATCGCTTTAATTACCCTTTGAGAGCTTTAACAGCTAAAGGACTGAACTGTGAACATAGTTTCATCGAAAATTCTCGAGTTACTACCCCTTGCATTCTACAGGTATTTATTCTCTGATTCAGTGTGTTCTTTTCATTGCACTGACAAGACGTCCACGTGCCAGCATCTGGATATGTGAGTTAAGTGATTATATGTATTCGTTTTGTTTTGTTTGATTTATGTATGTGCTGACGAAGGCTCTATAACCGCAACGTTCACGTTTTGTTTGTGTTTGTTATATTGTGAGGCTCGTTGATATTCTTTTTGTTCAGTTTTATATCTGTCCTTAACATTTAAGGGAAAGGCGAGACGGATTCACAATCAAACGGTTGCTGATGCTATCGAAATTAGAACCCTTCGCTTGCTGCTGAAGATAGGGACAGATCGCTTGGGAGGGTGCCCCAAGTGCTGTGATGTCGATTCTTATTTCAATATTAAACATTCAACATTCAACTTGTTGTGTTATTATTGACCTGAGTTCCGGATTTATCATTTTGATCTTCGTGAGCATCTTCTATCTTTCCATTGAAGACTTGAGTGTTGATTTGTTTTGTTCATTACTTCTATTGTCTCTCATTGAGCATTTTTTTTTTTAAATGGAGAAAATTTAGTGAAATTATTTGTTTATCTTTCTTCGTAACTGCGACCCGTGCTCAGGTGCACAAGAAGGCAAGATACACAAAACGAATATATATAGATAAGCACATATCAGGTGTGAGGTAAAAATAATTAGGTTCAAAAAAGATCAGTGAACGTCTGCACCGAAGGGACGTGCCCTTGCATTTGACACACACGGAGGGACATTACATGACCAAGCATTCTTGTGTTTCAAATCAGCGGTTCTAAACTTTTTGGGACCAGACTGTTCCTAATATCCATTCAACGCTAGCTTAAAAAAAAAGAGCTTGTTTGGCGTGCCAATGGCTTCCAATATCTTGACAATAAAAGCGCACCTAGATATATCACATATATTAAAAATCTCTTTCAGTCTTTGGTTTACCTGCGTGGATTGAGGGGTCCCGACTGTGGGTGGGGAAGGGGGTGGGTGGGAGGAAGTATGGTCCCACTGGACTCTAAAGAGCAGGACGTAAAATTAGAGGTTTGTGAAATTGTGTGTTTTGGATCAAAAAGCGAAGATACCGCTGCCTTGCTGTTAACCAAAATGTAACTAACATATCAACTGTCAATGTACGGGCAAAGGAGAAATAGGAAGAATTATTAAATTACCTATAGTGCTACTCAGTGTCTTTCCCGGGACCCACATAGAACACCTCCTCCTCCTATCCCTAATCCACAACCTAATCCCTCTTGACTATTGCTATTATTACTGCTACTGCAGCAGCTGCTGCTTGTTCTTCTTCTTCTTTTTATACTTCTTCTTCTTCTTTTTATTTCACTTCGTCCTCCCCCTCTTCTTCTTCTTCTTCTTCTTGTTCTTGTTCTTGTTCTTCTTGTTCTTCTTCTTCTTTTTATACTTCTTCTTCTTCTTTTTCTTTCACTTCGTCCTCCCCCTCTTGTTGTTGTTGTTGTTGTTGTTGTTATTCTTCTTCTTCGTCTTCTTCTTCTTCTTCGTCTTCTTCTTCTTCTTCTTCTTCTTCTTCTTCTTCTTCTTCTTCTTTTTCTTCTTCTTCTTCTTCTTCTTCTTCTTCTTCTTCTTCTTCTTCTTCTTCTTCTTCTTCTTCTTCTTCTTCTTCTTCTTCTTCTTCTTCTTCTTCTTCTTCTTCTTCTTCTTCTTCTTCTTCTTCTTCTTCTTCTTCTTCTCCTTCTTCTTCTTCTTCTTCTTCTTCTTCTGCTTCTTCTTTTTCTTTTTCCTCTTCTTCTCTTCCTCCACCTCCTAGTTTTTTCTCTGTAACCATCTATGTAGTTAGTATTCAGCAATTATGTTTCTTCCTTCCTCCTAATGATTTCTTTTATATAAACCATAAACAGAACGTTCCTGGAAAGTTTTCATGCATGCTAAGCAAATTTTCTGGTTGACTTCTTACATGGGAAAGAATCACGGTGCTGTAGGATGTGCAGTGGTGTCTTCTAGGAAGCTTTACACTTACAAGTAATAGAATCCCCAAAACAAGCCTAGGCAAATCTTGTTCAGAGACGTAAGACTTCTGATCTGAATGTAAATCTAAAGCTTGCGTGTTTCTATGTTGTATGTTTGGTTAGATAAAACCAAACGAAAAGTAGATTAACGAGCGACACAATATAACAAACACAAACAAAAGGAGCCTGCATCAGCACATACATAAATCGAACAAAATCACAGAAATTTACAAAAACACATAACTGACGTATCCTGAAGCAGTGAAGTGAAGAGACTAATGAAGCGTGAGTGTATGTAGCCGGGGAGTGACAGTCGTTGTAATTCGAACATTTTAGATGAAACTGTGTTGACAGTTTAATCCCGTGGGTGTGAGGGTTCTGAAAGTGAAATTTGAGCGATTTTCAAGGGATTTCCAGACTCAATTTCACCTATTTTGTATGTGATACGCAATAACAGCACCATTTAAACACAAACACAAACGCATATTGAAAATTACCAAAACTGTCATTTTAATAAAACAGTATTGCATTCTACATGCAATCACGAACACACAATGTCACACTGAACTGGATACATAACTTTACATACTGAAAACTTCACACATGCACACTGTTGTGTGTCATCTATTTATTTCCATGCTACGTGGATTTCTATCACGTAATGGGGTGTCGCAGGTCGACATACCTAAAACGGGTACCAGAATGGCTGTCCTAAGAAGTAAAGACGGCCAGCGTAATGCAGACCACATTACCCACCTGGTGCCGACTGTCTGTAAAAATAGGAGCGTTCTTTCCAAATAACCGATAGGCCTAAAAGACGTGAAAATGTATCTTTACATTTTTTTAAAACTATTGTAGTCATACTTTTGTACATATGCCTAGCGGAAATGTGACGGATTCATGCTTCAGTAGATCGTCAAGGAGAAATACCAGAAGAAACACTAAATGTGACTTGACGTAATGTTTATGTATTCGTCGGAAATGACATGTAACCTGAGCAAAGACCCAGACACACGATTCAACCTTCAGACCAAGTCAGTCTGAGCCAGCCCTACTGAACGGACCACTGAGTTCGCAGTGCTGGCCACTACTGTGGCCCAGTCGATTTATGCTGTGTGTTAAGCTTTAAGTGTTTTGAATTAGTTTGTTTGTTTGTTTTAGTATCCAAAAGCCTTGAGTTGTTAACCCTTAGGCTCGATATTTTGGATATTGCAACCTTTCGGCCTTGATTCCATTGTAAACACCATTGAAAACGTGGCTTTCCTGCCTACCCCCGGAATTGAGCCCGGACCACAAAGAGTTCGTCACCCGGTCTCCGCGCAATCCGGTTTAGCCAACTACGCTAGAGAGCTGGGTGTTTTGACTTAGAGATGTTGAATCGTTGAGATTTTTCAGAACTCTTGAGTCAGTTACCTGTTATAGTGCATCGTTTTTGGCAGTTATATTGCAAAAGGTATCACTTCAGACGTTGTTTCGCCAGGTTCCTTTTTTTTTTTACACCAATTCGGTGTGGTTACCCGTACTTTCGATAATGGTTGGACACCGGCTTATTTTTCTGCACTGTTACTGAAACGTGTGGGTATTTGGTGTGTAGCGCTCTTTGCTTCTCCAAACAGTGTGGTCCAACTTACAGAGCGGAACTCCAGTATTTAAGTATTGAATGAATAGTCTTCATATGAGACATTAGGGTGTCTTGGCGTGTATGCATATCGTCGTTAAAGCAACAGCATTAATACTGTTATTGAGCAAATGAATATTTTAATGATTATGAGAAACAGATAGACGTTTATCATCGTTCATTACTCATCGTTAAGGTATTCAATATGGCGGTCTGTTGCAGTTTCATTAGAGTACTATTGTTACTTGTATAATAAAGACTTATTGGGACTTTAGTTATGTATAACGAGGCAGTTCCACACATCATAGCCTAGATAATCATTTGACCAGTATAACTGTACCTAATTAAAATATATTGCTAACTGCCATTTACATGTTTTTATACTATAGGTGGATGTATCCCAAAACACATTGACTTAAATTTTCATGCAAAGAGTCATCAAATATGTTTCCGAACCAGATGTTCACAATACAGATATTTTTCCAGCTTAAGTACTATTAAAGTGAGAACCTTGGGTTTCTTCCCCCTTTCTTCATACGTTTTTAACCTCACAAAACTGCAGGTATTATTGGACTGGCGTACCCGTTAAAGATAGCCTAACTATAACTTAGAGGGAATCTGGACCACGTACCTTGTCTTGACCTGTTTTGCAATCAGCACTAAGATTCTACGGTGTCACGGCATCTTTCAGATTCGGGTTGACAATCGAGAATGACTTCTGATATCTGTTTGTCAAACTGGTCAGCTAGAAGCTCGAAGAGGGTGAGCAGCACCTACGCGCTAAGAGTAGGAACACCCCCGAGATCTATTCTCAAGTTGATTCAATTGTCATTCAGAACGTTTGTGCATGTAGACCTGTATTGTATGGGCAAACCAGCCTTGTGTCGGCTATGTGGACAACATTACACCGGTCGCCTTTGCTTCCAAGGACTGTAATTGGTGCTCATTTTAAGCTGGGCCTTGGGAGCCAAAATCAGTTTAAAAATAAAAGAGAGAGAGAGACCGATTCCATGAGGATCTGAACCTACGACATTTCAACTGGCAAGCGAGTGTTTTGCCGCTACACCACGGCAGCTCCCGATATGGAAGTGTGGCTGGGAATTTTTAAGTTGATTTGTGAAGTATTCTGGCTTTCTGTTTCATGATAAAGACTTCTGCGTAAACGTTCGCTTGTGCCTGCCTGTAGCAGGTCGTTCATAGAGCGTCTCTCCCATCACAGTCCATATTAAAGACACTCGTTTCTGCACAGCTCTTCGCCTTATGCAATTTACAGCCCAAAGTGTCTTGTATATCTTGTGTCCACATTGTTTCTGGCCGGCCCCTGCGCTCTTACCTTATATCATCCCCTCCCTAACTGTACATTTAAATCCACTTTGACGCTTTATATAGCTAACATATTCTAGTTTTCTAAACAAGATGTTGTTTATCAGCCAATTTTCGGTGGTATTTAGATTTCTTAGGATATCAATATTTCTTTTCGTCTTGGTACATGGTATTGTAAGAATCTGTCTATATAATTTAAACTCAAAGATCCATACCTTCTTCCTTAATAATTATCAAATAGTCTACGACTTACATCCATATGTTGCTGCAAGTAAGATAACACTATCTGGTAATATTTCGTGTTTATTAGTTTATTTGACGTAGTAACTTGTAACCGCTTTTAATGACATGGAAAACAAAAACAAACAAATAATATTAAAAGTTTCCCTGCTGGTTTCAAAAACATACCACACCACTTCCTCAACATCATCATTAACACACACGCATAAAAAGAGATACACAGTTCCGTATAACCCTTTAAACAGCACTAACCAGCGGTTCTCACATTTTCCTGCACTTGGACCCCCTGAGGAAACAGTGACACCGAGGCAATCATTACATCAATACACACATTTGTGCTCTCTAATGCATAACGCTTTTAAACGACATACATTAGGCATAGAATGTAGACGAGCGAGAGGTAAGTTGCAATACAACGCGTTAGATAACGTCGAGTAATGGATGAAGAGCGGTTGGACAAAGTGTACGACCATGACTACAAACAAAGAGTGGAATACTTTGCAGGAAATCATCATCATCATGCATATGGCACCTGGTTGTAATGCCTATACTCTCAGTATGAGAACATTCGCAGGTATGCTGTAATTGTGATACTGATCCAGCATGCCCCAGACATTATTAAGTTTGCCTTCTTCAGGTCTAGCTAATTTCAGTACAAAGACAATAATATTTTCGGCAGGTAACTTTGTGTTAATGACCAGAGTTTAAACTGTGGTGGTCCTGAGCAGAGTCAAATAACGATTTCATCAATTATAACATGTGATTAAGGAGAAGGGGTCCTCTCTAGCCAAGTGGTGAGAGTCGTTTGCCTCGCTACCTACAGAGCTAATGAAACTTTTCATTGGACGCCTCGATCATTTGTACAATTTTATAGGGATCGTCTCAGGAGCTACAAAGTTCTTGCTTTATGAGAAACTCTCGCCCTTCTTGGGAGGGATACCAAGCCATATGGGATAAAGCCTAATGCAATGAAGTCGATCATACCTTCTGTAGCTTAATTTAACGGTAACTGAACTCTTTTAGTGCCATGATGTTTTCACAGGAGACGCTAAAGCGAAGACATCCCATTGATGAACAATGATTAATGTATTATTTTCAAAGTAGCAAAACGCACACTAGTAATTACTTTGGGGGAAGACGTAGGGGGTGGGGGGGGGGGGAAAGCAGATTTAATTGTTTTAGTATTCTCTGATTAAATGTAAATGAGAGCACACACTGTACTACGGAGGGAAATCTACTGATAGAGGCACTCACACAACAGGTGTTGCTTGGGATCGAAAGGGTTAATCAAAATGTGCACATTACGATAGGGGAAACAACTGATGGAAAGTGAGTGTAGATTGTTCTCTGCAACCATGGCGCCATCATAATATAAGTATTACCCATCAATGGTGAAGTGTTCCTTTTACCTTTGTCATTTTATTATTTATGCTTCTATAGAGAATGTCAGCCTGCATCTCTAAGTTAAGATGGCTCACCTGTGGGGTCTAAGTAGCTAGGAAGTAAGAACCACTGACGCAGACTTTGCCTGAATATAAATATTGATATAATTTACAGTATAAATAAAAGACATTTGATCTTTGACACATAAAACATTCATCCATGACTATGTCAGTGACCTATGACCAGGTTCACCTCTCGTACACACACAACGGCAACAGTCTATCGGCCACGGATCATGTAAGCTGCCTTCTCCCCGATCATTACCACTGGCGTGTGCGTGTTTCCGGAAACGATGTCTGGCATGATGGAGGTGTCAGCAACACGTAGGCCCTGCACGCCGATAACTCTGAGGAAGATTCATAGATCAACACGTTTGACAGGTATAGAACAAATATAGTTTGATCATTTTGTGATAACTCTGAAGAAGATTCATAGATCAACACGTTTGACAGGTATAGAACAAATATAGTTTGATCATTTTGTGATAACTCTGAGGAAGATTCATAGATCAACACGTTTGACAAGTACAGAACTAATATAGTTTGGTCATCTTGTGATAATTTTGAGGAAGATTCATAGATCAACACGTTTGACAAGTATAGAACTAATATAGTTTAAACATCTTGTGATAACTCTGAGGAAGATTCACAGATCAACACGTTTGACAAGTATAGAACAAATATGGTTTGATCATCTTGTGATAACTCTGAGGAAGAGTCACTGATCGACACGTTTGACAAGTACAGAACTAATATAGTTTGATCATCTTGTTGAATCATTATCACTTTTATCACGTTGTGCTATATTTTTATGTCACCAGTCACCCTTCGAGTTTGTCTTTTACTACAATAGAAAGACAAGGGGGACATGGATGATACAGGAATTGGGTTGATTCGTGGTAACATAATGTCGTTGACAGTGTTGCGTTGAGGGGGAAAATCAGGAAGGAATTGGGACTAGAGATTGTAGAAAGGTTGAGAGCTGAGCATCTAAGAAGAAGAGTACTAAATAGATGTGATGGCAACAATGGTTTAAAATCCACACTCTCTAATTGTGAAAGAAATTTCTAAACGTGGGCGGGTCTTGCAAGTCGCACTCACCATCAACATTGGCTATGTTTATCATGTCTCCACATAACACAAAATAGCACTAACGTCTGGAAAGACATATAGGTGACAGAAGTGGCCTGCTGTCTATTCATCGGTTCTGTTTTATCCCTACAACTGTTTAGATATCCTTGATGACATGCAGTCTAGCACCTTTGGCCTCTGTTGTCAACGTTCGCTTTAGGGTTTCTCTTGGACGTACTCGTTATCTCATTAGAATCCACTCAATAACTACGAATATCTAAAAATTACATGATGTGGCAGCTAGAAGGCGCAAGAGAAGATAACTGTTTGATGTCACTGAAGACATTGTAATATACACACGGAATGACAATAATCTGTGTCACCCATCCAGCGTTGCCCAGTTAAGGCTGGGAATTAAGGTCATTTCTGATAACAGTCTGGCTTCGTTAAAGCTGGTGAGTCATTACAGGTGCCATAATAATAACTTCTTTCGCGTTTGACGGGGTATCTAGAGTCTACCTTGTTCGCCTGCCATCAGGTTTAAGGTAGTTCAATCTCTAGATAAGGTTGTAAACCTTTCGATAGCCACCTGGATGGGACAAACGGATCCATCGATCGAAAAAACGAATAAGACATCGCCCCTTACCTCAGCTGTGGATCTACCACAGCAGTGGGGTCACTGGCGTTGCCCATCTTGCAGGTTCCAGAGGGGTGGTAGATGGTGTGGATCTTCTGACGGACCATACACTCCCAGTACTCGTCGGTGTCATACTTGTGGCTAGCACAGAACCGGTTGGGTCTGTCTGCCGGCTTGCCACCCAGTTTCTTCAGGTAGGATGTGCCCATAAACTTCTTGCATAGATTGATTCCTGAAATGGATGTTTCACACATCAATTGAGGTTTTCTATATTCTGGAGTAGACGTAACAGGAGATGGAAGGTGGTTTTTAAACATTACAAATAGAATGGCTATGCTATTGTACACTAGTAATAATAAAGGGGAAGTGAAGGTGTCTGGTGGGTAAGGACCAGTGTTGCCACTTTTCTTTGACAAAAAACGTCCAAAACGGGGTCGAAAAATATCTAAAAACATCTAAATTTGCATGGAAAACATCTTAAAAAAACATCTAAATGGAAAGAGTCACAAATTACTTAGCAATTAATATGACTAACCCTATAGAATCAAGTCCTCATCTTTACCCAAGTCTGCCTTACAAGATCCACAGGAAAATTTTAGCTTGGATGATGAAGTTGAAGCTTCAGATCCAAAATGACTCTGGTATGCTTTAGCTGTTCCAATTTCTTCTGATACCCAATCAGGGAGCTCATAAGTTGAACAGCCTTTTCCTACTCTTATCAGGCCAAATTTTATTGTCAAGATAGCATTTAAGAGGTCAAATTTCATCCTGTTTCTTAGGTTAGATTTGATAAATTCAGTCCAAATGAGAAACATCTAGAAAAACACCTACCATCTTAACGTCAAAAACTTCATCTAAATGCAAGGGAAAACATCCAAAGTGGCAACACTGGTAAGGACAAATGGAGCTGCTGAGGCCGAGTGTACAACAGTTTTTAAATCGTCTTGCCAGATAAGCATCTTGTAAAAAACCTACTTCTAATTCTCCTTCTCCTCTCTGTTAGTATTTTTCTCCTTCTTTTTCTCATTCTCTTCCTTCTTCTCTTGTTTCACCTTTTCCTTTTTCTACACGTTCTTCCTTCTCTTTGTCATACTCCTTTTCTTCTTCCTCATGTCAGTTGGCAACCTTATTATCTCTTTTGATTGTTTCTGTGTCCTGGTCTTCTTATTGTTCGTCTCTTCACTTTCATTAGGCCTTTATAAAATGTTTACATCAAAACGACACTTACAATAATTAATTTGAAAAGCAATTCTAAGAAAATGCCGCCCTGAGAAAATATATTTTTTTTTTACAAGAATGTTAAAATCTGATCATGACTAACAAAAACCTATCATGATATAATCTTATGTGCTAGTGAAGCGCTCACCTCTGACTATAAGGTCGACGTCCTCTTGTTTATGAAGGTAGTTAGGATCAATAATGGGGTAGTCAAAGGGGTCCTTGGATTTCAACTTGATGTACCCAACACTGGCAGGTCTAAGGAGTGAAGACTCGCAGTTAAACATATCCTTGTGTGTCTCTCTCAGGCTGGACTCCTTTAATGTCTGTGGATGGAATTGTCTTTGGTCATCTGAAGCCTCGACAGTTGGAGAGTCACAATAAACAACAACACTTATATATATATATATCCTCCGTCTTCTTCTTTGGAATTGGTTTCATATGCCCAAGTTATCGGTTGTCTCGCCTCCATGAATCGGTAGGTCAGCATCAGATCTTCAAATGTTCCTCAAAGTTCGTCCTGGATGCCTCGTCTGTCTGGTCATATGTTTTCTCATAGTTTTGCTGCAGAAGGCAGTTCTAGAGTATGTGCTGATGTGTTTGGAATGTCGTTTGGCAGGGTCACTGAAAGAAAACATTCGAAAACAAATGTCCCAGGAAACTGATAAACATTAAATGAAAAATGCGAAGAAATAAGTGCAATGTAGGGACATTCATTAGTAAGGATACTTATACGCACAGTAAGATACAGCGATATATTAAGCACATCTCTGAAAGAAGAGAACAAATAATTACAAATGCAGGCACTAAAACGTTATGGGACGGAAATGCAGATCTAGTGGGGTGACCACGTCGCTTATAGACTTCCCTTGTTAATAAAATATGATCAAGTACCTTCTCGCCATGTGCAAATTAAGTGAACAGGTTTAAAAATAGTAAGTTTTAAATAGTGGATTTTATTTCTTGTTTGACGATGAGATAGGGTCAAGGTAATTACCAGTCGCAAAGCTTTAATTAAAAAAAAAAAAAAAATCCTTTACTGCGAAATCGACTATTTATGGAACATTTTGAAGCTGCGTTCTTAGAAGGAGAGATCGCCGAGCTGTCTTCAACAGTGTAGACATCTGTTAGTGACATGTTCTCGTCGAGAGGCCGATACGAATTCCATTATTTTTGTTAGTTACAGACTATTTTGAGATTTTGTCATTTATTCCAGAACGGTGTGGCGATATTACCGGTGGCAAATATCAGCACGAAGAGCTTTGATACCAAAATGAGTGCAGTTTATTTGGAACGCTGGTAGTTGGGATTTTAAAAGTAAGTTCCTAATCCCTAATCCAATGTGGATGCATAATATTTACATAAATTTACACATATTTCTTTTAAACAGCATTAAACGTCTTCGCTCAAGTACCAAAAGGAAATGAAAGTCAACATTTTTAAAGTATGTATCTACCTTTTATCAGCATACCGATGTGTTGTGGACTATCTCTCAGTCATCAAGAAAGAAAATAAGAGCTTTTGAACTGAACTGCTGTAGAAAGATTCCCAGAGTACCAGGAAGCAAGAAGACACGAAATCTCTTCTTTGTCTTTGCCTTCACCAGCTGTAAACTCCCACGGTAAGTTCTAGTTGTTCGTTCACGTCTGAACTTTAATCGTGTTTCAGAACCTGAGTATTGCGTGCACTTCTGTTTTACACAGATCTTACTGTTGTATGTGCAGACTGTTGGTTCATTGCCTCTCAGGTAGATTCACTCTGACTTCAAAGAAAGCTCCCAGCTAGTCGCCTCTTACGACTTGCTTGTTAGGGAGGTCTCTTCTTGTTTTCCCAACGACACAGGGCAAGGAGTATAGGGAAAATACAGTTACAGTATCCTCAGTCATGCAAGTATCAATGTCCATATATTTCTCCTAATATTTTCCACATTCCTTCATTTTCGTTAAGCAATAGCGATTCCTGTCAACCCCCCCCCCTCCCCCACTTCCCTTCCCATATTACGCATTACTTGTGTATTTATCTCTTCAGCTGTTTATTTGATTTCGATTCATGGTGTTTCTCACCTTGATAGAGACTGTTTGAAACATCGGCGTTTTTGCTTGATGTTAATTTTTCTTTGTTTACCTCCGTCCTGACATGAATAGTTACTGCTGTGTTGAGTTACATCTTGATAACATCGTAATTTACGTTATGTTCAGTTGTCCTGATACGTTAGTAAATGTTGTGTTTAGTTATGTCTTGATATCATGGATAGTTTACTTTGTGTTTAGTTGTGTCTTGGAAACATGGATAATTTATGTTATGTTTAGTTATGTGTGTATTTCATTGATAGTTTATATTGTGTTCAGTCACATCTGAATATCATAGATAGTTTATGTTGTGTTCAGTCACATCTGGATATCATAGATAGTTTATGTTGTGTTCTGTCACATCTGGATATCATGGATAGTTTATGTTGTGTTCTGTCACATCTGGATATCATAGATAGTTTATGTTGTGTTCTGTCACATCTGGATATCATGGATAGTTTATGTTGTGTTCAGTCACATCTGGATATCACAGATAGTTTATGTTGTGTTCTGTCACATCTGAATATCATGGATAGTTTATGTTGTGTTCTGTCACATCTGGATATCACAGATAGTTTATGTTGTGTTCAGTAACATCTGGATATCATGGATAGTTTATGTTGTGTTCTGTCACATCTGGATATCATGGATAGTTTATGTTGTGTTCAGTCACATCTGAATATCACAGATAGTTTATGTTGTGTTCTGTCACATCTGGATATCATGGATAGTTTATGTTGTGTTCTGTCACATCTGGATATCACAGATAGTTTATGTTGTGTTCAGTCACATCTGGATATCATGGATAGTTTATGTTGTGTTCTGTCACATCTGGATATCACAGATAGTTTATGTTGTGTTCTGTCACATCTGGATATCATGGATAGTTTATGTTGTGTTCAGTCACATCTGGATATCATGAATAGTTTATGTTGTGTTCACTCACATCTGAATAACACTGACAGTTTATGCTGTATTTGGTTTCATCTGGACATCATGGATAGTATATGCTGTATTTGGTTTCATCTGGATACTATGAAGGATTGTTTATGTTGTGTTCAGTCACATCTGGATATCATGGATAGTTTATGTTGTGTTCAGTCACATCTGGATATCATGGATAGTTTATGTTGTGTTCAGTCACATCATGATATCATGAATAGTTTATGTTGTGTTCGGTCACATCTGGATATCATGAATAGTTTATGTTATGTTAAGTCACATCGTGATATCATAGATAGTTTATGTTTTGATTTGTTCAGTCACATCATGATATCATGGATAGTTTTTGATGTACTCCACTACGATTGGATAGAATGGACCATACATACCTCCTCGCTGTAGCCGAAATTCTTCAGTGCCTCAACTCTCCACGGAGTTTGATGGAACATGATCTGTAGATCCGGGTAGTCGAGCTTCTTGCTCTCCTCGCCCGTGTTGTCAAACACCTGTACTTCCACGTAATGGCTGGAACTGAGCACACCTGTCCAAACGGGAGATGGAATAAGTGAGTCAATCGATGTTTTATTCTTTTATTGAAACCTAAATCAGAAGTCTAAATAGATTTCTCCTCCATACATAGGAGCTCTAAACAGCACCATTATTAGGTTTGGGTGAGCGATCTATTATACACTATATGTAAGTAACAGGTAAACGACCACATTGTCCACCATTAGTAAGAAGAAAGTAAACGACTACATTGTCCACCATTAGTAAGAAGAAAGTAAACGACTACATTGTCCACCATTAGTAAGAAGAAAGTAAACGACTACATTGTCCACCATTAGTAAGAAGAAAGTAAACGACTACATTGTACACCATTAGTAAGTAACAAGTAAACGATCACAATAAACATCTTGTGACTCTTTGAGATCTGGTGCTAATACAAAGAAAACCTATGAGGGGCTGGATGGGGGGCTTAGCCTCATCTTGTCATCAGGATGGAATAAGGGGTCTACATCTTGTTATAGCAGCTATGAGTTATGAGTTAGGTACCGAAATCGTAGCACTCATGACATTCACATAAACTATCTGACCCTATATTCAGCAGTAAACACAGAGTTCCACTTCTGATTCCACCACTAACAGTCTGATTGTATGTCCGGCTGGCTCTTATCTGGGTGTCGGTTAGATCCCCTGGTTGCCCCTCTTCAAAACAGCCAGTGATAATATTATGCCGAATGGCCAACAACAAAATAATAATGTGATATCTCTCAAGAAAAATTTTGAGAAGATTATGTCTTTTCCTATTAAGAAAGGGATTTGGTTGGGGCAGCTTGAGCTCAACAGCCTTATAAATTTGAACAAAAAAGTCATGCACAATAGATTGCACAATTTATTGCCTTTTATATTTCGCTATATCTCATCAGGTGAATACTTCATTGACAATCGATAAAAAAAAAATCAAAAGGCTAAGAGCATATCCTTTTGTCTGCATAATTCTGGACTGAATTGGCTGATAGCTGACGCTTCCGCAAATCTCAGTAATCTACGGTTAGCCGAACTGTAAATAATTCCAAATGAATTATCCTTGTTTACAACGTGCTCGGAATTTTGAAAATGGCACTCAATTACTGGTTATGGATTTTGTCCACCAGTCACCTGATTCGTTGTTGTTGGGTTGTTGTTAGTTTTCTGCATTGCTTTTGCCATCCTTAGTGGAATATGTTCAGCAACCTGTTTCTGCAGTCGTCGATCAGATCTGCCTACATATGCAGCGTTACAAGTGCATTTAATTTATTTGGTAAATACAGTTAGATTTGGACACTGCTTCTTTCACTGGTGGCATAGAATTACAGTGGTTTAAATCTGATAACAGCCATGGCTTCATAAAACGTTTAATCGACTGCTTTTCTAAGCCGGTAAACGTTGCATAACATCATCTCCGCGAAACGTTAGATGAATATAAACTGTTATTCTTGCACCGACATTTCTTTGGTAATTGGTTTGTACCAGTGAAAGAACCAGTCTCAAACTGACAACGGAAAACCATTGCTTGAGTCTTATAAATTGACAGTGGGAAGAATGGGTTTGGATTTAAGGTTCTTTAGTCAGAAAGTTCTAGGGCAACTGTCTGAGAACATGATCCTTAGTCATAAACGGCTATCGGGATCATCTCTGCATTTGTGATGAGGTCAAAATTACATCAGTCATGTTACTAGTTGAGACCATTGTCACATATCACACCTGTCACGTGCCTGATTTAAGGATTTCTCCTTAAGAACCAACAGCACTCAGAAATAATTATGTTGAGTCGTTTGGCTCGTATTGGTCTAAGGGATGCCCCATGGCCAATATACGCTCAACTTATTTCTGGAGTAGGGCAACTCAAGTTTTGGCACTACAAAATATATCTGTATATGAATACAATATTCCTAGGCACACTTGGCTGGACACCCCCACTACTATTAAAAGAAAGCCCCCAGGTTATGATAGTTTATTATCATAACCATGTTAACACATATAATATTTATGATTCATACACACAACAATGCTAAACACTTAGAAAGGTGAAATAGAGACACCTACGTCAGCCGTGAAAATGAATGCATGTAATCAATTCAGCATATATATATATATATATATATATATATATATATATATATATATATATATATATATATATATATATATATATATATATAATAGTGAAGTAGATGCCAGATCTCAGTGGATGGATTCCAGAATACAACGACCAGACCTAACAGAAATCTACACAGTCAGAAAGTCCTGGAGGTAGCACATCTTCATCCTCGGAATCCAGTGGAGCTGTGGGGAATATAGCATAAACTGGACTTATCCTAGTTCCACTGTTGATGCTTCCCTCAGCTCCTGGTGATTCGACTGTCTTTGACCCTGGTAATTCTGCTTCAACTGGATCAGGTAGTGGAAGAGTACCTCACCAGAGAGGACACATCAACTGTACCGGTACTCAGCAAGTCTCTCCCACCGGTCAGGTCACAACACTGTCACTGAGCTCCACAAAGCTCCTGAAGACTGATCTTTTCGAGTATGGATATACTGTCTACGAATGTTCACCTGCCCTGGAGTCACTCACATGCTCTGGCACTGTTAGGATGTTTGGGGTATATGGCACCCCATAGTGATGATGTCAGGAACTTCACAGGTGTTAGCTGGTGGGTAGTTGGTTGATAGTTGGTTGACTGATGGTTGGTGGGTGTTGGTTGGACTGTGATTATTCTGCCAGCTCTTCACAAAGGTTTCACATTGTCAGGAAAGAACTCAGAATTAGTCATCCCATCTGCACACAGACACCAATATTTACGGTCAGTACCTCTGTTCCCTACGACTCTCAAGCCAGTTCCACACATCCATTGATCTGGGTCAAACACACTCAACGCAGCTCTGGCTGTCCAAGTACTGACCTAAATTCTCTGTCCCCATTCGTATGCACAAACTTCCGTTGTTAGTTTAAATGGTACACACTTGTAGGGTCATTATCTTTACCATTATGTGTGGGTTGTTTAGGGCATAGGCCATTTAGTCTGTACAGGAGAAGGTCTTAGTTCGAATCCGCTTCTATGGAGAACAAGAACGGTAGAACTATGTGTGATCCCATAGCCGATTCTGATCTCTCTACAGCAGTGACCACTTTAACAGACATCATTTAAGGTACTCGCAAACTATAATTAACTTACCCAAGCATAAGAAAAGTCCTAGACATTTCAGGCCGCCTTCTTAATGTAAAATTTACTGGGGCGTCGATGCATACATCTGATCTCTAGGAAAACAGGCAGAAACAATGCCGCAAAAATTCAAGACAGGCGTCGGTAAGAAGAAGTTCCTTGTATACATGAGCAGGGAGTAAACCGGTTTCTAAGAATATACAATTAACTCCAGCAATATTTATCATACAGTTACACATTTGAAAATGACGCTAAGTCAAAGCAACTAGAAGATGTAGATATTATAATTTTCTCCGATAAAGGCATATATCTATATAAGAGACTATATACCTTTCCGGACGAGTCCAAGTTTGAAAGTTTTGTCGAGCACAGGTAATACAGGTCCCGACTCTTCTAGGGGTGATGTGTAATGGCTTGTCATTCCTTGACAACCAAAAGCCAGGAGTCCGGGTATTTATAATAAGTCTGCTAGGAAGCAGATGTAACAAATGATCATTGAGTCGATAGGCTACCAACCTCAGCAGTAAAGTTAAAGATCTTTGGCAATCATAAGTGCTCGTTATTGTGTTAATATTACAGAAAAAGTAATAGTCGTTATCATCGTGTTCATAGCGGTAGCAAGAGTAGCAGTAGCAGCTGCAACACCAGTAGTATTAGCAGTACTAGCAGCATTAGTAGTATTAGTGACATACATACATTCACTCATACAAACATTTATGCATAAATACATACATACACACATATACCCACGTGCACACACACATGCATAATAATACATATATTTATACGCACACATACATACACCCACATATATACGTGCATACACACATTATATATACATATACACATAGACCCATACACACACATACACAACCCACATATATATGTGTGCACACACACATATATACATACATACATACATACATACATACATGTGTACATACATACATACATACATACATACATACATACATACATACATACATACATACATACATACATACATACATACATACATACATACATACATACATACATACATACATACATACATACATACATACATACATACATACATACATACATACATACATACATACATACATACATACATACATACATACATACATACATACATACATACATACATACATACATACATACATACATACATACATACATACATACATACATACATACATACATACATACATACATACATACATACATACATACATACATACATACATACATACATACATACATACATACATACATACATACATACATACATACATACATACATACATACATACATACATACATACATACATACATACATACATACATACATACATACATACATACATACATACATACATACATACATACATACATACATACATACATACATACATACATACATACATACATACATACATACATACATACATACATACATACATACATACATACATACATACATACATACATACATACATACATACATACATACATACATACATACATACATACATACATACATACATACATACATACATACATACATACATACATACATACATACATACATACATACATACATACATACATACATACATACATACATACATACATACATACATACATACATACATACATACATACATACATACATACATACATACATACATACATACATACATACATACATACATACATACATACATACATACATACATACATACATACATACATACATACATACATACATACATACATACATACATACATACATACATACATACATACATACATACATACATACATACATACATACATACATACATACATACATACATACATACATACATACATACATACATACATACATACATACATACATACATACATACATACATACATACATACATACATACATACATACATACATACATACATACATACATACATACATAGACACATACACACATTCATAAATACATTCTATATACAGACAGAGAAATAGAGAGAAATTGAGAAAGAGAAAGAGAGAGAAAGAAAGAGAAAGAGAGGAAGAAATAAAACGAGAGAGATAATGAGAGAGTGAAAAACTAAAAAGAGAGAGATATAGACATACTGAGACACACAGAAAGAGAGAAAGGGAGACGCAAGAGAAAACACTAACAAAGAGGTTGGTGGCAAACATGGTTCACCTGTTCCAAACAGTTTAAGCTTCAGCCAGGTCCACAGGGATTCCTGTATTTCCTTGGTAGCACTGACCACCTCATCAAGACCGATGGAGTACTCAAAGAACAGATGGTCCTGCAAGTTCTGACCCACTGGCAGGTCAGCGACTACTGGGATCTAAGAAATTTGAAGTTCATTAAGTCGTGTCAAATTAAGTAAAAGCATGTCTGGTCTATCTCTGCCACTGCTGGTTCCAAGCCAGTATCGGAAAGGAGGAGAGTTGGACACAGGGCCAGTTTCTCCACCAGGTTAAAAACTATATCGGCTACAGAAACTTGCAGGAAAATAATAAAAGTAAAGTAAAGATCCCTTTTCACGCCTTAGGGGCATCGGGTATATGGAAGAACGCCCCATATTTTTACAAACCAATCGGCACCAATCGGTAATGTGGTCAGCATTAAGCAGGCCGTCTTTACTTCCCCAGGACTGCCATTCTAGGCTGGGTCGACCTGCGACGCCCCATACCACGTTAAAAATCCACACAGCCAGCAGTGGGTTTCGATCGCGGTACCTTGGATTACGAGTCGGACTCGCAACGCCTAAGCAACGGACGCCGGATAGGAAATATGATAACTGGCTGGGTAATCACTTGTATCGACAGCTTAAAGACAGATAAAGATGGTGCTATGTTAAACATATTCTGATACGAGATGAACATTCACTGACATCGGAATTAGAGGGATCATGCATAATAGAAACCTTAATGTGAATGTTGATGAGAGAAGCCAGAGTGTATGCACAGAGTAGAACTGAAGGATAAATAGACTGCAAGCCTAAAAGGACGATGGCTGAATCAAATGGCTGGCTTAAGCTACAACATCATCATTGTGAAAGTTGCCCTACGATATAGAGTCCCTTTACGTGTGTGTGGCTAATGAGGTTGAGATGGGAGAATTTATTGATCGGCCTAAAGTGCTACCATGATAACCCTCAGTAATTACTAACCATGACTCATATTTTTACTGCTTTCCATAGATCTAGGTTCTTAGTGTTCTAGATTATTTCAATTTATGATCTTCTATGATATTATGTGTATGTGTGTGTATGTGTGTGTGTGTGTGTGTGTGTGTGTGTGTGTGTGTATGTGTGTGTGTGTTTAAATACACAATTTCTCTGGGTCTGTCTCCAACACTTTCCTGCTGATCGTACCAGTCTTAAATATATTTTCAAATGCTTCCTTTTTTCCTTCACATGCCCAGCGTAGAGACTTGTGTGTCTTTTAGTACAATTTCAACGTATTCTTGTCCATTGTTGTCCAAAGTAATATGTGAAATTCACTACCACCTTCCCTTTTCAAAATCCATCAAATATCGTGATAATGTGTTTTCTCATATGCCAGGTTTGCAAATCTTACACCAAAAAAAAACAGACTGGACAAAATATAATGATTATTATGACATTACACAGATAAAAAAATTCATCGTGTAAGGTTAGAATTTGTTTCTATCAAACAGATGAACTATTGTTTCCCTGTGAAAAAAAAAAGAAAAAAAAATAATTTCCTACGGAGATTTGAAAGTTAAAAACAAACTATCTATGATTTGCTCGTGTGTGTGTGTGTATAAATAAAAAAAAGGGGGAAAAAAAGGGGGAAGGGGGGGGGGGAAGGGGGTTGTGCGTGTGTGTGTGTGTGTGTGTGTGTGTGTGTGTAAAAGTATTTGACCCTGACACTTGAGAGGCTTCTGCACAAGATCGGATACATGGCAAACGTAAATCGGAAGAGGAGCAGCAACTTGCGAGACTTCAAGAAGAAGGGCAGCAAAACAGCCAGGACAGGATAGAAGGACCTGTAATAGGGCACGAACGGCTCCAGCTGACGGACCGTGCTGCTGGCGTCACCAGGTCGGGCTAACGATGCGTTAACCCAGCAGAAAAAATGGCAGTCTAGATGTAAAGTATGTAACACAAGGGGCCGACAGATGTTATAAGAATGAAAACAGTGAAAGAAGATAGAAAGACATGAACATTCAGTATCTAATAAAGGTGTGAACTTACTCCAAGCTCCTCTAAGTGCTTCCTTGGTCCAATGCCGCTGAGCATGAGGATCTGTGGTGAGCCGACTGCTCCACCAGAGAGGATGATCTCTTTGTTTGCTCTGACTCTTTCCTTTCTTCCATTGTAGATAAACTCAACTCCCACCGCTCTCTTGCCCTCAAACAGGATCTGGACCATGTAGAGTAGATCAGTCAGTCAGGTTTTCAATAAACTTTGGGATCAGTTAAACAAGCAATCAATTAAAGTGGCAAACAAAATTGAAAAAAAATAAGAAAAACAAAAATAATAATAACTATAGAGTCAAGTGGTCACAAATGATTAGTTAAAATGGAAAATCAAGAAAATATGTAGCCAGTGAAGAGATAATTCAAAAATAAATGATCAGTCAAAGTGGGAAATCTTTGATTTTTTTAAAGTAGCCAGTCAAGAGAATAAAAAAAAAAAAAAAACATTATAATGGATAAATCAAAGATGAAAATCATTTATATAGCAATTGGATTATGGAGACAGCAGCAGCTACCTTCGAGAATGAAATTCTGTGGACCCCTACAACACAGTTTGATGACCTGGACTTCGCTGATGATATTTCATTTCTATAGCACTCACGGAATCAGATGGAGATAAATTCAACACACTTGATGAAAGTCGACACACATTTTGACTAAACATCCAATAGGGGAAGACAAAGACAACCAGGCAAACAGCAGTATCGTTCCTGTTAATAATATCCCACCCCAAGATGTCGAGTCGTAAACCTAATTGGGCAGTAATGTGGATACAGATTTTAAAATATGAATGTAAAAAGCAAAATTAGTTTTCACAGCACTAGGGCAATTGTGGAAGTCAAAGGAAATTAAAAGTTACGCTAAACTTAAATTGTTCACCCTTATGTCAATCCAATACTGCTGTATAGAACAGAAAATTGGAGAACAGCAATAAAAGCAATTACTTATAGACTGCACACATTTATTGATATCTGCTTGCGATGAGTAGAGGAAATTGTATCATAGAATCACTATGTTGAGCTTTGTCAGAGAACACAACAGCTAATTCAGAGGCAGAGAAGAGACGCTGGCATTGAATATGACACACGTTGAGAAAACAATTGAAGAGAATGACAAAAAGGTATTGGCAATGTAACAATATTATCATCATCATCATCATTAGGTGCCTTGCCGACTGGCGTGGGCGCTCATACCTCTCCACAATCTTTGATTCACAGCTGCGTGTTTCAGTTCGTGTGTTCAAACCCTTTCTACGAGATGACAAAAGGTTGTCAAGAATCTGTTCGAGATGTCTTCCTTTGTCTCTCTTTCCATAGATCTTTCCAGTGGTTAGAACATGTTTAGCTCTCTCTCTTCTCATAGCGTGACAGAAAAATAAAATGATGACTGTCTCTTTCTGATCTTTGTGATAAATTGGCTCGAGCACTATCCTCTTTCAACACATATGGGCTGCTTTTCTTAGCTGCCCCAGGAATTTTAAGTATTCCTCAGTAAAACCACATCTCCGCGGCCTCAAGATATTGTTCAGCTTGTTTATTAATTGTCCAGGCTTCTCAACTGTATGTTAAAACTGGTTCTATATAGCAAGCGAGAATTCGTGTGCTGACCTCAAATGACACGGATTTATGGCGTAGAATTTTTTTCATTTTAAAAAATGCAGTTTTGGCTTGTCCTATTCTGTTCTTTATTTCTGTGATACATCTTCCATCGGATGTTCTCAATGTGCCTAGATACTTAAATTTCTTTGCTTGTCCCAAAATAATGTGTTTTTGAATCAATCAGTTTAATTGCGGACATCGCCATAACTTTTCCAAGTCCCCGATTGACGAAGATTCTGTCTCAACCAGGTGTTACCAATTATCATGTAATGTGACTCAGCCCAAGCTATTCATCTTTTACCTCTCTCATTCTTCCCTCCTAGGTGATAGCCACCCGTTAATCCACAAACATTTTAACTTCCAACCTTTGCGTTAAAATCGCCCAATATTATTGTTACTTCGAAATTACTGAACTGACCAAAAGCCATGTCCAAATTTTTTTAATTTCGTCAATGTCATGTTCTAAGATTTCTACATTAAAAGAAAATAGAAACAGAGGCAGCCAAAACACACACACACAACACACACACACACACACCCACCCACCCACCCCACCACACACACACACACGCACGCGCGCACACACACACACACACCCACACAAACACATTTTAAAGGGAGCTAAACATTGAAGTTAAAATGACAGGCAGGACTTGCGGTGAGCTGCATGCTATAGCAAAGAATAAAACAACTGTGAGTGGGTTGGTTGAGGGCCTATGCTCCACTGGGAGACAGATGGCAGAAGGGGATCCTCACACAGAAACAGTCCACATGCCCTTGTCACTTTAAAGCTTCGTGTATATACCATATAGTACTGTCACATATATCCACATACTCTAGACATTTTTAACCTTCGTGCAATTACCATATAGTACTGTCACACAGATCCGCACACCCTAGTCACTTTAAAGCTTCGTGTATATACCATATAGTTCTGTCACATACATCCACACACCCTAGTCACTTTAAAGCTTCGTGTATATACCATATAGTACTGTCACATATATCCACATACTCTAGTCACTTTAAACCTTCGTGCAATTACCATATAGTACTGTCACACAGATCCACATACTCTAGTCACTTTAAAGCTTTGTGTATTTACCATATATTACAGTCACACAGAAACATTTTAGTTAGCCTGGTCTCGTAAAACCACCAGCATGTGCTCACAAATTGCTTCAAACAAAAACAATTCACGTACCCTGGTCACGTGAGAGTTGATCTTTACGTGCAAGTTCTCCCGGGACAGTACTGGATGCAAGTAGCCACGTGACGAGCTCCATCTGACCCCTTTGTAGGAGTTGGACTGTGTGTGGGATATACCTGGCAGACCAAAAAAACATGTTCATAACGACGATAGCAGAAAGATAGAGCACTTCGATAAACACTTAACCGGCTAAGGAATCACCAGAAAATAACAATCCTAAACCGCCAAGCAAGAGTTCTGAACCAGATATACTAACTGATGAATTAGAAAGTCATTAAGCAATATCCTAAATATAATGGGATAGGAGCTGATAGATGACTAATAGAAAATACTCCAAGCAGCAGGTGAAGGGAATATTAGATGGCTAAATTGAATATCTAATGCAGCATGGATACAACAAACTGCTACCATAGACTGGTAAATTGCAATATTTATACCATCGTGGAAGAACAAAGATGCAAGCGAGAATGCGATCAATACCCAGGCATCTCTCTTTTAATTCATGTTTAAAAAAAAAAGTGTCTGCCCAGATAACAGAAATAGTCCTGATAACTATGATAGAGCTACTTTTACCAGAAGAACAGAGGTGATTTAGGATAAATTAAAGAGGCACAGTTGCAATCTCCACACTGAAACAGTCAATAGATTAAAACATCGGATAAGATAAGAACATTTTTGTGACATTCGTAGACCAGGAGGCCGAGTCAATAGACACCTTTTAGAGAAAGTAAATTGCTCGATCTGGAGTTAGCAAACACCGGAGTGTGCAGAAGTTTATATGGGATTGTATAAGCGTAGTTAGAATACATGAGGGAACTTCAAACCAGGAGGGAAATATCAGTAACATCCTTCAATGAATTATTCTTTGCTAAAGATAAGTCCTTGATACCAGACAAATACATGAAACTGCAAGATCTCACAACCACAAAAAACAATGTAAAACTTATAATTTGAGAATCAACACTGAAAATATAGAAGTAATCTTATTAGGAAGCAAGAAGCGGAACCAAAATATGCAATCAATGGCAAAGGCATTAACAGATATCTAATTTAAATATAGGGACAATTTTATTTCGCTGAATATGATAAATTAGATGAATAATTTACCATCTGTTGCAATAAAGCAAACCAAGTTTTGGGGCAGCTACCCCCTCCCCCCCCCCTCTCTCTCTCTCTCCTACAAGACAATCCTAATTAGCCCAAAGAAACATAATTTCGACAAATGCTACCAGTGCCAGACGTTTTCACAAAACAGAAAATAACGTTAGTAACCAAGTAAATTAGATGTTTGCAGATGGCTGCAGGAGTGAACAGAAGAGAGACAGATATATATATATATATATATATATATATATATATATATATATATATATATATATATATATTTTGGAGAGAGAGAAAGAGCCAGAGAAAGAGAAAGAAAGATACAATCGGGAATGAGGTCATTAGAGAAACAAGTCAGCACATAAAAAATATTATAAATTTCATAGGATGACAGCAACTAAACTGGTGCGCCCACTTAGAGAGAATACCATGAGACGCCTCACCATACAGGCCAAATAACAAAAAATGAGAGACGAAAAACACAATGAAGACCAAGAACAAGATAGGAAGATAACATCAGAGAAACTACAACAGCATGACGTGTCTATGGTCGAAGTGGCCAGAAAAAGCCAGAAGCAGAGCCCTATGTTTTCCTCGACACTGAAGCCGTAAAAGAAGAAGTGAAGAAAAGAAGAAGACACAATGACAAATCCATAAGTCACCAAACACTGGACTACACTTCATAACCGTTCTTAAGTGTCCCAAATTCATTTATCCCTGGTCCCGACTTATGGTCACGTTGTAACCGTTCAGTGTCCCATTTTTATTTCTTCCTGGTCTGTACTTCAGGTCACGTGGAAACCGTTCTTTAGTTCCCATATTCATACCTTCCTGGTCTCTACTTCAGGTCACGTCGTGACCGGTCTTTAGTGTCCCATATTCATACCAGGCTGGTCCTGACTTCAGGTTACGTGCAATCGTTCTTTGTTGTCCTATATTCAGACCAGCCTGGTCCCGAATTTAGGTAACGTCGTGACCGTTCTTTAGTGTCCCATATTCATACCAGGCTGGTCCTAACTTTTTTGTCAAGTCGTAATTGTTCTTTGTTGTCCTATATTTATACCTGCCTTGTCCCGATTTAGGTCACGTCGTTGTCGTCCCAATATAATCATAAAGTCAAACTGATCAAGAGAAGGCATTCGACCGTGTAGACAGAGATGTGCTGTGGTGAATTCTTGACGATTACGGAGTGCAGGGTCAATTATTAGACAACATCAGAGCCCTCTATGAAAAAAGTGAAAGTGCAGTAAGAACATCTAGTGGTCTTTCTGAATGGTTCAAAGTCACAACTGGTGTCAGACAAGGATGTGTACTGTCACCATTATTTTTCATAACATACATGGATAAGATCACTGTAGAAGCAAACCCAGACGTGTATGCTATAAACGAATTACTTTTTGCTGATGATCAAAGCATACTGTATCAAAATGAATATGATCTACAGGAACATCTGACTACTCTCAACAACAGCTGTTTACAACATAATATGAGAATCAGTACAGAAAAAACAGAAGTTACGAAGATCAGCAGAACACATAGGCCACTGAATATAAATGTTGGAAGTGCCAAAATCAAGCAAACCAAAGAGTTCAAATACTTGGGCAGTATATTTACAGAGGATGGAAGAATGGACAGAGAGATAGAAACAAGAATACAGAAAGCAAATGCTGTCACATACCAACTATCACCTCTGCTTAAACATCCAGATATAACCATGAAGACCAAAAGACAATTGATAAACACCATATTCATTCCAACACTCTGCTACCAGTGCCAGACATGGACAATCAACAAGACCCATGAAAGAAAAATAGAAGCCTGTGAAATGAAATGTCTAAGAAAAGCAGCGAATAAGACCAGACTAGACAGGATAAAGAATATAGACATTAGAAACACTGTCAAAACTACGCCATGTTTAGACTACATAGAACATCAAAGAATGAAATGGTTTGGACATCTAACCAGGATGAAAAATGATCAAATAACATCACAAATTTTCAACCAAAGAAGCTCAGGATATAAGGCAAGAGGAAGACCAAGGAAACTGTGGATTGACGGGGTCTCCGAAACCTGCCAAAAGCATGGCCTCAGAACATCAGATGCTGCCCGCCTTGCTTATGACAGGAACTTGCATCTCCCCACAACGCTTAGCGGCATACGTGGAAGGAAAAGGTAAAAGTAAGTAAGTAAAGTAAACTGATCCTATCGCCATTTGAACAATCAGAATTCTCCTGCTTCAGCTAACTGCAGTCATGGAAGGGATCAACTGCAAGGCAAGCTATATGGCTATACGTTAAAAAGTGTTTCTGGGATTTGTAGCTGCTTGATTCTCATTCCTTTCGTATGCAACAGATTCTCGAATCTCGAAATTAACACAAGGACTCATAGACTGCTTTATCTTAACCTGTGTCACTGGTGTCGACATAAAGATATCTTTGGGAGTGCTTGGGGAATGGGTTCAACCCTTTACACATTTTCTTTACTATTGGATTTCAAGATACCTAAGTCCGGTGTGAGTGCTTAGTAACAATATTGTGTTAAATGACAACACATAATGATAACTGAACATTAAAACAAAACGAAATGACAAAAAAAAAAAAAAAACTTCAATGCATCGGGCCAATTTGACCTTTCGCAAATTTTCTTGAAGTGATGGACAAAGACTGGGCGACCTCAATAGTTTTCGGGGTGTGGGTGATGGCTCAAGGGGTGAAAGCTCCAGGTAATGGCGTCCCTGCCAGTTGTCGACACAGGCTTCTTAACCGTTATTTCCTTCTAAGCATCGTCTGTCTGGTAGCAGACATGAGATGTCATTGGTTCAGTTCGGGTAGCAAAGGCATGTGTGGGTTTCTGTTGCCAAGAAGTTGAGTTTGTTGCCTAGTCGTGGGTTTGTTTTATGAGTGGTAGACTACCAGAAAGATTCCTGGTTTTCGTGCTTTGTATGTCACTCTTGAAAGGCGACTAGCTGTTTCTGTGGAGAGAGCTCGAGTGACATCTGATAAAACCCTGGGATATGAAGACAATCCTCTGGACTTCAACCTTCTAGAAATAGCCTACACGTTTTGGCAACATGTGTTAATTTGCGCTCATCGAGACCCTCGCCAATACATAGTCATCTTTGTAATTTAGTATCAAGTCAGGGATGGAACTGATAATTATGTTGATGATTATGTAAATACAGAAACTATCGATAAAACGATGATACGAACCCTTCATTTTCTCAGCATTCGGATCTGTGACCTGGAAGCCGAGTTCAAGGCCGGCATTGATAAGTATGTCTGTGAGTGGCATCGTGTGGGGTACGGAGACTTTCATTGGTCCACCAGTGCTGTGGTACTCTGGAATATCAAATCAGACCATGTGAACAAGAATCACTGATCGATTGTTGACAAAATAACGTCAATGCAAATAACAGCATTGGAGAGAAAGCTGGAATAAACTATGTCTGGATTATACTGACAGATAAAGAATGAAATCGTTCGGCCATCTAGTGGGAATGCAGCCAACCAAACTGCATGTGAGACCTTTTACAGCAGAATACCAGGGGGAAAGGCGAGAGGAAGACCAAGAAGGGGATAGATAAATCGTGTGGCTGAAACCTGCAAAAAGATGAACAATTCCAGCACTAGAGCCACAAGAGCAGCGCAAAAAAATAAAGTACTGAAAAGCACAACACTGGGCTGCAACCTAATATCAGTGAGTCGACCAAAAAAAATTGTGATAGTGTCCTTACATCGCTTTTGTTGGTCCTCCCTGGGACCTCTTCCCTTGCTGGAACTTGCAATTAAATACTCTGTTTGGGAGGCGATAGTCTGGCACGCGGGGTAGGTGACCAGCCCAACGTAGCATATAATTCTTCAGATGCTAGGCAGGTTTGCTCTATCAAGAGTATTAAGAAGGCTAGGCTGATTTGGGGGCAAGGTTGTTTTTCAAAACGAATGCGAAATCAAATCCGTTGAACCGAAAGGGTCAGATACCAAAACTTAGGTCTTGACTCTTTTAGTTCCAGAAGGTTAAGCATCAGAGGCCCAAGGGGTAGTAAACAGGTATGTGAAATAAATATAGCCCGCGTTATTTGAGCTTCTAGGTAGTAACCTACAAACGTATGAAGAGTTCGTTGGGAGCGAAAGAACTACAAGACACTGTGCCAATCATTATTTTGAGTGTAAACGTAGAAGAAGAATCAGCAACAACAACAGCAACACACACACACACAAAAACAATTTCCTACTTGTGTCCTTGGCCAATTCTGGGTCGGTCATATCTTCAGATTTGAGAAAGAAAGGTAAAACTTCGTCATAGCTCCAGCCCTCGGCGCCGCCGGCCGCCCAACGGTCGTAGTCCAGTCGATGGCCTCGGATCACCACCATGCTGTAGAGGTTGGAGGTGCCGCCGAGACCTCGCCCTCGCGGCCAGTATGCTTTCTGTGTGTAGAGAACATGGACCCTGTTTATCGCGGCTAGTATGCTTTCTATGTGTAGAGAACAGGGACCCTGTTTATCGCGGCTAGTAGGCTTTCTGTGTGTAGAGAACAGGGACCCTGTTTATAGCTGCTAGTAGGCTTTCTATGTGTAGAGAACATGAACATTGTTTATTAGGTTTTTGAAGTTTATCCCAAAATAAATAGAAAAACAAACTATAAATGCAATCGTCGTTCCAACCTTGTACTATCAGTGTCAGACATGGACATTGACTGAAGCCTAACCACTTGAGAAATAAGATGAGGGAGAAAGGCTGTAAACAAAACTAGAAGAGATTATGTGATAAACAAAGACATTACAGCAGCTTTTGGGAAAATGCCTATAATTAAATTCTTTAAAAATAAATACTAAAATGGTTTTTCCATTTAACAAGAATAAATTCAATGATTTTAGAAGGAGGGCGTACAGCATAAAAGTAGAAACACCAAGAGGCAGATGACGACCAAGAAGAGTGTGGATTAAAGGAGCCAGTGATACCTTGAGGACTCCCCAACATCACAGCATACCGAGCAATAAAGCGTGCCCTAGCTCCGATACCATCGTCTGTTAACCTGCGTCGCCTAGCGGCACAAAGATGAACATGGACACAAGAAAAAGAACTTAATTTATTGTATGCATGTACTGCTAGGGACAACAGAACTGTGTCACTGGTTTTGGGAACGTCTATATTATGTTACCACAATCGCACTTTACCTCTCTAACCTGGATCTAAACAACTGGGCTTGCTGGCGTGCTCATCTTCGTATTGTTCGGCCCCTGGCCCTCCTTCTTGATACAAAGCGTTCCGCTATTATTGTTTTTTCGAATCCGCCATTGCTCTTCATTTGACCAATACAGTTCAACTCCGGAGACAAGATGCTGTTTATTGGCCAATCTTCCTTAGAATGTCAGTATTACTTTTGTTCTAAATTCAATGGTATTCTGTGAATCTGTCTATAGCATTTCAGATCAAAAGCTCCTGTTTTATTCCTTAAGGACTGGGAGATAATCAACGACTCACATCTATATGTTGCTACAGAAAAGATACATGCTGTCAAAATTTTAACTTTGATTTTATTGCTGTCCCTTAACCATAGTCTGTCAATGCTGTTTAATCTTTTGTATTGGTATGGTTATCCACCTCTGACTTCTGTCAAACAGTCTCCACTGCTGTTTACTATGGAATCTAGATATTCACTGTTTGTGACCTTTTCATTTTGTTCATCTTTAATTGTTTTTGGTGTGGGTGACGGCCAGTATTTCGTGAACATTTTTTCTTCTATAATTTAAGGACAGATTTTAAACTTCACTGTCTTTTAAAAAGACATTTATAAATATTTAATTTCTGGCTTCCATTATGATTTATTTGGGATAATAATGTGGTAGTTTCTCCTTGCTTTCTACATTCATTTGGCCTTAGACTATGCCCTCGGCCCTCAGCGATCTTTTAGAGTGGCAGGGCAGGTGAGTGCCCTGATCTCTGATGCTCCTGCTCACAACAGAGAGCACCCCAGAGGTGTCCACTTATCCCGGTGGAAAACCAGTCTGCATAGCTGCGTTAGCCAGACCTATCATTTAAATAAAATATATTATTCTATAGAATATGTGACAGAACATATGTGACAGAACATATGTGAGAGAACATATGTGACAGAAGATATGTGACAGAACATATGTGACAGAACATATGTGACAGAATATATGTGACAGAACATATGTGACAGAATATATGTGAAAGAATATATAAAACATTGCACATACACAGTGTGCATATAAATGCGATAGATTTGTAAAATGAATCATGCAAAACTCAGGTTCCGGAACAGTATAATAGTTTAGAATCAGATGAGCAACTCAAACTTTCCGCTGGAGTGTACAACCGGCAAACACTAAGAAGAAGAGGACATGGGATGCTTTATATTTTTGTCACATATTTTCTGTCACATATTTTTTAGAATAATATATTTTTGTATAACTGATATGTATAAATGGTATAAAAAAACAGTATGCATGACGCTGTATAAGAACAATGTTGTCATTATTATTATTATATTATTAACAACATGAAATCAACAACTCAGTATGACAGCCATTGCAGAATGCCTTCATTAGATTAACTGTTTGACGGACAGACAGACAGACAGACAGACAGACAGACAGACAGACAGACAGACAGACAGACAGACAGACAGACAGACAGACAGACAGACAGACAGACAGACAGACAGACAGACAGACAGACAGACAGACAGACAGACAGACAGACAGACAGACAGACAGACAGACAGACAGACAGACAGACAGACAGAGAGCCACATAGAGAGAGAGAGAAAGAGAGATGGCTGGAGGGAGGGAGAGAGAAAAACTACAATTTGTATGACTTTGGTACATTAGTCCTATAGTATCAGACGTGTGTTTTTATACAAACGAATCTGTACTAAATAGAGAGAAGGAAGGAATCAGTCAACATAACTGTACTCGAAACGATCGCATGGGTGGTCAGTCTCCCTCCTCAGTAGCCAATGAAAAGTGCTCATACTGACCGTGCCAGCTGTAACTACTCCACGGATGATGTAGTCAACATAAAGTAGTCTGTCTTCAGTTCTGATGACATAATGCGAGCCAACGTCAATTTTGAAAGCAAAACAAAAGTCAATTTCCGTACGGATTTGAATTCTATCTATCTTCTTTTACCCCACCAGGACATCACACACGCGACAAACACCCGATGACACAAACGGCCACCACGTGGATGAGGATCACCCGTGGAGAGGTCCCAGGAACCTTGTTCAGCAATTAGACCATATTTATTGCTGGGCTATATTGCGGCCCCTGGCAAAAGCCAGGGTGGGGCTTCAAATAACGAAAAATTGCATCCCGGAAAGATGATTTTAATCCTATTCCTCTGAGCAGGCCGAATGAAAGAACAATCATTATATTCAAAGAATTACAAATTTGGCACGCTGGCCTGACTTAGATATGGAGAAAGGGAGAAGGAGAGAGAGGGAAGGAAGTGGGGAAGGAGATAGAAAGATAGACAGAGGAGGAGGGGGGGGGGGGGGGAGACGAAAGTTTAGTGAGTTTAGTGAGGTAAAATTTTCTGTAAGGTATACAACTGTGCATAAAACAATTATGACTTACCCTCTCATTATATCCCTTGAGTCCATGTTTCTGTGGCACCGTGTAATACTCCCAATCAAACTCTGTGTGCATCACCAAGTGCGACTTGCCGGGAGTCTTGATGATGTCGTTGCCGCGGTCGTCACCTCCAGCCTCTAGCAACAGCACGGAGACATCTTTGTCCTCAGACAAGCGACTGGCCAGTACACACCCGGTGGAACCTGCCCCAACTGAAACACACAACAATGTCGTTAATCATTCATCTATGTCAGTTTTAGTTCACCTGTTTGTGGGTTGGTATTGTAGACTCGCTACTTCTCCAACAAACATGTCCTAAAGTACCACTAATTAGGGATTACATGAAGTCTCACTGTTGGGTCCAAAATCGCAAGAACAACACAAATGTCAGTCTGACTGACTTTCTACCCCACTAGGACATCACACAAGCGATAAACACCCGATGACACAAAGTGCCACCATGTGGATGAGGATCGCCGTGGTGAGGTCCCAGAAACCGCGTTCGGACAATTGGCCATATTTATGACCTGCCTATATTGCGGCCCTGGCAAAAGCCAGGGCTGGGCTTCAAATAACAAAAAATTTCATCCTAAAAAAGACGAAAACGACAAATGTCAGTCTCCTGTTCCTTTATATAAAGAGCGGAGGAAAAGGAGGAGGAGGAAGAAGAAAAAGAAGAAAAAGAAGAAAAAAAAGAAGAGGAAGAGGACAAAGAAGAAGAAAAAAAGGAGAAGAAGAAGAGGAAGAAGAAAATGAAAAAGAAAGGAGACGAGGAGAGGAGGAGGGGAAGAAATATAGTAATAACCGTGTCAGGTTAAATTATATATGCGTGTTAATAAAACATGAAAATTAATAGTTGACTGATACCATCAACATATGTCCCGGTTTTAAACCGTTTGGCAGCGTGTATAATGTTGTTAGCAGGTATGAGATGTCCCAAGTTGTGTGATCTCGGCATTTCACTCAGCCTAACTCAGCTGGATGTCGGTTAGTTGTTGTAGGTAACCCCCCCCCCCCTTTTTTTTTTCCTACCCCCACCCCCATGGTTGCAGTCTGTATGATTAACATCACAAGGATGAGAGTCAAACAGGAACAAATCCTGGATACCCCCTTCAACCCTATAGCACAGTTATAGTTACCTGAACTCTGGATAGAGGCTACCCTTGGCACCCGATGATACCCAAAGTTTAAGTCAGCTCGCCAAGGCCAATGGGAACCTCCCACCCTTTACTTTTTGTATGTTTGTGTTCTCCTAATTAATACATTTGGGTTGTGACCCTCCCGGCCTGCTGATCTCGGCTAAACGCTAACCCATGTTCCTAGTTATCTGTGAACGTTTAGGGCAAAAATAAGCGCGTCTTTAAATCTTATGTCTACAGATTCGCATGCACTGTGATTGTATATTGTATTCGATGCTTTTTTTTTTCTTCTAATCCTAAATAAGTGAAGTTGAAAGTAACCATATCCGCACTTTGATAACACCCAGTGTGGAAAGCGAAAAGTGTCACTGTTCGGATGAGCCCAAAGTACAAATCCCCGAAACACTTTTTAGTCTCTCGCTTGGTATTGATGGTGTCTCCCTTGCCGATAGAGGGTCTATTCCTGGTATTCGCACTGCCAACGAGAGCGTCTGCTCTCTCATTGCCTTTCACACCAGCATCCCCTGGGACAAACATGAAAGTGATTTTGCAAATTGCTGCGTGCTAAATCAGATGGGGCTACTGTTTCCATGTGTAGGCCACCTTTATCTTCTGTAGCATGTTCACTGAGTCACTGAGAAAATATGCATTGGTGAACTTCAGCTATTCTAGGGACTTTTTCAAAGCTATGACCTCCATTGGCATGCTGCAGGTGGTAGAAGCAAACGATCCACGATTCTCGCCGTGAAACCCCACTCACTTCGCTTTTCACGAATCGGAAACATTTGTATATATAACAGCATCTTCCGGTGATATCTATTCCTGCACTAATGCGAATACAATGTAATCTAAAATACATACAGGGGTGGGCGATTTTTGCTTGAACTGTTGTGTGAGAATTAAAGTGAAATCTGCTTGGACTTGTTGCCAGCTGCACATCCATTCAATGTTCTCTGAGTTACATATCACCTCACCACTTTATTTTCTAATTCCTTATCTCAACCCGTCCTATGCAATTATTTATTTCTCAGAAATATTTTCTACTTTGTAACATTTCTTCAGTGGGTCAAGAGAGAAAAAAGGAGACAATAACGAACATTACTGTTAAATGCACTCTCGCTTACAAACAGAAAGATAAGTCCTTTCAATTCTAAACGTAATGCCCCGTTGTGCGCTATTGCTGACATCATTGCGCACTGTAGGTTGTACTTTGCCCACATTTAACCGGGTGATAACAGACAAAATGTGTACATCGACTGTCTGCTATTATCTTGCATATGACAGACACTTTGACAAAGAACATTGACGCCAAATGGGCGATAGATGGTAGGGTAAACATTGTCATGAGTGCCGGTATGGAGTGAATAAATACACAACTTTGCAGGTGAGATAGTTTAATATCGGGGCTAAATCACCTGGCAGACTCAGAACTTTAAACGTTTGTTCATACTTCAAGCAAGTACGTAGACTAAAGGATCGTCTTTAGGCCGGTAGCACATCAGGAATATCAGACTTGTGGCTGAGATCAAAGTTTAGCTCTGCAGCACAGGGTGTGTTCAGCAGCACTGGGTCGGTAGTAGAGCAAATTCACAAACAGGGCAAACTCACAAACAGGGCAAACTCACAAACAGGGCAAACTCACAAACAGGGCAAACTCACAAACAGGGCAAACTCACAAACAGGGCAAACTCACAAACAGGGCAAACTCACAAACAGGGCACACTCACAAACAGGGCACACTCACAAACAGGGCAAACTCACAAACAGGGCAAACTCACAAACAGGGCAAACTTCAAGTGGTAAAAACGAATGCAAAACCGGGCGGTGCCATATTGGGTCTGGATGGCTGGTGTGACATCCATGTGGTAGTAGGGCAGCTATGGCGGCGTTTGGGGACCCACCGGTTTAAAAAACCATTTCTGACATATCATTTTAGGTTATTTCAGACACATGATGTTGGGTTCATACCTTTAAAAAACGAATCTACACTTCAGGGATATTGTGGTCAACATTACTGTGACGCCTTTGCGTCACATGACAATGTTTGGTACGCTTTAAGACAAACCAATACTGGAGTAAAGGTTTTCTCTCTTTTTAATTTCGCTGTTGATGCCTCCAAACTACTGGACGTAAATTTGCCTAGAAAAACCATACAACGGCCAGGGGCTGTTGGGATTTGTTCTGCAACGTCCTGTAAAGGATACGCAACTAACCTTTGTGATCCTTTCATTTTCCTTTCTTTGTTTCTTTTTTTTTTGTTTTGTTGGTCTTTCTTGAATCCTTTTTTTAGGTTTTCTTTCTATCTGTCTTCTTCGCAATGAAAAGTTAGCTGCGTATTCTTCACAAGACGTTGCATAACCAATCCCAGCATTGGGGGAGGGAGAGGGGGGGGGGGCGTTGTGTGTTTTTCTAGATAAATTTTAACGTTCAGTAGTTTGCCAGTGCCCCTGAACGGTCCTCTCAGTGTCGCTGTTGAAACAAACGCAAGAGGTTCTACTGCCAAATCGTCTGCAGCTGGGATCAAACCCAGCACCCGGGCATTACGAAGCGCGTTCGCAACGCCTAAGCCACAGACGCCGTTCCTGTACACATTGTATAGGCGGAGGGGGTAGGATGCCAAGCGTTCATGTTGGGGCGCCTCTGTTTCACTATCCATCTCAACGACTCGTCCTCTCTATTTGAAAGCGTTAGCCATGCCCAGCGAGCAGGTCGCCCATTGGCTCGCACGTAGACGACTTCGTCGCATGTTGGGACAGTATTTGGTTCTGTCTCCCTTGATCGCCTCAACAATGCAGGAGACCTTTTCAAGGCATTTAGTTACGAGCGAAACTAAGCTATGTTATTTGGCGCACATTACCATGTCACAATTATATATTAAAGCTTTCTTTAAGAGATGCAGGTTGAACGTTACGATTTTTTCCCCCAGCAAAGCGCGATCGGAAAACATTAGCTTTCACTCGATACGCCACAGAGTGATAACTTCTGACACTGTTATCTCCTCAGTACATGGTGACTTGGAAGTGCACATACACTGAAGATGAGATTATATTTCTGGAAAACAATAACAAACAAATACTAGAGAAACCAGAGCTTGTTACTGGAAAACAAGGTGCCAGTACCCACGGCAGATTGTCAAATAAATGGTGCCGGTAAGCACCGAAAGGAGTCTCGTAGTGCTTGCAAAGGGATGCCTAAAAAGGTGCTGGTATTGCGTACATTTGGGTACCATAAAAAACAAAAACAAAGCACTGATTGGAGTAGCTCCACACTAAGACACAGCTAATAAAGCTAACAAAAGAGCACTGGCTGGAGCAGCTCAGCACTGAGATAAAGCTAACAAAAGAGCACTGGTTGGAGCAGCTCAGCACTGAGACACAGCTAATAAAGCTAACAGAAAAGCACTGGTTGGAGCAGCTCAGCACTGAGACACAGCTAACAGAAAAGCACTGGTTGGATCAGCTCAGCACAGAGACACAGCTAATAAAGCTAACAGAAAAGCACTGGTTGGAGCAGCTCAGCACTGAGACACAGCTAACAGAAAAGCACTGGTTGGATCAGCTCAGCACAAGACACAGCTAATAAAGCTAACAGAAAAGCACTGGTTGGAGCAGCTCAGCACTGAGACACAGCTAATAAAGCTAACCAAAGAGCACTGATTGGAGCAGCTCAGCACTGAGACACAGCTAATAAGCTAACCAAAGAGCACTGGTTGGAGCAGCTCAGCACTGAGACACAGCTAATAAAGCTAACCAAAGAGCACTGGTTGGAGCAGCTCAGCACTGAGACACAGCTAATAAGCTAACCAAAGAGCACTGGTTGGATCAGCTCAGCACAGAGACACAGCTAATAAAGCTAACCAAAGAGCAGTGATTGGAGCAGCTCAGCACTGAGACACAGCTAACATAAAAGCACTGGTTGGATCAGCTCAGCACTGAGACACAGCTAATAAAGCTAACAGAAAAGCACTGGTTGGAGCAGCTCAGCATTGAAACACAGCTAACATAAATTAAAGCTCAGATAGATAAACTATTACGCCTACAAGAAGACTTGGCGCTATTTTTTTAACACACACACAGGCACACACAAATACATTCACACCCCCCCCCCCCTCGCACACACACACGAGCATACACACTTACTTGACAGAAATAGAAGGCAAGTCAATGAGAATGAGACATGAGACATTGCGCCAACACAATGAAAACATTAAGGTCTAGGGAGGACACCAAGAGGCAAAGGTTAACGAGTAACTTATATGTTTAGATGGAGGAGGCTTAGATCCTCCCGCCGGCTCTCTAATTAACAATTTGTTCGGGGAAAAGGGGGAATGGGGTCGAAGTGCAAAACCAGCAGATTCCGGGGGCCATGCTGAGAAATAGGAAGATACAATACAAAAAGAGTGACGACCACAAACAGATTGCAAGAGGGCACACAGTAACTGAATTAGTCAAAGTGTATACAGTCAGCCTTCACTGTGAAGACGGCTGCTAGTTCATTTACAGGGACACGTTGAAAGATAAAGGGAAATCGCCGAGCTCAACAGCTGATAGTTTAAGTCCTTGACTGAAACTAGGGCAAACAAAAACAGGTCTATCGTTTCAAGTCGACATTCAACGTTCCGCCTCCCAAGTTCGGTGTCTATGTGATAACTTAGCTAGTTGCAAGGTTATTTCGACCCGCAATATTCTTGCTTTACATTAAGTTTACATACTGTGACGAAAGAGAGAGAGAGAGAGAGAGAGAGAGAGAGAGAGAGAGAGAGAGAGAGAGAGAGAGAGAGAGAGAGAGAGAGAGAGAGAGAGAGAGAGAGAGAGAGAGAGCTTGCTGCAAGGTTATTTCGACCTTTATGTTCAGTTTGTTTATTATAACTAAGTAAGGTTAGTAGGTATCCTTTACACGACGTTGCAGAACGAACCCCAACAGCCACTGGCTGTTTGGATTTTCTAGGCAAATGTATATCTAGTAGTTTGCCATTGCTTTCTGGACAGTCGGCTTTCTTAATACCACTGTCGAAACCAACGCAAGGCGCATGGTTTGCAGCTATGATCGAGCCCGGCATCCCGGCATTACGAAGCGTTCGCATCGACTTAGCCACAGAGCCAACATTATATCTAAGACAGGCCTGCGTGCCTAATTCTTAACCCTCTGAACATAATGTTTGTTCGTTCGTTAGCTCGTTCAATGAACTTTATAAAGACTTGATATATGCTTATGTGACGAGACAAGAGTACCGAAGTGATCAATGATTAACGTGATGGCCAAACATGCCTGCTTTAGCTTAACGGTCATTATGATTTTCATGTACCTTGTTATTTTCGCCATTTCAAACTATTACCACAGTCACATATCATGCTGTTTTCTTCTCTCGCCCACCAATAGACCGTCCAGGTACGAGTGTTTATCTCATCCCTTTTCCACTGCTCTTTTCCCACACATCTTGGCTGTAGTTACCGAGTTCTACAGTCAATTTCTCTTTAAAACATGTCTGAAAAACACAGACCCTCTACGTTCAGTTTCTCTAACCAGTGTTAACTAATGCAACTGTCTCTAAGATGATTGCCCGGTTTGTTGTTCTATCGTTTCATGATGTTCTCTGAATTATTCTCAATAACAATATCTCCGTTGTAAGTAATTTTTTTTTTTTTAGTTTGTCTTCTTATTGTTTGTGTTTCACATGAAAACAATAAGACATATATTTTTTTTCTTATAACACGTTAACCCTTTTTTACTTATTGCACTTGATATCCTTTTTTGTTGAGTATCTTGGGCAATTCACCAAAGACCACTTTCACAATAACTATTTTTCTTTGTAATTTCTGAGGGGAATCTTACCTGAGATATTATGACTGTTCAAAGATAGATTCACTTTTTTACCAGTTTTACCAATTACATTTTTTTAAAACATTGTGGTACTTCTTTCCTCCTGGCGACGACCATAATTTATATTTTCTTACAATTTAGCTGTAAGCCTAGTTGTTCTCTGTGTACACTTAGTACATCCACTAAACACCACAAATCCTGTCCATTGGCTGCAATCAATACCTTATCGTCTGCACATCGTCCATTGTAGATGTTGTATCTTCCAATGTTGATTACCGCCATTTGTTTTACACATCTGATAATATTTTCACTGAAGAATGGAAACATGGAAGTCGCCATGGTGTTGACGGCTAGACTCCCGCTACTGGTTTGGAAGGTCAAGGGTTCGAGTCCTGACGGAGCCGGATTTAATTTTTTTTTCGAAAATGACCTTGACTCTCAAGTCGACCCAGCCTTGAGTGGGTAGCGGGTGCAGTCCTGGGAAGTAATGGCGGCCGACGTAATGCTCACCACATCACCCACCAAGTGCCAAAAATATAGGTCTAGCCCTATATTCCTCTAAAAGTCTGGAAAAGGGACCTTTACTTTACTAGAATGGAAACATATCTGGAAACATGACACATCCTTGTTGCACCCCTCTCTTGATTATCGGTACAGTGTGGAAATTACCAATAAGATTAGAAAAATTACACAATATAAATGTGGACAGCTTTCTTCGATCATTTAATGAGAAGAGAGCCATTAGAAAATATCATGAGATCAGCGATAAAAAAGGCAGGGGCGATCCATGTGAATCGATGTTTGAAGGCCTGAAGTAACGGCGTGAAGGAATCTCATTAGTGGAGCTGAATCAGAATACCAAACAGCCAGATCTATGAAAAGGCACGAACGGCTACGCCACATTGCGAGGCACACGATGATGAAGCTTATCGGTAGGACGAACGATGATGCGATAATGATGATTAGGAAAATGGAAAATCTGCGACGGAGAAACAACATCTATCCATCCCTTGTAGTCTCATGCTACACAGAATACAAACCATTGATCTAAATTGTCGCTAAAATATCACTGCTTAAAAAACGCCTTTCGGCGCCTGTGTCTAAGGCGTTGAGAACGTGTCTCGTAATTCTGGGCTGGCGGGTTCGATCGCAGCTGCGGGCGATTTGGCATGATGATTTTGAAACAGTAAAAAGAGCTGGTCTATAACTCAACAACGGCAAACTCATCATCATTATCATGTAGCAGGTCCTTTGCAGAGCGTCGGTCTCATCACGGTAGCCTGAAAGAAACTTGGTCTCTTGCCAGCTCTCCCGCCCCATATACTTTCATACTCAAGTAGTCACTTATATCCTGTGCCTATCTTCGGATCAGTCGGCTCCTGCCCCTTCTTTCTGGTACTATGCCTCCTGCTATAATTTTCTGCAGTCCGTTGTGGCGCTTGATATGGCCAACATATTTCAGCTTCCGAGACAGGATGCTGTTTATTAGCTAATCTTCCTTGATGTTCAGATCTTTTAAGATGTCAGTATTTCTTCTCTCCTTTGACCAAGATACTTTGAGAATCTTTCTATAGCATTTCATTTCAAAAGCACCTTCTCTCTTTCTTAAGGCAAACTACTGATCATAAAATTACTGAGTAAAACCAAAACAGTCAACAAATGCTGGCGTTGGTTCTGCAACATTTTGTAGAGCAGAATTCTTCAACCTATAAGTGGCCGAAAAGTCTGGGTGGGCCGTCAAACATTGGTGACTTATGTAACAAGAAAAGTATATTCATCTCTGAGTTTTAATGCTATGAGACTGTAGGTCGTTCATTTATTTATTTATTACTTTCTCTTTGCGTGGACAAACTTTCTCAGCAATTCAGTAAAAAAACAACCTAAACTGAAGATTCGAATGGATGTTGTTAAAGCACTTTGTAATGAAATATAGGCAGAAAGGTGTTAAACGAATAAAGCATACGTTTCAGAGGAGCATAAAAGCACGCCTATCCTTCACTCGTTGGCATGACAGAATACAGTGATTTGAAAGCTGGCCTGGCCAGCTATCCAGAACATCTGCACGATAACCGCCATGACATCTGGCTGTGAAGGATGAAACATTCGACGAGTACCCGTGAGCAAGCAGATGCACTGTGACCAGCTGAAGAGATACGTTCATCCAAACGTGACCACCAAAGACAGGTGACAGGTGAGTGATTGAGAAGGCACGCCAGAAAGAGCGGGAAAGCTGGGAGTAAAGTCAGAGCCAGGGGCTTAAGAAGACAGTTAGGACCGGACCGCTTGAGAGACCAGTAGAGAAAACTAGTGCTGTACTTCGTTTAGAAGGTATATGTTAAACTTGGAGTTTAGCTAGAACGGTGATTAAGGAACTCGTAGAGATACATAAGAATAGACAGTAACAAGATAATGAAGTGTTCATATACTATTGCTTATTGAATGTATTAAGTCTATGTGACGAGAATATTGTGAATAAACCAGCTCTTGTGTAATTGATTACATCACTGGTCTTGTTTTTGAGTACGATCCATTCACGTTGGCCGAACTAGGCACATCTATTTCTTAGGGGATGTCAATGCACGACTGTGCCACAACTTCGTCTATCAGAAACAAAACTCAGGACATTTATATCAGATTTGCTAACCTATACACAGAGGCAGGCCACATTAACCGAAAACTGTAATTTTGTAACATCAGATTTAACAAATAAACTTCCATGTCTATATATGTTTTGGATACTGTTTTTTGTTAGCTATAAGGCGGGACACGAAACAATTGTCCCCTTTTTGTTGGGCCGCAGGTGCAAAAATGTTGAGAAACACTGCTGTAAAGGCAACAAAGCCAAAATGTTAACACACTGGCCCAGACAGAAAACTAGCAGCGTATCAAAGTTTCAGACACAAACACCGCAGTTATTCTAGGAAATGATGTCATACTTACTGACAATGTAGTCATAGCTGGAGTTGATCTTGGTAACCAGGTGTTCCCCAGGTCGCTCCGGGCAGGCCAAAAACTGGTAGGCCACGTAAGCGACCACAGCGCCTATCACTAACGGGCCAACTACCGACATGGTTGGTAAAAGTTATCGAATTCTCAAGACTTGTTGACAACTGCTAGTCAAAAAACACTAGACACTGGTTGAACTTAACCAGCCGCACTGCTCGAGTGGGAACCAAATCAAGATGACTTGCTTTTATGTGGTCCTGGCGAAGGGAAAAGTCCGAGTCCACGGGCGATCTATGGTCTAGTTTTGATATACCTTCGTTCCTAGTGCGATCAACAACCAGCCAGGCCTTCGACCTTGATAACCAGAAAATTGGATAAACACTTGAACTGTGAATGTTGCTGCAGAAAATGACAAAGGAAAAAAAACGTTCGTTAGCTTGGTCACCTCATACGGTTTGTCTAAGCCTGTTCTCATTGAGGTTTAGGTTTTGAAGAAGCAAAAAAGCAAGTGGTTTTCCAGAATGCGTTGCTCTATTATCATTCTCACCATGGAATTGTTCAGCTTATTATGTTTTCAAGGTTTACAATTTTATCGTGCATTTTTGGCATAGAGTCACAAATCAACAGCAGAATTTGCTGCCTTTTGCAAGTTCAGTAGTTTGCCACTGCTTTCTTCACGGTGAGCACTAAATACCATTGTCAAAATCAAGGTTTTTGAAGAGAGTCATCGCTCCTGTCGGAACTCCTATCGAATTGACATTTAGAGTGATGTTTAGAAATTATGCTTTAAAAAAAGGTGCCGGTACTGTGTACTGCAAGGAAAGAAGCCAAAGCATTTTTATGGACAAAACAGAGCTATATAGTTAGAAGAGAATTTGTATACCGTGAGGGGAGGGGGGGGGGGCAAGGAGAATAGACGTATTGCCCCCTAACAAGCATGTCATACAAGGCGACTAAGTAGGGAAATTACTTTCGAAGTAGGAGTCCATCTGCCTGAGGGGAGGAACCAACGGTCTGCATACAAATAAGCCAGATCTGTAAAACGAATATGCACCTAAACCGAAAGTTCTGGGTAAAAAGCCGAAGTCCAGAAATGGATGAACCACTGGAATTGTCTGCTGGAGTTTACAAGTGGTTAACACTAAGAATTAGAAGAAAGCAAATCAATGTTCTCTTCAAAGGGTTAGGAATTGGGCACGCAGGCCCGTCTTACATTCTGCCCTTCTGGCCTCACTCCTTGAACTATCATTATCTAGTGGCGTGGCCTTCACCCCTCTCTATAATCTGCGATCCGAGTGTATCACTTCGTGGGTTGACACCCCTCATGCCATGACAAAAGACTATCAAAAAATCTTCTTACGCTGTCTTCCTTTGGCCACAGATCTTTGAAGTGGTCACAACATGTGGTCACAGCTCCTCACATACATTGTTCAGTTCACATAGCAGTTAGCATACACATAATACAAATCTGCATCTAATTCTTAGTTACAGCTCCCGTGATCCGTTCTAATTATACCGTCATGTCTAAAAAGTGATAATGCTAAGTATATTAAACCTAGGGGAGCAGTGGAGCATACCATGTTAAAAAATATATTTGACAAGAGCATATAGTCTGTGTTGCTATAATATTCAAATAGATTCTGATTGTATGTATGGGGCTATATTCAAATAGATTCTGATTGTATATATGGGGCTATATTCAAATAGATTCTGATTGTATATATGGGGCTATATTCAAATAGATTCTGATTGTATGTATGGGGCTATATTCAAATAGATTCTGATTGTATGTATGGGTCTATATTCAAATAGATTCTGATTGTATATATGGGGCTATATTCAAATAGATTCTGATTGTATGTATGGGGCTATATTCAAATAGATTCTGATTGTATGTATGGGGCTATATTCAAATAGATTCTGATTGTATGTATGGGGCTATATTCAAATAGATTCTGATTGTATGTATGGGGCTATATTCAAATAGATTCTGATTGTATGTATGGGGCTATATTCAAATAGATTCTGATTGTATGTAACAATCACTTCTTTTGACTATTGACACTGAACCGTCTGTATAAATCATTAAATCACCTGAGCGAGCATTATCTGTATTTAAGTATTGAATTTCTACCTCCGTGGCAGCTGCTGGTCACTTTCTGCACCACCAGTTCAATGTGATTATGACTCTACACTAATCTGACTGTTCAGCTAACACTGCGAGTCACTCTTCTCCCCGCCTAATGTTCTCCAGGATGCAAACTTGTTTGATTGTGTCTTCTGTCTGAGCCATCCGTCTCATTTCTCTGATCAGACGCTGACCCTTACTTCGGCCAGAGTATTGTGAAAAAAAAGGTAATTGGTGTACGCCAAGTTTGTTTAGTATGTCCTTTCTAAGTTTAGGGATATGTCGTATGTTTAGGCAGTTGCTGTGTATTCTATTATATCTAAGCAACGGCCTAAGTAACCTGGGACATTTTTGGATTGATTTTATAAATACATTTTGCCCTATTCAAAAGTATGCCTTTATGGAGTTGCAGTAGCAGAAGAGTCTTATATAGATTGGAACCGTGTCTTCCAGTATTGTTACTTATTAAAAGTACAGCTCTTCTTAGATGTACTTCGAGTTGTTTGATGACTGAATTGGACATCCGAGTGGAACAATCATTTAAATGGGTTGGAATGTGGGGAGTAAATAATACCTTTTTTAGTGCTCTCATGAAGAAAGTGCTTAGTTTTTCCTGCTGGTATACATATTTTCGATGTTTGTTTTACAACTGCTTGTACATGAGAACTAAAGATTCGATTTCTATCAATAATCAGGCCTAGTGCTTTGTGCTCAGTTAACTTTCTATTGGGGTACTACCAATGTAGAACTAAAGGGTCCCATGCGAATTCAAAGAGTTTAATTTTTGTCTTTTTGTTATAACAACAGATTTAATTATACCAGTGTTAATTTGCATGTGGTTTGCACAGCTCTACTAACTACCTTGTTTATTTCTAGTGGCAAAGACATGACATGTTTTGGCATTTCTATAGATTCTGATCTGTATATGTATATGCAGATTTGTAGGTGTAGACTCGTATAGATCGGCGAACAGATCGCAAGATGATGACAGACAAAACGGAAGCTCATGTAAATGGCAAATACCAGAAGGCCAAGACTAGAGCCCTGGGGTACTCCAGTCTTTACAGTTGTAATCTCATATATAGCTTTATTGTATGAAACAACTTGTTGTCTATTCAACAGAAAAGATTGTATCAACGGTAATAGATTATAGTTTACTTTCATTGTTACTAGATTATTTGTAAAAATAGAATGGTCTCTCATGTCAAAAGCCTTTTTATTTTCTTAAATCTATAAACAACCCTACACCTGTTTTGTCGTCATTGATATTCTGATGCCAGTTTTCTAGAATGTGTGTTAAGGCCGTAGGACAAGAATAAAGGTTGTTGCGTATCCTCTAGAGGACGTTGCAGAACCAACCCTAACAGCCCTGGCTATTGTGTGGTTTCTCTAGGCAAATTTACGTCCAGTAGTTTGCCATTGCTTCTGGACGGTCGGCTTTCTTGATACCACTGTCGAAACCAACGCAAGGCGCATTGCCCGCAGCTGGGATCGAACCTGGCATCCCGGCATAACGAAGCGAAGTGTTCGCATCGACTTAGCCACAGAGCCGACTAGGACAAGAATACTTACGTGAAAACCCTGACTGGTTGACAGAGAGAGAGAGAGAGAGAGAGAGAGAGAGAGAGAGAGAGAGAGAGAGAGAGAGAGAGAGAGAGAGAGGGAGAGAGGGAGAGAGAGAGAAATTGTTTCTCTTTTTAATGCTGATCTCCGAGCTCTTTTGAAACCAGAGACCGGAGATAAGAACAAACAATGCTGTGCCAGCATGACTCAGGAAACACTAGGATCATGGAGAGTTCTGTCTGTGCTGACACGGTTCTGAGTTACTGGCTAAAGGTCAGAGACCAATACAATTCTTTGAGTGTGTTTTGCTGGACACATGTGTTGGTTTAGGATATATGTCACAGAGGATGGAACCTAGGCTCTTAAGGGCATTGAGCCACAATCTTCCTTCCATATACATAATTATAATAATGTAAATTTGAATTATATATATATATATATATATATATATATATATATATATATATATATATATATATATATATATATATATATATATATATACAAATCTGCATATATATATATATATATATATATATATATATATATATATATATATATATATATATATATATATATATATATAAGTGTGTGTGTGTGTGTGTGTGTGTGTGTGTGTGTGTGTGTTAGGATTAAAAAGAAGGGGCTTGTGTTGTTCTAGCATTTTTTTTACTAAGCAGCGTTCCCCCCTTCCCCCTGCCCCTCCCCCTTCCCCCTCCCCCAGTAGATAGACGTTCTCTTTTAAAGCAATTGTTTACACATTTGATAATATTTTAGAAATATAATTGAAAATTTTTCATGTAACACATTATTATTGTTGTTGTTGTTGAAATTATCGCTATTGCTACTAATATTATCATTATTGTTGCTATCATTATTGCCCAATTAAGGCTTCGAGGGAACTACCAATAATGTTTTAGCAGCAGGCATCAAATGCCTAAAGAGTGTTTAATTGCATAGTAATAATATTAAAAATAGAAACTGTTATTAATGAAATAATTTTTATTCCGCTATTGTTAAATTATTGATAACATGAGGGGCGGGGGTGGTGTTGCTCGGGACCTTATAAAGTATCTATGGGTTGGACGGGGTGCAGGTGCCATCCGCCTCGTGTGCTGTAGGTTCCGGCTTTCGGTGAAAGTTGAGATTTTTTCACCTGGAGTTCTAGTAATTTCCCGTGGTCTCTGGGTAGTAAGATCGGACGCCTGTGTGTATTGTTGCACACGTAAAAAATCCCTTGGCATTTGGAAATCGAAAAAGAGTAGCCTTACGGCATTGCCCGGGCAAAATTTAGAGTTCAAAACCTACACAACATATTTAAGGATCACCGCCGGTGCTACGGAGTTCCTTCACTGCGATGAGTTCTTCGGACTCACGCTTGAGCACTTATGAGTTACTACCCTTGTGCCATGATGTTGGTCTGCCGTCTAAACCTGAACCTAAAGCTATAGAAAAAAAAAAAAATAAAAAGAACAATTAAGACTTAGGATAGCTTGATATCTTTGGCATGACTGTGTATTTTAGTTTGTCTACATGAAAACAAAAATGGAGCGTCAACCATATACCCATAAAGCATCGAAGAACGGAGATGTGCTCTGTAATTTTGACCCATCAACACTCTCCAGATTAACCATCTCGTTAAGCGAACAAATAATTTAAATTCACGACGTATGGTATCGTTATCTTCAAGTTAACTTTTTTTTTTCAAGACGTCTTTATTACTGCATGTGTCTTTGCTCTCAAAGTTTACTGTATAATAATTTACAGTAAAACTTTGTTTAACCGTTATCGTCCGGACCAGGGCTGAGACGGATAACCGAAGAAATGGATAACATAAAAAAAGTTAGTTGCGTATCCTTTACAGGACGTTGCAGAACCAACCCTAACAGCCCCTGGCTGTTGTGTGGTTTCTCTAGGCAAATATACCCAGTAGTTTGCCATTGCTTTCTGGACCGCCGGCTTTCGTGATACCACTGTCGAAACCAACGCAAGGACGTGGCCCGCAGCTGGGATCGAACCTGGCATCCCGGCATTACGAAGCGTTAGCCACAGAGCCGACTATATACATTTCTGAATACATTTGTGTAGTAACGTGATTTCATTGCGGGCTTGGGACGAAACCCACAATGAAATGTCTTGTACATGAACAAAAACGAAATATCCTAGTTAATTTGCAAAACTATCAATATAACTTCTGTAAAATTGTGGTAATAGAAATGCATTGTAATACTTTAAACTTAAGTTACTTTACAATAATCTTTAATCTCCTATGTGTGTTTAGGGCTTGAACTTTCTTACATTCATTCCAACACACAGTCTGCTCTGTCACGACAGGGACATGTATGTACCACAATAAAGACTGGTCAGTGATGGGTTTGTGGCCAGCCACATCAAGCTGAACTCCTCCGACACTAAAGATTAGTCTTTTCCGCCATCATGCAGTACATTCACTTCCAACTGTATACCGTAGGGGTGTAAAAATCACTCGTTGAGACATTCGAAAGATGTCTGTCTGTTTATTGCTTACTGACGCATTTTTTAAAGGCTGTGAAGGTTACCAGAAACTGACGATTCAAAGAGTGACGATGAATAGATGATTCACAGTACTTCTTTTTATAAAAAAAACCTCCCCCCTCCCCCTACCATTATTTGAAAGAAGGAGAAAAAAAGCTACATTTGTCTATAACAAGCATATTGTACACAGCCAATAATTATGGGTCTGCAGCGATCGTATATGTTTGGCCGAAAGGTGTGGATATCGCAGCCTAGCTACCTAGGCGCAATACAACGTGACAACCGCCCGTTCCAGGGATTACACAGTTCCTTCTGTATGATTGCTTTTGACTGGATGCTTTTATGTTATTTTTGAGAACCAATGATGTTTGTAGCTTTTATGTCAAATATAACGGAATATTCTAACGTCAGTTATAAGACGACAGGCGATAAGAGCAGAGGTACCTTAGTCCGGGTGGAGTTGCCAGGTGATCGAGTGCTGATATCTGTTATTTGTTGATCCTTTGTAGAGAATAATGTCAGTTTTTATGACATCGAGTCATGAGTGATAAAATAGTGAAGCATTTACCAGTTGCTGAGGGCGTGTGTGTGTGATGATGCTGCTGATGTGATAGTCACGGTAGTGACTGATGTATGTGCACTTTGTATGGCCAGTACACCAGTCAGCTACTATGACAATTAAGCTACTGTTGGCTATTTTGCTCATGTAACAAATCTTTTTAAGAAACTGCTTTGCTTTTTTAACAGCTCGAATTCTGTTAAGCCAGTTGTATTTATTTAGCAGCCAATGTTTGCCACATTCGAATTTACGATATATTTAATGCTCATTTATGATTTGCACGTTTTCTTTTTTTTGGGTCTACCTGGTTGGCTGAGTAAATTATGGTGAATTTGAATGTTTGAGCCTGATATGTCGTTGCGGGCTTGAGTCGGGAAAGGGGAGTTGGAGGTGGGGGGGGGGGGGGGAATGGGATGGTAGGGGCGAGAGGAGTTTAGTCGGAGATGAATTGTGGCAGTGTCTATGGTCAGATTATGTTTACTTGGTTGACTAGTGATTGGCTGTATACACTTTATTTTGTTTTAAACTCATTCGTAAACCAATTCTGTTAAAAGTTCTCACCACGTTCCCCACCGTAAGCAGATTCTTCTGTTTCATTTGTCGTCTCAATGATACCACGTTGTTTCCCAATGTCTTAGTCTTTTGCGCTTGTCTTGCGCTTCTCGCGTGGCTAGAATGATGGATTTGTTCATCTTTTGGCAGGTTTTGGCTACACCTTTTATCCATATCTGTCTTGTTCTTCCCTGATCTTCTGCTGCAAAAAGTCTCATTTGTAGATTGGCCTGGCTGCATTCTCACTAGATGGCTGGCTGAACTATTTCATTCTTTGTTTGTCAATATAATCCAGACATGGTCTTATTCCATCTTTTTCTCTGGCGCCGGTATCTGTAACCCTGTCTCTTCTTGTGTTGTTAGTGACCTTTTGGGGACATTTCACATGAAGTTATTTTCTGTTCTAGTGCCCTATTCATTGTCCATGTTTGGCACTGACAACATGAAGTGGGGATACAGACTCTACTAATTATTTGCTGTTTTGCTGAAAAAAAGACAATCGGGTGTCTTCTGTACTCAAGCTTCTATCTCTCTATCCTGTCTGGCATCCTTTATAAATATGTTTCCTAGATATTTGAATTCTCGTACTTGTTTGGTTGTAGTACCATTAACAAGAACGTTCATGATATTATGTTTCCTTTATATCCAAATTACCTAATTTTTCGCAGGATTATTGTCATATCATGCTGTGTGTATGTTTGTTGTAAAGAGTCTATTTGGAGTTGTAAATTTTGTTCTTGGTGGTGTATGCGAAAAAAAAAAGTTCCTTGAATTCTTCAGTGTCTGTTTTTGCTTCCTGTGTAATTCTACGCTTGTAATTAATGACTAGCAATGGCGAGAGGACACATCGCTGTCTTTCACCTGTTAGATTGGCATGTAAAAATGTTAGTCCAGCCTGCAATGCCGGATGCGCCACTGTCGCGTAGAAGGACATTTTCTCTATTTTAAATTTGCACTTCATTAATCCGGAAAACATTGTTATATATATATATATATATATATATATATATATATATATATATATATATATATATATATATATATATATATACATATATATATATATATATAAAGTGTTCATGCCGAAGCGTAAGGTCATATTCTGTCTACCTGTGTGCCAAGTGACTTTCTCATTAAATTTGACTCTTTTGGGTACACTATATGATGATGACTAATATATTTTTCGTCCTTTTTAAGATGCAATGTTTCGTTATTTGAAGCCCTACTCTAGCTCTTGCCAGGGGCCGCAATATAGCCTGGCCATAAATAGGGCCTAATGGCTGAACGCGATTTCTGGGACCTCTCCACGGTGATCCTCATCCACATGGTGGCACATTGTGTCATCGGGTGTTTATCGCTTGTGTGATGGTGGGGTAGAAAGTCAGTCAGTCAGTCAGTCTACACTATATGATTTTCGTATTGTTTATCTACGTTGGTATAGTTAACCAATGTACGCTATTTCAGCAGTTTTAGCTAGACTACTATTTGCTCGTCTACTTTATTCATCATTATTTACAAGCAGGGTAATGACAAAAATAGCCACTTTCAACTTATTCACCCCGTCTTCCTGTTTTTCCACCTCCTTATGTATAACTTAGTCGACTCTGTAACTAAGTCGATGCGAACGCTTCGTAATGCTGGAATGCCGGGTTCGATCCCAGCTGTTGGCCATGCGCCTTGCGTTGGTTTCGACAGTGGTATCAAGAAAGCCGACCGTCTAGAAAGCAATGTCAAACTGCTGGACGTATATTTTCCTAGAAAAACTACCCAACAGCCAGGGGCTGTTGGGGTTTGTTCTGCAAAGGATAGGCAACTAACCTTTATGAATGACTCACAACTGCTCACCCCAGTAGTAGCCGTGAAATGGAAGTGTTGATACGATGTCTGCCACGACTTTCCGCCTGCTCACTGAGTCGCCCATTGCCGACAAGCAAGCCAACACGTCGTCAATAATGCATTATTTGTTTTTATGTGCTTGGTGTTTGCTGATTTAGCTACATTTTAGACACCGTTAGTAACCTTGCAGTTTTTGAACAGCTTTTGGCAACTTTAATAATTTTAGCCATTTGGTTATCTTATATTTCGGTATTCCTGGATTATTTACATGCATTATTGATAACAGGTATTAGTACTCTGAAAAATGAGTACTTAGAAGGGCCGAATGTCAGACGGGCCTGCGTGCCCAATTTGTAACCCTATGAAAATAAAGTTTGTTCGTTCGTTCGTTCGTTCGTTCGTTCACAACCCATCGTACCGTATCAGCCGCTCTTTTAGGGTAAGGACGAACTCAAAAGAAGAAGAAGAAGAATGTTTGAACTGCAGAATTTTGTAGTACAGAAGAACTGGACAGATCAGTGTGAGAGGACAGAAGGTTTTGAGGCCATCAGTAAACTCACCAAGCAAATATGTTCACCTTCAGGAGTATATAAACCTTCGAACGGTAATGCGGTTATCTTAAAATCCATCGCAACAATAGAAGTATCCGTTCACTGCAAATATAATCACGCGTGGAATTAAACAAAACGTGGAAACTGATCAACAGTATCTGATAAATCTAGAGGGAGAGACGATTTAATTGAAAGGAATCTAAAAAATAGGCCTGAAGAAATATTTGTGTTTTACCGACTTAAACTTGTCTGTCTTGTGTGAAGATAAGACATACAGGCAGATATTATCAAAGACTAGGGTCGCTTGATAAGAAAAATATGATAAATCCAAGTGCTAGACTCAAAAAGAGATTGGCTATGGTCATCGACTAGTATAGTCACTGCCTAGAAAGAAAGTAATGGCAAACTACCTTTTGCAAAAATTGCCAAGAAACCATTACAGCCATTAAAAAAAAAAAAAAAAAAAAAAAAAAAAAAAAAAACAAGTTTGAAACATACGCCTGTGAGACCGGGACACTTACTAAACAAACTGAAAGCATGTATATGCCTATGAATAAAAATGTTACAGACGGATTCTGAGAATGTCATGGGTAAAGAAAGGAACAAATGCATCCATACTTCAAGAACTGAATATTAAAGAAGGTTGCGTATTGGAGACGATAAAACAAAGAAAATTTAAATATTTTGGCCACTTGAAACGTCACGAAAGTTAAGAGAGAACAATTAAGGAGGGGTATTTGCCTAGGAAGAGAGGAAGAGGAAGTCCAAAGAGAAGATTGGAGCAGGATGTGGCGGATGATCTCCAGATGGGTGTATCGGACGCGGGACATCTTTCTTGTGATCTAGAAGTTTTCCGAAGGGTTGTTATAGGAGCAAGGTTCTGCGAAGGACATGTGACTGACTGACTGAGACAAAGAATAATTGATAAAGACATCACGTGGAAAAAATGGTTTCTCAAAATCTTTTCTCATCTTTCTTCTAGCTCTTCTGGATTCAAGCGTGGAGTGAGCAGCATTGTGGGATATCAGTAGGGGGAAAGGCGTACTTTTAATCATCATCATCAGCTCTTCTCTTTGGCTACAGTAGCCGTGTCAGTGGCACGTATGGGAGTTGAGTTGAGTAGAGTCAAAAATTGACATCACAGCTCTCGGGACATTTCCATGCATGCTCCGTCCTCATCGGCAGCAGCCAGCGCAGAGTTCCAGTACTGATAGTACCAGTCACAATCTGGTTTAATGTACGTCTTGCCTTTCCTCTTAGTGTATTGAGCCTGCCAGACCCTCTGGTTCTATGTATATACATTTACATATACATACTGTTGCAACTAGGGTTATACCGAATATTCGCTTCGTATTCGCTTCGGGGCCGAATAGTGGACCTATTGACTATTCGGTATTCGGCCGAATAGTTGCGGTCGGGCCGAATACGAATAGTAGTTACCTTACACCCGCTTCTGCATACACGGCATTAATGCTGACAACATGGAATGATTGGTTTTGTTGAAAGCTAATGCAGCTTTCATGCATTAACTAAGCTGTCAGTGACAATTTCCAAGTTTAGTTACGGTTTATAATACTTAGGATTCTTTCAGTCCTAGTTATTAGTTACCACAGACTGACTGTAGGATGCAAAACATAAAATGTTTTTAAACGTTTACTATTTTGCACGAATACTAACTAGACATGGAAAGAATATAAACTCCGACCACATCCAAGTCGATAATATGAAAATCAAACGAACGGAAACATTTAAGTACTTGGGTGCAAACTTCAACTGCTCCAACATGCTGAGAGAAGAAATACAATCTAGTATACAATCTAGAAATAAAGTATACTATGCTCTTCAATATATGCTAAAATATATAAAACATTGATAAGACCAGTCGTTTTATATCGCTCTGCAACTTGGAGCAGAAATAAAAGAGATGAGGCCTTATTACAGGTTTTCGAAAACGGTCTTACGACAAATCTTGGGACCCATCAAAGATGCTGACAGCGGGAAATGGAGAGTGAGAAGCAAAAACGTAACACATAATCTGTTTGAATCACCATTGATCACTGGCATCATTAGAGCTAACAGACTAAAATGGTTGGGGCATATTGAAAGAATGTCAGATGACAGAGAAGTAAAACTGTATACATCTGAGTGAGGAATGGGCGTAGACCAAGAAGCAGAAAAAAAAAAGTTCGAGAGATAATGTCCAGCCAGACCTGCAAACAACTGGTGTCACAAATTGTGAAGAGAAGGCCAGCCAGAGAGATGAATGGAGACGAGTGATATCTGCAGCAGTAAACCCCAAAGGCTCAGAATGCTAAAGAAGAAGATGACTATTCTGTGCTACTTTGTGTGAAGTAAACGTTCAGCGTACATTTGACAGAATAGTTGGTCCCGTTATTCGTATTCGGCCGAATAGGGATAATCACTATTCGGTACAGCCCCAGTAGCAACTGAAAGTAAAGCTTGCTGCTAGAATATAGGAAATTAGACTGACATGTTCAATTGCTCATTAGTTTCATGTGTGGACCGACATTTTTAATCAGCTGAGAATAATCAGCATGGTAAAACTTGTGACTCTTTTGAAATTAAGAACTCTTTTCCACGCCTTCAAATTTGTTGAGCCTAAAGGGCTAGACCTCTATCGCTTCCTACAGGCGCCAGCATGCATGCCTTTTCACGTTCTCCTTGTCCGTCTACGGGTTGTTTCGAATGGGTAAACAGTCGCCATCGGACGTCGAATACACTCTGAGGGAAGTCTGAATTTATGGGTATGTACTCCATTGCACGGTTCAGATGCCATTCCGATGAAAATTTCACATTATAAGTGAGCGAAAATAGCAACTTTGCGCCATTCGCCTCAACAGACCAAAAAAAAACGTACTGCCATTGTTGCTGTTTACACTGGAAGAACCACGTCTAAAACATGTCATGCAACATTAGTCATGAAATCGCAAGCACTCTTTTGTGAAAGATGTTTCTTCACGTCAGCTGGCCTTTGCTAGTTACCCTCGGGTTCATAGCAAAAGCGTGTGGACGTTGCTTAGTGCAGCAGAGCCTGTAATATTATATCACACCGTCTAGCTTGAGAATGGAGGTGGAGGCAGTCACTGCTGCCTTTTTTTTTGGCTTGAGAATCAGCTGTACACGCATGTCGTTATTGTAAATGACTCAGAGAGTATGATGAGAAAGGTGGGGGCAGGCATGCTCCATGTAGAGTGGCAAGTATAGCCTCGGAGTCCAGGGTAGTTAGCGTAGTTTGGCTATTTTCTCCAGGTCATGCTGGTGTGTTGGCAAATGAGCAGGCAGATACACTGGCCGGTCCTGCACCACTTAGTGATGAACTAATGTATGATAAGTTGCTGTTATAAGGGTCCCTTTAGGCCCATTATTGCCTAAGGATAATAGCGCTGCCTTGAGTATCCAGTGGATTTATCCGAAAAGTAAGATGGATTACTAGTATAATCGGAAGTGGAACTCTTCGCTTTATGTTGAATGTGGGTACGGAGCTCTTATGGGAGTGTCCCGAATGCTGTGATTTCAATTATTATTTCTAAATTCAACTCGGCATCTCTGTATGTTCCGGTTTTCATTAGAAGCAAAAAAAAAACCTTTGTCTGGACATTTGGAAAGTTTCGAGCCATCTAAGACAGGGCTATCTGTATCAGCAGCAGTAGTGTATAAGGAATAATAGTAGCAGCAGCAGCAGTATTGTTAGTAGTAGCAGTAGCAGCATCAACAACACCAGAACCAGCATCATCAATAGTATCAGAGGTTAAAGTATAAGTACTTAATCTGTTCACTCTACAGACTCTGGTAGATTACTTGCAATAGAATGACCAATTTTCTCAGACAGTTGATCCCAAAAATGCTGTCTGACTTCATCGCTAGTTTCTGTTTCCGGTGGGAATTCCAGGTAGTTATTTCGGTTCATGATCATCAACAGATCGTAACTTTTAGACATTTCGTCGTCTGGTAACGGCCTGTAGACACACAAATAGAGAACTGATCTCTTTTGGTAGATCTCCTCCATCAACGCCATCTTGACACAGTATTCAGAAAAGCTTTCGTTGTAGAAGTCTGGAGAGAGAATCAGCACTGTCTTCCTGCTGTTCTGTATGGCGCTAACGATGGCTGACACATCATATGTCCCCGGCATGAAGTCCCGATCATCCACACACAGTTTGTGTCCTCGTTTCACCTCCAGCTCTCGCAGACAGTCGCCAAACACAAACCGGCGAGACATGTCGCTGTAGACAATGAACGCGTCAAATTTGAACTCTGAACTTTCAGTGTCTCGGGGTTTGAACCCAATAAGCCTCGATAAGGCAATGTTCCGGATGTACCTCAACTGCCATCTGTAGCGATACATTACACCAAACACAACAAGAAAAAAAAATGACAGTCAGCGAAGCCACACAGAGAACTATGATCATATATTTACCGGCACATTTTCGCTGCAACGTTCTGACACGATCATCAATGTTTCCCATGTATTCGGCAATGTTATTATCTCCAACACAGCTAAGAAGATCCTCGCTGACAAAGTGAATATTTGAGGCCCAGATCCAGCGAAGCAGCTCCAGCCCCTCACATGTACAAGGTAGAGGATTCAAAGTCAGCTCAATATAGAGTGGGTGGTTGGTCCCGATGGTGTCTAGCTCTTCGCGGCTTTTTTTGCTTATCCATGTAATAGAGTTTTTTCTGAGATCTAAATACTCCAGCTCTGGGGTGTTAGTGAAGTCTGTGTTGAGGAGTTCCAGTTTGTTGTCATATATTATTAAATATTTCAAGCTGTGCAAGCCTCGGAGGAAATTTAAAGGTAGTTTGTAAATCATATTCATTGATAGATCAAGATGTTTTAATGTTTCCAGTCTTTTAAAGATCAGTCCGTCCGTGTTGGCAATTATCTCACCCAGTAGATTGTTGCTCAGAGACAGAGAAGAGAGCGAATTGTTTGGGCAAAATGTACTTTCATGCATGTGTCTGAAATAGTTACCATTGAAGACTGCTGTCTGGATTGATGATGGAACTCGGCTCTTTTGAGACAATGACGACAGAGCACAGTCTGAGAGGTCTATGCACGCGAGGTTTGGATAATTGCGTGTAATGCTCTGAAACAGTTGAACCATGTCTATCTCCAAGAACCTAGGTGCCAGAAGACGACGAAGCGAAGTGTTAGTTTCATTGCTTGTATGACTGTAGACAGTGGTAGCGTTTGAATTGTCTTTCTGTTCTCTGCATTGAGGGGTTTCCCCTTGATTCTCCGCTGCCAGCGATCTTAGACTCCAATGCTCCATGGGTTTGTATGTTATATACCTGTTTTGTTTCTCGTCCTCAGTCTCTGCTACTCCAGTAACCATCTGCTCCTGTGCAGGCCCATTTCCAACCTTAAACAGTGAAATCCCGTTTTTAGGCTCCAGTCTGGATACTTGCTCACTATCCCGGGATTTGGATATCTCCTTGCTTAATGCACGATCTGGGTAAGTTCCTAGATCTATAACCATCAGGTTTTGTAGGAAGTACAATTTTTCTGTGAGTAGAGAGGGCTCACTGAGTTCATTCCCACGTAATTCAAGAGCCTTGAGTGTTTGTGGCAAAGCTCGGATAAACGCTGTGTCCATAAACCCTATTCTATTGTCTGACAAATCTAATATCTCTAGATCTACACCGCTCAGATACCTAGCATGACGCTCATACAAGCAAATAAAAGGACACCCATCTTTGATAAGTTTGATCAATCTCAAAGACCTCAATGAAGAGTTTTGCAGTCCGCTAAGTCCATCCAGAGCTTTAAAAACGTCGTACGGGTATGTAGAAATAAATTCCAATGATTTCAGTCCTCTCACCTTCCGGTAAACGTTCACGTCTACGTTTTTCAGAGGACATTTGGAGAATCGGACCGTTTGTAAGTAAGGGACATTTTCCAAGAATGATTCTGTGATTTGTTCCAGGCGGCATTGTTTTGTTTCCGAGAATCCAACATGGAGTGTCACCAACTTAGTTAGATTTTTTACTTCCGGGCCGAGAATGACATCTTTTGAAATACCGTCGACAGACAGAAAAGTTAAACTGGTTAGTGTCCCTATTTCTTCGTTTGGATAACTACTGGCATTAATCAGGTCTCCATTAATGTATAATTTAATTAAGTTACCGAGATTTGAAAACACCCCTGGCATGAACGATGTTTTAACGTTATTTCTGCTGAGATCCAAGACTTTCAGGTTCTTCAGCTGGTCGAACGAGCCATTATTGAAAACAGACACACGATTGTGCACTAAATTTAGGAATTCTAATGTGGTTAAGCCAGCAAATGTCAGTTTGGTTATTACTTTAATGTTGTTGTTTTGCAGATTGAGACTTACTAAATTCGGGAACTTAATAAAACTTCTATCCATAATGAGGAAAATTGAGTTGTAGCTTAAATTTAAACTTTTAACAGGTAACATATCAATTTTCTCGGAACTGTTGGCTACTGCGCGCAAGTCTTTGTTATGTGTAATTGTTAAACTGTAAAGGTTGTGATACTGAAGAAAATCTGTTGCTTGGAATACTCCTAATGAAGAATTAAAGATAGTTAGCTGCTGTGTTTCATTAGATAGAACTTCGTTGATCACCTGAATTGAAGAGTTACAGGACGCTACAAGACTTCTTGAGAATGTGTAGTAGCAATGACAAGGTAGGCAGCGGAATTTGTCCCTGTACCTGGCCTGAAGAAAGTCCGTTAGTTCTTGTATTCTTGATTGGTCTATTTTTGGTTTTTCACAGAAGATGTCTTCAAAGTCTATAAGATCGGTACCTGGGCCGATTTGTAAAGGACTATTTGATTCGTTGTTCGTTTCTTTTGAATTCATGCCTGCATGCTTGAAGTTACCCCTAGACAGTGTTGTTTGCCCCTCTTTTTTATGAAAAGACGCTTGATTTGTTTCTGTCTTTGTTGATGTTGAATTCAAGTATACTGCTAAATTATCTGCATGGGTCACGGAGTCTGTGTCCTCTTTTATGGGGGTTCTGAGACCCCGAGTAGAAACCCCAGCAGCCGCCATAGCTGTGACATTCTCTTGTCTGTTGTGAAACCATCTTGCAGAGACACAAGCTCGATCCAGGTGGTTCGACAGACACCAGAGGCAGAACACGAGATGCAGAGTGCGCTCAGTGTTGCCCATTCTGTAGTAGACAAGAAAACAAATTATTTCCAAAATTTCTGAATCACATAAGTATATCTAATTTTTATAGTAGTTAATAGGATTCTTTGGAATTCGCACAGCTATTTTCAAGTGTACCCATTTCCTGATTGAAATAAGTCTAAAACGGGTTAAAAGTAATGTACTAGCAAATAACATGTACTATGGTTCATATGTTACTCGAGCCATGTGCCTTTAGGCAGTGTCCCCATTTTCGGGGCGCTTGCCTGCGGTGTCATTCTTTCAACGTGTGGGTGTTAACTCTACTTGATTTTTTTTACATTTACATAAAAAGGTCCCTTTTTCAGGCATATTAGATATAAAGGGCTAGATCTAGATGTTATAGACCAACGTCACATGAGTATGATGTGATCACCACCAGGCCGGCCGTTTTTACTTCCCAGGACTACCCCTGGTACCCACTTAAGGCTGGGTCGACCTTGGAGCAAATGTCATTTTCTTTTTAAAAGTCCGACTTCTCCGGAGACCGAATCAATGACTTTCCGATCCGCTGGCGAGCGTCCACCGGCTACTCCATGCCGACTTCCCTTCATTTACATGAAGAACTGTATTCACTATTCGCTTGTCAATCAATGGAAAACATGCCAAACTTACAATTTTCCAATGATACTCACCGACTAATGAAGCTGAGGACGAAGATAAAGAAACATTCTTTAGGAGACTGTAAGAGATAGTAGAGAAAGTACCAGTCCATGATATTCTATGCATTATGGGTGATCTCAATGCAAAAGTTGGTAACAACAACTTGAATAGAGAACTGTCAATGGGAAATCAAGGATGTGGTATAATTAATGACAACAGGGAAAGACTGAGCGACTTCTGCACGGCGAATAGACTTGTTATAGGAGGAACACTATTTCCTCACAAAAATGGATATCCCCAAATGGAAGAGATGTAAACCAGATCGACCATTTCATGGTAAACAGAAAAAGGCGTTGGTCCATACTCGATGTGCGTGTCAAAAGGGGAGCAGACGTAGGAAGCGATCATCACCTTGTAGTTGCTCTACTACGACTTAAACTCAAAAAAGTTTACACGCAAGTTAAGACACAGACAGCACGTTACAATGTTAACCTTTTAAGAGAAAAAGACATTCCCTCTAAATTTATAGTAGAACTCAAGAATAGATTTGAAACCCTATCAAGTGACCCAGACACTCAAACTGCAATCAGCATTCAAGACAGATGGAACCAGATCAAAGAAACATACAAATCAACTAGCAAAAACATATTAGGAACCAGGAAACAACACCACAAAGAATGGATAAGCAGTCAAACTATGGACTATATTGCCAAGCGAAAAAGAACAAACAGCCTCATAAATCACACTAAATCAAAACGCCAGAAAGACAAACTAAAGTTAGAATATAGCGAACTAAATTAAATGACACAGAAAAGTGCCAGAGCTGACAAAAGAAGATTTATGGAAAATCTAGCAGAAAAATGCACAAAATGCTGCTAAAGCACATGATCTGTAAACCCTACACAAAATTACCCAGCAAATTTGCGGAAGCAGAAACAATTATCACAGCAAACCCATCAGAGATAACCAAGGCAGACTGCTCACCACAGAACAAAAACAAGACATGCAGTGGACTAAACACTTCTCCGACCTCTTGAACAGACGTGATCCTGAAAATCCCCCAGATATTCAACCAGCCTCTCAGGACATTGACATTATTACTAAACCACCAAGCAAACAAAAATCCTTAAAACTATCCACAATTTAAAGAACAACAAAGCACCAGGCAAAGACAAACTGGCAGCAGAACTTCTCAAAGTAGATCATAACACAACAACTAGCATTCTAGAACCATTGTTCAAGTATATTTGGGAAAAAGAAATGTTGCCTTATGACTGGACTAAAGGAACAATAGTCCAAATCCCCAAAAAAAAGGAGACTTAACAGACTGCAATAATTGGAAGGGAATTACTCTATCTCATTACCAATCAAAATTTTTTTGCAAAATCATCATAATGCGGCTTTAAAAAGGAGTCGATAAATTCCTACGAGTAGAACAAGCAGGATTCAGAAAGGGCAGAGAAACAACTGAGCACATCTTCGCCATACGCATCATTTTAGAACAATGCAATTAATGGCAGAAAAGTATATATAATAATTTTGTGGTCTTTGAAAAATTTTTTTGGACAGCGTCCATAGAGACAGTCTATGAAAAATTTTACATTATGGAATTTTTTAAAAAATAGTCAACATAATTGCTCTCTTCTATAAAGACTTTTCCTGCAGTTTAAAAAAATTACACTACATCTTTCCTAGTAAAGACAGGTGTAAGACGGGGATGTGTTATGTCATCTCTCCTCTTTAATCTTGTGATTGATTGGATACTAAAGAATACAGTAGACAGAATAATGAGAGGCATACGATGGACTCCATTCACCATGCTTAAAACTGCACAGGACAGGAAAGCATGGAAAGTCCTCTCTGAAGCCTCATGTGCCACTGGGCATAACGAGAACTGATGATTCGCTTGTCAAGCTTTTAAATTGAAATGTTACAGGAGTGCTCTTAGAATAACTGGGAACAAAAAGAAGAAGACATCGACGATGTATTGGCTCTGGAAGCGCATAAGGCTGAACTACTTGTCACAGAAAGAGAGATTTCTAGATGTGCCATTAAGAGAATGGCATTCTATGGAGAATCTGCTGATTAATTATAGTTATTCACTCGTCATGCATAACCGCGATGGACATAGACACATTCATACACATACTCATTCACACACATACTTATTAACAAATAATTATCTTCATTTACCATACTAACTAACACGCATATAAACACATTCACATACACACTTGTTAACAAATAATTATCGTCATTTACCATACTAACTAACACGCATACAAACACATTCACACACAGTAAAGTTAGTTTTGTATCCTTTAAAGGACGTTGCAGAACCAACCCAGCATTGGCTGTTGTGATTTTTCTAGGCAAATTTACTTACAGTAGTTTGCCATTGCTTCTGGACGGTCAGCTTCTCGATACCTCTGTCGGTCGACCTGGAAGCCACGGTCAGTTATGAAAAAGTCCGACTCAGTCAGAACCAGAACCCACGACCTTCTGATCCAGAGGCGAGCGTCTAGCCTCTACACAATGGTGGCTCCTAGCCTTTCACCGAGCACGGCCTATCCATGTTGCCTAAGCTCTCTTTTCCAAGCCCACAAATCGCCACAAAAGACCTATCCTCATACTTACCTACCACCCTCACAACATCTTTGAGAAACATATTCTCCTTAAGCATCTCTCCATCCTTACGGCTGACCCTGCCCCTAGCACGATTTTCTCTGAACTTCCTACAATTGCCTACAGACATGACCTTAAACCTCAAGGACGTTTTAGTCAAGAGTCGGTTACGGCCTAGGTCGAGTCCTACTTCTGCAAGGTCTCTTGCCACAGACCTGCATGCAGGGCTTGCCCATGTGTGGTTCAGGGGACAAGTCTGGAATTCCCGAATGCCAACTACGTGAAGCATTCTTCTGCACAGTGGTGTGCATGGGATACATCCTTAGTTTGCCGACGGCTGCAGGTAGGCAATGGTGCTGCAGGCGAAGTCATATCTCAGGGTAGCTGCAAACACAGACCACCTTTTTGCATGGAGCTCTGGGTGCAGTTAAGGGCCAGCGGCTGATAGGAGGAAGGTCATGGATGGCTCAGGCAGGAGACACAATCTGACAGGTTTGCATCCTTGAGAACATAAGGCGAGGAGAGGAGTAAGTCAAAGTGCCACCTGAGCAGTCAGACTTGTGTAGAGTCATAATCACGCTGAGCCGGGAATGCAGAGATTGGCCAGCAGGTGCCACAGAGGTGGAAATTCAGTAATTAATTCAAGATACTGCTCGCTCAGAGGTTTTGATTATTTACACAGTCGGTTCAGTCTCAAGAGGCAAAAGAAGTGCCCGGGGCTTCTTAGCAAAAGTTAATGGTCGACTTTAGGTGCATGAGAGCCTAGCATATGATACCACAACATCCAGCTTAAAAATAGAGGTGGAGTCGGTCACTGCAGCTCTCCGCTGGCTAGAGAACACGACACACACACACATCGTGATTGTAACTGACTCAGAAAGCATGCTGAGGAAGATCAGAACAGGTATGCTTCGTGCAGAGTGGCATGCTTCGCTCCGCAGGACACGGTTGAGGAGTATTATCTGGATTTTTTCACCAGGGCACACCGGTGTGTTGGGAAATGAACAGGCGGACAGACTGGCTGGCTCTGCACAACTTGGTGGAATACTGATACATGATAGGGCAGACGCGGTTAGGGCCTTGTGGGAGAGCCTGTACAGTTCGGAGGAGCACATTGATCACCACAGTCTGGTGAGACTGATGCAAAAGGGGGGGGGGGGGGAGTGACGAGAGGTTCTAGCAGATGCTCAAGGCTCAGTGAAAGGCAAGACGGATGTTTAATCAGAATGCTACTGGCACCATTAGTATATAAACTCTTCGCTGGCTGCTGAAGATGGAGACGGAGCGCTTATGGGAATGCCCCGAGTACAGTGATGTCGGTTTTTGAATCAAATCAATCAAATCAATCAATCTTCTGCATGGCCTGCAATGTCATTTACGCCATCAACTGCAAGAGATGTGACATGAAATACATCGGTGAAACGGGTCTACGACTGGCTGGCAGGTTAGGACAGGTTTGGATGTGTAGAACGGTGGCGTGAAACCAGTACATTGCACTTCAATCCCCAGGATCATCAAGGTGTCTACGAATCTAGCCACTCCAGCGACAGAATCCGCAAGTCTCTTGAACATCTTTTTATGTCCACTTTGGGCAAGAAAACACAAAGAGGACCTAACTATTAACAAAGTTTCGTCTAACATCCGAGGGGATTGAACTGTGCGTCTGTTGTGAGTGCAAGTGTGTGTGTGTGAGTGTGAGTGTGTGTGTGTGTGTGTGTGTGTGTGTGTGTTGTGTCTATGGTCAGATATGGATATGATTCACACAAATAATTATGGTGACTCAAGAAACACTCATACAATTATGGTGACTCAACAAACACTCATATAATTATGGTGACTCAACAAACACTCATATAATTATGGTGACTCAACAAACACTCAAATACATATGGTTACTCAATAATCACTCATCTAATTATGGTGACTCAAAAAACACTCATATAATTATGGTGACTCAACAAACACACATATAATTATGGTGACTCAAAAAACACTAATATAATTATGGTGACTCAACAAACTCTCAAATAATTATGGTGACTCAACAAACACACATAAACAGGAGATAAACAGCTTTCCGTCAGCATCTTCGTGCTAGATTGCAGAACATATTCCAAGAGTGTTTTCGCCGGGCGAAGCTGTGAAACAACATGTGGCCACATTCAGTAAAATGAGGACTAATCTTAGTGGAAGAGGTCGGGGAGGGGGGGGGGGTATAAAAGACCTAGAGTTGTGGTCAAAGTTTATAGCCTATAGTGAATTAAGTGCACGAACAAGAGATCGCTGAAGAAGAAAAATGAATGGTGAAAAGCAATTAAAAAATCACTTACTTGTTAAAGGTTAAAGTAATTCAACAAAATCTCCTCTGGAAGTTCTAGGTCGAAGCAAGCCGCGGTCTGAAGCAGGAGGAAGGAAATATGAAAAGGTAAAAACTTTACTATCGTAGTATGTCCTGTTTTTAAAAAAAAATCAAACTTCCTGATTTTTGCAGAATAAGATGCGAATGGTTGAAATGAATAGTATGTCTTCGCCAACAACGCTACCCCCTAGAGGGAGGAACAAGGAAAATAGAAAAGGTACACAATTTAGTCTCGGAGAATTTCCTGTTCTTTTGAATCAAACATCCTCGCCTCTGTAGAATAGATGCGAATGATTGAAATTAATAGAATGTCTTCGTCAAGAGCGCTGAAACCTGGAAAGAGGGGTTAGGGAGGAAGGGGGGGGGGGTGATTTGACCCCAGCTTCAGACGATTGTTCGCCTTGCGTTGGGTTTGTTAGTGGTAGAGACAGTGAGAAACTTCTAAACGTAAAATTTGCCAAGAAAAACCACACAGCTACATTTTTCTGGGGTTGGTTCTACAACATCATATAAAGGATACGCAACTATCTTACCCCACGCCCCTCTCACCCCACACTTTCTACCCTGCAGTCCTATACAGTTTGCAAAGCGGAGTAGTGATTCCCCTTAACAATATGTAGCCGATTTCATTGTCAGTATTTTACGTCTCATTTCATATTTTAAATTTACTGTAACACTTATTTGACACTAGTACGTAATTATCTTTATTGCACACTTAAACAGGGCTTATATCCCTTGCAGCCTGCCCCTACATCCAGAACATGTATAATGTGGCTTAGTTCCGCATGCCCCCTCCCCCCTCCCCTCACCAACAACACCCCTGCCACCTGCCCCCCCCCTCCCCTCAACCCATTGGCTTGTATGTTCCAGTGTCTGTGATTTACGCTCTGATTCTGCAGCTGATTTGGGTTATTTTTGAATGCACTGGAAAAGAAACCATTGATCACACCAGTAAACATTACGTGGATTATTGTTCCTCTTCTTTTAGAACGTTGTGTAGGCTGTGAAATTTGTTCTTTACCACCCAAAACAAATCATTTCTGTCAACTTCTAATTATTTGCCTTTTGCGGCATGCTTGTCAAGGCGCAGAGGATGTTCTCTTCTCTCCTTCAGTTTGGGTCATGGCTTGGAAAATCATTCTCAATTTGACTGGGAGGTCGAATAAAGTGTCTTGTCTTGATGTTTGATTGAGATAATGGGAGGTCGAATAAAGTGTGTTGCCTCTAAAGGTTGTCTTGATGTTTGTTTATGATAATAGAAGGTCTAATAAAGTGTGGTTCCTCCAAAGGCAGTCTTGATAATATATGAGACAATGGGAGGTCGAATAAAGTGTGTTGCCTCTAAAGGCTGTCTTGATGTTTGATTGAGATAATGGGAGGTCGAATAAAGTGTGTTGACTTGAAAGGCTGTTTTGGTGTTTGATTAAGATTATGGGAGGTCAAATAAAGTGTGTTGCCTTAAAATACTGTCGTGATGTTTGATTGAGATAATGGGAGGTCGAATAAACTGTGTAGCCTCTAAATGCTGTCTTGATGTTTGATTGAGATAATGGAAGGTCGAATAAAGTGTGTTGCCTCTAAAGGCTGCGTTGATGTTTGATTGAGATAATGACAAAACCAAGGGCTAACCATATCAATGCCAAAGAGATGTTGTTCTCTAATATAGATCAGAGGAGGCCACACAATCTGCTTAAACGGAGGTCCACTCAAAAAAAAAAAAAAAAATAAAGTGCAAACAAAATGTATCGGTCATCTTTGCATTATCGTATTCACAAAAGTAATCATAGACATTCATAGTCAGTCTTTGTTTCGAATTTACATCGTGTTGCATCTTTTTTTTTCTCTCGGAAAATTACATCTCCCAGTAAGGAGCCTAAACTCGGAAAAGGGTAATGTCCGCGAAAGTAAAGGTGGCTGCGTGATGTAAAATATACCATCGAGTGGACCGGCTTGCTGGCAGGGCCACTGTAGGCAAAGGAAAAGCAACATTCTGGAACAATCTTCACTGTGCTTTTATGGAGTAGGACATGTCGATGACTCAGACTGACTTTCTACCCCACCAGGACATCACACAAGCGATAAACACCTGATGACACAAAGTGCCACCATGTGGATAAAAATCGCCGTGGAGAGGTCCCAGAAACCGCGTTCGAACAATTGGCTATATTTATGGCCTTGCCTATATTGCGGCCCCTGGCAAAAGCCAATTTAGGGCTTAAAAAAAAAAAAAAAAATTCATCCTAAAAAGGACGAAATGATAGATAATAGTTGATGAATCAGGAGACGACATTGACTCCGCAACCTCAATAAAACTTCAAAAACAGCTTGCTGAATAGGTAATGTGCAGATTACTGGAAGCAATATCAGTCTATCATCACTTGCTACTTGCGTGAAAAGGGTCTTTTTCTTACTTACTTACAAGCAGTCAAAATTATAACTTTAATCTCAAGGACACCTTCCCAACTGCTTCCTGCCTCTCTGTTTATTAGAGCTGGGAATTCAGCAAAACCAAACTACTTCCCTTTTGTATCGGCGAGTTTTTCCCCATTAGCTTTTAGCAAAGGTCACCACTTCAACTGTGATATGGAGAGGATTTCTCTATAGGCACCCTGTCAAGGACACCCAGCCCTGGATGCGCACTGCTCTCTGGGAAGGACAGGCAACACACTGTGAGTACATTGCAAAGAAAAGTAACGTCTGGACACACATCGCTGAATGTAATCGGTAACCGGTGATACGGTAGTTTAAGAACTGCCTCGTGTGGTAGGGACATTCATGTGCTACAGGTGCAGCCAGGGTTTAAGTACTTCGGTAGCCTAGCGACAGTAGATAAAATGTAACTAAAAAAGTGCCACCATGTGGATGAGAGAGGTCCCAGAAACCGCGTTCAGACAATTGGCCATATTTATGGCCTGCCTATATTGCGGCCCCTGGCAAAAGCCAGGGTGGGGCTTCAAAAAACAAAAAATGTCGTCCTTATAAAGACGAAACTGGATCACTTATATAATAATAAAATAAGTATAAATACGTAACTCTAAATGCAGAGTTCCATATTATATTCAGGTTTTCAAATGCTGCTTATGCCTTTCCAATGACTTTCATAATTTGTTTCTATGTATTGTTTTGACTTTGGAAGTTTACATAAGGAACAAGAGATACAAAAAAGATTATCTTAATCAAACATCAAGACAGGCCTTACAGGCAACACATTTTACTTCTCCTTCCCTTATCTTAATCAAGACATCAAGAGCATGCGGGACTCAACCACATTATACATGTTCTGGAGGTAGAGGCAGGTCGCAAGGGACATAAGCCTTGTTTAAGTTCGCAATAACGATAATTAGTTATTAGTGACAAATAAATGTGACAATAAATTTAAAATATGAAATGAAACGTAAAATACTTAAAATGAAAGCGGCTACATATTGGCAAGTGGAACCACTTCTCTCCCTTTTCACATTGTATAGGACCGCAGGGTAGGAAAAAAAAAAGGGGGGGGGGGCGGGGTTATACAGTTGCGTATCCTTTATATGATGTTGTAGAACCAACCACAGCATAATGTAGCTGTGTGGTTTTTCTTGGCAAATTGTACGTTCAGAAGTTTTCCACTGTCTCTACCACTAGCAAAACCAACGGAAGGCGAACAATCTTCTGAAGCTAGGATCTAATCCCCCCTCCCCCTCCTTTTTTTCAGGTTTCAGCGCCGTTCACAAAGACATTGTATTAATTTTTACCATTCGCATCTCTTCTACACAGACCAGGATGTTTGATTTTTTAAATTTGAAAACCTTTTCTATTTCCCCCCCCCCCCACCCCCCCCCCCCCCTCCAGGTTTCAGCGCTGTTGACGAAGACATACTATTCATTTCAACCATTCGCATCTATTCTGCAAACATCAGGAAGTTTGATTTAAAAGAACAGGAAATTCTCGTTTACCAAAGTTATTATCTTTTTTTGTTTCCTCCTGCTTCAGACTGCAGCTTGCGTTGACCTAGAGCCTTCGGAAGAGATTTCGTTGAATTACTTCGACCTTGAACAAGTAAGTGATTTTTAAATTGCTATTCACCACTCATTCTTCTTTTTTAGCGATCTCTTGTTCATGCACTTAGGCCACGATAGGCTATAAACTTTGACCACAACTGCAGGTCTTTTATGTCCCCCCTCCCCCCCTCGACCCCTCCCTCAAAGCGTAGTCCTCATTTTACTGGGTGTGGCCACATGTTGTTTTACAGCTTCGCTCCGCGAAAACACTCCTGGAAGATTTGTTCTGGAATCTAGCACGAAGTTACTGACAGGTCAATAATTATATGAGTGTTTTTTGATTCACGATAATTATATGAGCGTTTGTTGGGTCACCATAATTATTTGAGAGTTTCTTGAGTCACTAAAATTATATGAGTGTTTGTTGGGTCACCAAAATTATATGAGTGTTTTTTGAGTCACCTTAATTCTATCAGTGTTTGTTGAGTCATCACACTAACATTAATTGTCTTTTCCCAATATGTATTCATTAACTGTGTTAAGGCTTAAAGTTTATATGAATATCTATTTCGCTGTTCCAGATCACAGATATTTTGTACATCGTATCGTCTCCAATAATTGTTTGTTAATGTGTTTGTGTGTGAATGTGTTTGTATGCGTGTTAGTTAGTATGGTAAATGCAGATAATTGTTTGTTAATAGGTATGTGTGTGAATGTGTCTATGTCCATCGCGGTTATGCATGACGAGTGAATAACTATAATTAATCAGCAGATTCTCCATAGAATGCCATTCTCCTAATGGCACATCTAGAAATCTCTCTTTCTGTGACAAGTAGTTCAGCCTTATGCGCTTCTAGAGCCAATACATCGTCGACGTCGTCTTCTTCTTGTTCACAGGTATTCTAGGAGCCCTCCTGTAGGATTTCAATTCAAAAGCTTGACAAGCTAATAGTGAATACAATTCTTTATGTATATGAAGGGGGAGTCGCCAATGCCGTGTGGCTAGACGCTCGCCAGCGGATCGGAAGGTCGTTGGTTCGGTCTCCGGAGGAGCCAGACTTTTTTTTTATATGACCCTGGTTTCGGGGTCGACCCAGCCTTAAGTGGGTACCAGGTGTAGTACTGGGAAGTAAAGGCGGTCGGCGAAGTGCTGATCACATCACACATCTTGTGCCGTTGGTCTATAACATCTATATCTAGCCTTATATACCTAATTTGCCCTAAAAAGGGTCCTTTTTATTTGCTAATTGATTATGATGTCACCTTCGCTGGTGTTAGCATATCTGCAAATCTAGTCCACGTATGAGATGAACAGCTCTTGTGACAGAACGCACCCCTTCAGATATAATGTAGAATTTTTCTGACATTTCTGTATTTGTTTTAACTGCGCATATAATTCTTGCACTATTTAATAAGGTATTCGTTTACTCTATAATCCTGTAGTACCTTCCAAAATTTATTCATATTAACTGGATCAAAAGCTTTCTCTTGGTCTACGAATGCGACGTGTAATTCTTTATCGAATTCTACCGTCCTTTCCACTAATTGTCTTAGTGTGAATATTGCATCAGTACAACTTCTGCTCTTCCGAAATTTCCTTTGTCATTTACTGATTTGGTGTTATTAGCACAGTAACAGAAATGGTTATTTGGTTATCACATGCTAAAGCTGTTTGTATATGTATAGGAGACGGAAGTAAAGCTTACTACTGTACTTGTAAATAACAAAAAAAAAAAAAAAAAAAGTCGTAAAAAAAATAGATTAGCGGAGGTAGCGTTAGTAAAATATAAACAAATTAGGTAATGAGAACTTTAAAATCATGTGTTAAGAAGCTCTTTGAGTTAACAATTTCAGTCATCACCCCCTCCCCTTCCCCCGCCACCGACTACTGCTTTCTCCCTCTTCTTGATGTACAAACTGATTATACTGGACACTGGCAACTGGACACTGGTGGGGTGGTGGACACTGGCCATCGGACACTGGACACTGGCTGCCTAGCCCTCCTCAGGAAGTTGAAAGGGTAAAAAATCTGGGTCAGATTTTTTCGAAATTGTTCCCAATATGGCGAATTTTTCCAAGATGTCAGGGGCGTCTCTTTAAAAAAAAAAATTTTTCTCCTTAATTTTTTTTCCCAAGAATTTGTTACCAGAAGTCAGAATTTTTTTTCAAAACACAAACACTCCCTGACAGAAGAACGCCATAACCTTACCGGCGGTCTCTGGCATGACAGCACTACGATGTAACCGCCCAACAAAAACTACTACTGCTGCTGCTACTTTGAGTGGGTAAGGCAGTTACTGTGACTTAAAACTCTCTCAGTAAACAGTTTGTGCCCCCCCCTCTTTTTTTTCCCAATTCACCGACTATCTTTCCCTCATCGAAGCAGTTGGGAGAAAATAAAACCAAGTGAAAAGCAATAAAATCAGGAAAAATACACCATAATTAGGAAATGAACGCTATGGTAAACAGCACAGCTTAAAATTCCAACGCAGATGAAATAATTAAATCTAAATGGAAATCTATGGAAATTCAGCGTAACCATGTAATCAGAAAGTTTGAAATGAAATCATAAGTATGCGAAATGGTCAAATTTAATCATCAACTGGTTTACCCACATACCTGTAATTTTTTTTTTAGTGTTAAGGGCCACATGGCTAGTGCTGTCGCCACGACAGTGCAGATGAGGATTTTATTTTGCCCTCATGTAAAAAAAAATGCAAATTGTCCACCATCAGTTTAGATTGCAGGTCTGTCATTAACAGCTTGCATCATAAAATCTGTCTTCTTTTTGCTGATTATTGGTCCAAATTCACAGCATGAATCTTTTGCTCCCATCCTTCGAGCACTGTAAAGACTGGCGCCAGATAGAGAAAGGATGAATATACCTCCCTCCTTATCTCGAAAGGCATGTTTCAAAATAAGAGAGAAGTATATTCTAAAGAGGGTAGAAGCAAGCACATATTCCTGCTTCAGTCAACAGTTGATTATAAATTTCTCCGATGTCACACCGTAAAAATTGATTGTACCTTTCATACCTGTGTGGAACCACTCAGTAATCCTTGGATTGGTAGATGGATCTCAAATCTTCTTCAGTGTGTTAGCAGGTAAACAGACCTTTTCGACTAACCAAAGCAAATGCCTTGGTAAGATCAATAAAAACAACATACAGTGATTGATTTTGTTCATTGCATTTTTCCTGCAACTGTCGTTCGTTCGTCCATCACAAGTGACGAGGACCACTCTTTCTTTCATGTGTCATGAAACTGCAGGCGGGTGAAGATTTGTGAGTCCAGGTTTGACTCCTAATTCCAGTACGTGCCCGGAAGAATCTAGGACAATGAGGGCAGGGCACAGTGTCTGTAGACAAAGGGCCTGTTTGTCGGTTATTTCTGACCTGTCTATGTTCAGCTACCCTTGTTCTAGATGCCTCTCAGATCATTGAATCTTTTGGGATACATGTGACCATAAAGTCGGGTTTTGCGCTGCAGCCTCCGATGTGTCAGGGTTTATACTGAAGGCTTACAGTGATGCTTGTAATCTGTTCGTGCAGTTTTATTTTTCTGGCTCCCATGAAAACATCGACCTGCATGTACCTCACCACAGAGTAATATTTTTGGGAGGCGATGATGAAGAATTCAAACAATATGGCCAGCTCGAATCTGTGACTGCATCAGGGTGGTATTGATGCTGGGAATGCCAGCTCTGTCCAGTACCACTATGTCCCTGACCATGTCTTGCCAGTTAATGTACAGTATCTTTCTCAGACAGACTCTATGGAAATGGCTGAGATTTTTTTGCCTGACGTCTGCATACAGTCCAAGTATCACAGGCATAAAGTAGCATTGCAAGTACAGCATATCTATATACTTTCAGTTTGGTTTGCAGACTGATGCCACTACGATGCCAGACTTTTGTGTATAACCTGCCAAATGTGCAGCTGGCTTTAGAGATCCTAGTGCTCACCTTATCGTCGACAGTGACATTCCAAGACAAGGTACCACCGAGGTGTGTGAATCTATCTAGAACTTTTAATTTCTTGCCATTTACTAGAACGGTTGGTTCAGTATACACTTTGCCTGGTGCTGGTTGATACATGATACAACTGTCGTAATTAAAATATTATATCAGTGGTAGACCGGTTCCAACGAAAGCCACTGGGACTCTGGGTAAACCTGGTCTCCTAGGATCTTGAGTCTTCGCAGAGTAATTATCCCAAGTACTGTCATAAACATATATCACCGTTCTCCACAACTCCCCTGACCTATAACATGACTTATTTAAAAAAAAAACAACTATTGGTATAGGGTGTGGATTATGAGCCAGTCATCCCCAATATCATGTAGGTTGTCCTCTTCCTGGTTCAGAATGTTCTAAGAATCTGTCTGTCACATTTCAGTTCAAAAGCTTTTCAAGCCAATAGGGAATAACATCCACCATGTATATGATTGATAAATAAAGTAGAGAAAACATCTTAGACGCGTGGAACACATGAACCATATTTTTTGTTTTGTAGACCTACAATCCCACTCTATAGGCGATGCAGTTAAAATCATGTCGACCTCGTTCTGTTCCAAGGATATTTCCAGACAACTAATTTATACTAATTTAAATTGGGAGAATGTAAATTTCTAATTTGTTGCGGTGAGGATTCGAACTCAAAGCAAGGGTATTGGAGTTTATCAAAAACTAAAACTAAGTATGTAATTCAGGATTAAACATAAAGAGCATGTTTGATATCTTAGTCTCACACCTGGAGTGTCAATATCGTTTTTATGAACATTGTTTATGGTATATAATTTGTTTTCTTCTCTACTACAGAATGGGCAGCACTAAGTGCACTTGGAATTTCCTGTTTTGCCTCTTGTATCTGTCCAACTGCCTTGATCCCGCTTGTATCTCTGCCAGAGGATCTCGCAACAGACAAAACAATGTCACAGCTATGGCAGGTCCTGGAACCCACTTACCTGAGGACACACACTCCATAACGCAAGCAGATACGGTTGTATTGCACTTGCAGTCAACACCAAGAAACCCAGTAAAACATTCAACGTTTTTTCAGAAACACGATGAACTAAAAACAGTGTTCAGTGGAAACGTCAAGCATGTGAGCACGAATTTGCCTCACAGGAACAAAGAATTATCTAGTCCTATACTTCACAGTCTGATTAATAATGCTGCAGAGTTTCACCAGGACGTCTTCCCTGAAGGATCAAAAATACACGAACTAACTGACTTTCTTCAGGCCAAGTACAGGGATGAATTCCGCTGTCCGCCTTGTCAGTGCTACTACACATTCTCAGGAAGTCTTATAGCGTCCTGTAACTCTTCAATTCATGAGATCAACGAAGATCTATCCAAGGAAACACAGCAGCTAACCATCTCCAACTCTTCATTAAAAGTATTCCAAGCAACAGATTTTCTTCAGTATCACAACCTGTATAACTTATCAGTCACACATAACGCAGCCCTGAATATGATCGCCAATATTTCAGAGAAGATCCAAATGTTGACTGTTACAAGTTTAAATTTAACCTCTAACAAAATTACACAAATTATGGATAGAAGCTTTACTATGTTCTCGAATTTACAAAGTCTTAGTCTGCAAGGCAATCAAGTTGAAATTATTACTACACTGACATTTGAAGGTTTAACTAATTTAGAGTACCTAAATTTAGTGCGAAATCGTGTATCTGTTTTGATAAAAGGCGCATTCGATCACTTAAAGAACCTGAAAGTCTTGGATCTCAGTAGAAATTGCCTTAATGCATCATTCATGCCAGGTGTGTTTTCAAATCTTGTTTACTTACAAAAACTTTATATTAATGGTGATACGGTTCTGACCAAGAGATATCCTAACGAAGAAATAGGAAGACTGACCAATCTAACTTTCCTGTCTATTGATGCCATCTCGAAACATGTCATTCTCGGTCCAGACATAAAAAATCTGACAAAGTTGGTTACACTCCACGTGGGTCTGTCAAATCCAAACCATTGCCAGCTTGGACACATCAAAGAATCGTTCTTGGAAAATGTTCCCTACCTACAGACGCTTCGTTTCTCTAAATGTCCCATTACAACAGTGGATGACAATGTTTACAAGAATGTAAGGGCTCTGAAATCGTTGGAATTTATTTCTACATACCCGTACGATATATTTAAAGCACTGGGTGGACTTAGCGGACTGCAGAATTCATCACTGATATCTTTGAAGTTGATTAATCTTATCAAATCTGGGTGTCCTTTTATTTGCTTATTCGGGCGTCATGCTAGGTATTTGAGCACCATAGATTTGGAGATCATAGATTTATCAGAAAATCGGATAGCATACATAGAAACGGGGTTCATCAATGCTTTCCCGCGCACACTCAGGACTCTTGCGTTGCGCGGGAACGAGCTGACCGAGCCCGCCTTACTCACAGACAAACTGCATTTTCTACGAAACCTAGAGACCATAGATTTAGGAGTCTACACAGATCTTGTATCAAGCAGTGGGATATCCCAAGCCCAGCAACTTGGGAAAGTATCCAAGATGAAGGCTAGCAATAAAATATCCCAGTTTGATGCTAGGGATGGGTCAGGACAGAAGCAAACCCTCAGTAGGTTAGCAAAGACTGATGACAAGAACCAAAAGAGGAGTGATACACATAAAACCAAAGAACTTTGGAATCGGAATTTATTAGAACCCCAAGACGGGGTAAACAAACGATTATTGTACGCACTAGAGATTCCAGAAGACGCTCCTGACTGTAGACAACAATACAGCAGTACCCAATACAAAGACAATGTCAGTATTAGCACCTTCGTGTTTCATTCAATGGAGTCACGTCTACCCAGTCTAGACAACAACACCGCGCTTCATACACTTCTAGCACCTGGATTCTTGGAGATAGACGTCTTCAGACTGTATCGGAGCATTAGAGCAAACAAGCACACAAACCTCGCGTATATAGACCTCTCATACTGTGCCTTGTCTTCATTGTCTCTGAAACCTAGCATTCCATCATCCATTCAGATAGCAGTTTTCAGTGGTAAATATATTAGACACATGCAAAGACATACAGTTCATCGAGACAACACGTTGATTTATTTGTTTCTCAGCAACAACCTTCTCGGTGATAGATTCTCCAGCACAGACAGTCGCATTTTTCAGAGAATGCAAAAATTAATTTTTCTCGATATATCAAGCAATCTGATTTACGAACTGCCCACAAATCTTTTCCGGGGTTTGCAAAATCTGAAATATTTAATAATGACAAGCAACAGACTTCGACTCCTCAACACAAACTTTTCCAATACACCAAAGTTGGAGTACATGGATCTGAGAAAAAACGCCATAACAGGGATAAGCAAAAGTAGCCGCGATGAGCTAGATGCTATCACAGCCAACCACCCACTGTATATTGAGCTGACATCAAATCCTCTAAGTTGTACATGTGAGGGGCTAGGGATGCTAAGTTGGATCTTGACGTCAAATATTCACTTTGTCAGCAAGGATTTTCTTAGCTGTGCTGGAGATAATGGTATAACCGAAGACATGGGAAACATTGACGATCGGGTCAGATCCTTACAACGACAATGTGTAGGCAACGATCTTATTATAGTTGTCTGTGTGGCGACGCTGGTTGTAATTTGTTTTCTTGTTGTGTTTGGTGTCCTGTATCGCTACAGATGGCAGTTGAGGTATATCCGTAACATCGCGTTGTCGAGGTTTGTAGGGTTCCAACCCCAAGGCAATGACAGTTCAGAATTCAGATTTGACGGATTCGTTGTGTACAGCGAGATGTCTCGCCAGTTTGTAGTTAGCGACTGTCTGCGAGAGCTGGAGGTGAAAAGAGGACACAAACTGTGTGTGGATGACCGGGACTTTCTGCCGGGGACATATTATCTGTCGGCCATCGTTAGCGCCATACAGAACAGCAGGAAGACTTTACTGATTCTCTCTCCAGACTTCTACGACAAGCGGTTTTCTGAATACTGTGTCAAGATGGCGTTGATGGAGGAGATCTACCAGAAGAGATCAGTTCTCTATTTGTGTGTGTACAGGCCGTTACCAGACGACGAAATGTCTAAAAGTTACGATCTGTTGATGATCATGAACCGAAATAACTACATGGAATTCCCACCAGAAACAGAAACAAGCGATGAAGTCAGACAGCATTTTTGGGATCAACTGTCTGAGAAAATTGGTCATTCTATTGCAAGTAATCTACCAGAGTCGGTAGAGTGAACAGATTAAGTACTTATAGTTTAACCTTTACTACTACTATTGATGAGACTGCTTCTGGTGTTGTTGATGCTGCTATTGCTACTACTAATAATACTACTGCTACTTTTAGCATTGTTTTTACCACTACTACTGCTGCCACTGATATAAATATCCCAGTTGTGGATATTTCGAAACGTTCTCCCTGTTCAGACGATAATGCTATACTGTTGATGACAACCGGAACACATGGAGATGCCGACATGTATTTTTTTTTAAATTTTTAATTAAGAATCACAGCACCCAGTACACTCCAATAAGCGCTCCGTCTCCGTCTTAAGCAGCAAGATATGAGTTTCAGTTCCCATGGTACTAGTATCTGTTTATTTTTTCATATCCGTATAGCCTTTCTCTTGAGCGTCGAGGGTAGGCTAGATCCCCTGGTAACTCCCCGCAACGCCAATCTCCTTAGACCATAAACATCTGTTTGAGCCTCCTCACGTTTTACCGGCTCCCAAAGAGCCCTCACAACATCTATCTTGTCATGTATCGATTCAAAACCAAGTTACACAGAACCGGTCAGTGTATCTGCTTGATCGTTTCACCAGGATAACTTGGGGAAAATATCAAATGGACGCTAACTACCCAGAAACTCCGAAACGATGCTTGCCATTTTGCAAAAAGCAAACATTTCCCCCACTTTTCTCAACATACTCTGTGAGTGAGTCACTTACGACATCCGTGCACAGCTGGTTCTCAACATACTCTGTGAGTCACTTACGACATCCGTGCACAGCTGGTTCTCAACATACTCTGTGAGTCACTGACGACATCCGTGCACAACTGGGTCTCAACATACTCTGTGAGTCACTGACGACATCCGTGCACAGCTGGTTCTCAACATACTCTGTGAGTCACTTACGACATCCGTGCACAGCTGGTTCTCAACATACTCTGTGAGTCACTTACGACATCCGTGCACAGCTGGTTCTCAAGCCAGCTGAAAGCAGCAGTGACTGCCTCAATCACCATTCTCAAAATAAGCGTCGTGATATTATATGTCAGGCTTTGTTGCATAGGCGTCGTGATATTATATGCCAGGCTTTGTTGCATAGGCGTCGTGATATCATATGCCAGGCTTTGTTGCATAGGCGTCGTGATATTATATGCCAGGCTTTGTTGCACTAAGCCACGTCAATTCTCTTTAGTTATGAACCCGAGGGTCGCTGACAAAGACCACTGAGGTGAAGAAACATCTCTCACACAAAAAGTGAAAGTGATTTTAGCACTTAGCTTGCATGATATGCATTTGAAGTGTGTCTTTTCAGACATTCAGCGCATAACCTACCTATATTTTCATTATCGCCTTTCTACACTTTCCCAAAATAAATGCTCTTCATGCCACACGCTTTATAGCATGATTTTCTTACGAATCAACCTCAATGCCTGCATCAGTTATGTCTTGTTTGTGCACATCTTTAAATAAACTTTTTTTAAAATAACGAATTGATCGTTATCCCCTAATAAACAACCACAAGTCTCAATATGGGTATGCATAAACATCAGACTATATATATATATATATATATATATATATATATATATATATTTATACACTCATGAGCGTGTGTATGTAGTAAATCGTTTGTCGAAGTTTTACATCACTGTAGACGCGACTTCCCTATACTAATCCGTTTCTTTGCCAGCGCAAATCACACACTTTTTTCTTGTACGATCCAATTTGAAAACTGATGAAACACTTGTCAGTCCTAGCAAAATCTTGAAGCTTGCATGTGCAAAGTAAAAATGTGTACCTCAAGGGACTGAAGCTGTTTTTAAGCAGCTTACATGAATCAGATGTGCCAACACTAAGGGTCCAATACTAGAATTTCAGCTCACTGTTAGCCCAAACAATCAGGGATGAACACGGGCATTGTATCGTTCAATGACTACAGTGTGTGTGTGTGTGTGTTTACGTGCGTTTGCGTGCGTGCGTGCGCTTGTGTGTGTGTGGCAAAAAAATATAGATTAAAATCCATCTCGTCTTCTTTATTCTGGTATCTGACATACTGCCTGTGTTTGTTTACTGTGCATGAAGACGAATGCCATAAGCCTTCTTCTGACTTTGCAACAAAAACAAAAAAATTCAAGTCATATGTAGTTTCGTTATGTTAGGAAGCGTTAGAAAGAGGATTCAGTTCCTCCAATGAATATCAGGCAATGTCGAAACAACGTAATCCTAAATTGTAGACTAAGAGAAACATAACTGACTGATTTCTTTTTGTTACCCTACCAGGACATCACACTAGCGATGAACACCCAGTGAAACGAAGTGCCACAACCGGACGAGGATCACCCATGGAGAGGTCCCAGAAACCCCTTTCAGCCGTTAGGTCATATCTATGGCTAGACCATATCTATGCCCCGGCTATGTTCAGGTTCAAATGGGGCTTGAATAAAAAAAAATTGCATCCCACATGGGGACGACTGAATACTTCAAAGAGAAGCTTACATAAGCCCATGCTTGTAGACTGTGATGTCTTCGTGATTTTGAGTTGTAGTCATTTTAATTTTACGTACTTTAGAGATTTCTATATTGTGGAATCTAGGCGACTTAGATTAGTAGACACTGGAATAACTTCGCAATTGAGAGTTATTGATGTTGTCGTGTCTACGTTTAGCCTTTGTAATCAGAGTAGGACGCGCAAAAATAAAACGATTTGTAAACCACGCGAAAGCTATGCGATCTGTGTAGATTACAGAGTTGGTCACCGAAACGACTTACTTTAGGTACTCGATAACGATTGTCATGTGAATCTAGTACCCTGATGAGGACCTAGTACCCCCCGTGTGGATATAGTGTCCTGATGCTGACCTAATACACTAATGTGCACCTAGTACCCTGATTAGGACATAGTACCCTCGTGTAGATATAGTGTCCTTATGTGGACCTATTATACTCAGGCGCTCCTAGTACCCCGGTGAAGACCTAGTACCCTCATGTGCACCTAGTACCCTTGATGTGGATCTAGTGTCCTTATGTGGACCTACTACACCGACCCTCAATGTGGACCTAGTACTCTTAATGTGGACCTAGTACCCTTAATGTTGATCTATTGTCCTGATGTGGACCTACTACCCTGATGTGGATCGAGTACCCTCAATGTGGACCTAGTACTTTTAATGTCGACCTAGTACCCTTAATGTAGACCTAGTACCCCCAATATGGATCTAGTATCCTGATGTGGACCTGGTACTCTGGTGTGGACCTACTACCTTTGTGTGGACATAGTACCCTGATATGGATCTACAGGCAAGGCCGAATTCATTTAGAAAATTCTATCTCAGAATACTCCAATCAACCTTTTCAAGCTGATGAAGTCCAATCCAACAAATAGCAAGCGACTAAGATTTGCCTGAACCTACATTAGACATATATAAAACAAGTTTAGCATATTCTGCTGCACATTTATGGAACCATCTTCCACATGAGTTGAAAATTACTGAAAGTTTCTATACAGTTAACTGCAAACTGTTTGAATCCATCCTTAGAAGTGATTGTATGGCACCTTAAATGTAGTTAATATTCCATATTGCATTATCAATTTATAATCAAATAAGGTGCGTATGAAATGTATTTACGCCTGTATTTGTGTGAAATTATCCCTTGTAGGCGTGTTTGTGTATATATGATTCTGTGAGTGTATTGATAATTGTATAAGTTTGTGTGCGTGTGGTGCGTGTGGTGTCTGTGTGCATGTCTGTTTGTGTTTCTGTGTGCGTGTCTGTGTGTATTTCTGTTAGTGTGTCTATGTGTGTGTCTGTATCTGTGTCTGTGTGTGACTGCGTATGTCTAAATGTGTCTGTGTGTGTCTTTATGTGTGTCTTTGTGTGTTTGTTTCTACATGTATGTCTGTGTGTCTCTTTGTGTGTGTTTCTGCCTATATGTGTGGCTTTGTGTGTGTATGTATGTGTGTTCGCAAGTGTGTCTGTGTGTGTCGGTGTGTGTCTGTGTGTGTCTCTGCGTGTTTCTGTCTGTATGTGTGACTTTGTGTGTGTGTATGTATGTGTGTTCGCATGTGTGTCTGTGTGTGTCCGTGTTTGTTTCTGTGTGTGGTTGCCTTTGTGTCCTTAAGTGTGTGTGTCTGTGTTAGTGTGTCTGTATGTGGCTGCGTGTGTGTGTCTATGTGTGCTCCTGTCTGTGTGTGGCTGCGCGCATGCCTATGAGTGTGGGTGCATCAGTGTGTGTATGTGTGTCACTGAGTGTGTGTCTGTGTGTTAGTTGCGTGTTTGTCTTTGAGTGTGTGTGTCGGTGGATGTTTGTCTGTGTGTGTGTCTGTGTGTTTGTATGTATGTTTGTATGTGTGTTTGGCTGTGTGTGCGTGTCTGTGTGTTTATGTCTGCGTGACTGTGTGTGTCTGTGTGTGTCTGTTTGTGTGTATGTGTGTGAAAATATGTGTATATGTATGTATGTATGCGAATGTGTATGTATGCGGGTGTGTATGTATAAATAATGTATGTGGGTATATATGTATTGGAGTGAGTGAATGGGTTTGCGTATGTATGTGGGTGTGTTTTTGTGAATGCGCGAGTGAGTGTGCACATATATTTTCCTACTTATGCTTTTGTGTTTTTACTTTCTATTCACAGCATGTATATCGTTTTATAAACATAACATGTTTATTGATAAAATACAACTGCTGTGTGAAAAATGCGTGTTTGGAAGGCCTGCATGCCTGTGTGCCTAATTTGTAACCCTTTGAAAACGTTGGTTCGTTCGTTCTACTACCCTGATGCTCACCTAGTACCCTGAGTTGGACCTAGTATCATCATGTGGACAAACTGTCCGAATGTGAACATACTACCCTGGTGTGGACCTACTACTTTGATGTGGACCTTGTACCCTCAAGTGTACCCACTACCCTGAATCTGTACTAGTGTAATGATATAAAAATGGATCCATGAATGTGGTTGCGTCCCAAATTCTGTCTTGATTCGGTAATTTCTACTCGTGTCTCGTCAACTGCTCTACACTAAAATTATGTTATCCTTCGCTAACATTTAATAATAAGTGATTTCCCAGGTTGCACGATTTTCAACAAAAGGATCCTCCCTAAACTATCAGAACACACTTGTCAGACAAGGAAGTGATATCGCACAAAGGAAACTTCCTTCCGCTTGCAAAATAAAACAATTCATCTGCATAATTAGCTTCCTGTACCACTTCTAGCTAGCTGGCTACAGTGCATCACTTATGTTAGTAGTCAGATAGGCTTCAGTAAACATTCTATCAGGTAAGCTGAAAATGATAAAATTATTACATGAAAATCAAACAATAATTTTTTTTAAATTTTTTTTTTTTTAGATTGAAATAACGTTTGTGGTATCGCTTTAATTTGGTGTATTTAATAAGAATAATGATCAGCAGCAGCAGCAGCCATCAGGTGCTTGACCGAACTTCGGTCTCGTCACAGCACTCGTGCAAGCCTCTCTCTAGTTAATTATCCAACCCTATCTGCTGAGGAAAAGGCGTGGGACCAGGAAGGAGGGACAGGGGCTGACAGACACGAAGATGGGCACAGGATATAAGTTACTCCTTGAGTATGAAAATACATGAGGCGGGAGAACTAGCGACAGACCGAGTTTCTTTCAGGCAGACTGTGATGAGAGCAAAGTAACTGCTACATGATGATGTTGATGTGCTGAGGTCAGATTTGAATCGTTTTCTAGGAAAGTGTACACTACGTCAGCGTTCACAGCAAACTGTGCAGCATCATTGATGTCTTTTGGATCACGGTCTGATCCTTTCTGTCTTTGAGTATGCGAGGAGGATCCAGACTCTCAGCCACAAACAGATAGAGATGATGGAAAGGATACAGGAGGAGACCATGCCCTTAAACTTGGATGTACAAGAGATACAGCTAGCTGGGCGATGCGCTACCTTCTTTTCCAACCATGGAGCGCATAATTCAAATGTGTCGAGCAGGTGCTTACCTCAGAGTCAGCGCAGACACACGACACCGACTGCATGGTGAAATTAAGCAGAACAAAGGCAGAAGGTTAGAAAAGGGGGAAATCGTGAATGGGTCAGGCTGAGGACATTTTTAAGCAAGTGTGTTCACTTGAAGACATAGGACCTGTCGAGTACCAACGGAGTGCGGCACGATCTTTTCTGTTTGCATCCGTCTAGACATAAAACGCAGACAAGAATGACCGGCTGCTGTTGAGCCAGAAGTTCAGGCTTTGATTTTTGAGAATTCATTACACAAAAGGGGGTGGGGGTGCTATTATTTACATGGATGGGTCAGTAATTCGCCATGTCTTAAGCTATTGGACTTTTACGGTGCAGTCTGGAGTTAGAATTGTAAAGCAAGATTCTGGCGCTGTTGCATTTTCCACAAGTAGTCCAATAATGGAGGCCATGGCAGTGACCAAAGCAATAACATGGCTGGAGACACAAACCTTTTCCCGCGCATGCGTTCTCACTGACTTATATTTGTGCCAGGCGTGCAAGGAAATGAGCAGTGTGATCGGCTTGCAGGTAAAGCTACTCTGGAGACCATGCTGATATTCTCAATGCACTACGAGAACCAAGTAATGACTGCGAATCTGCAACAATAACCCGGCTATAAGAACAACATGCAAAAAGGAGTATGACCAGACAAGAGCACTATAAAGGAAGCAAAAGAAGAATAAGACACCAACACAGAACTGGTATCATGAGCCGCTACACGCTGCTAGATTTACTAAGACTGGAATCCTAACACCTATAGACTAAATAGTTTGATGTGCATTTAGGACAATCTGTCGACTAACTAAGTAGGCAACCAACATTAGAGGTCTCTCCTGACCGTCATGACGTTTCACATGGCCAAAATACTTTAGCTTCAGGGACATGCCGCTGTTTGTATGCCAATCAGATGTTTACAAATAATGTTAACACAATAATTAACGACGTTAGGAGCCGTTATAATACAAATCATAATGACAACTGTCTCTGATCACATAATGAGAAGAGAGACATTGGAAAACATTGTGACAATTAGAAAGATCAGTGGAAAAAGGGGTAGAGGCAGATCAAGAGGGATGATGCTGGATGGGCTGAAACGATGGCATGGAGGGATATCATCAAGAGAGCTATTCCAGACTACCAGGAATCGTGATCTGTAGAGACGCATGAGCGCCTATACCAGTTGGCAGGGCGCATAATGATGATGAATGTTTAGAGTAGCAGAAGTCGGCGTCTGTGGTTTAAGTGTTGCGAACGCTCTCTATAACTCCATTATCGCTCCCAGCTGTGGGCAATTTGGCAACTGCGGTGCGTTGGTATCGACAGTCGACCGTTTAGTAAGCAATGGTAAACGTAACATTGCCTAGTAAAATCGCAAACAGTCAAAAGATGCGTTGGCTGGTTCTACAACATCTGGAAGAAGAAAACGCAACTAAATACTTTCAGTAGCAGGGGTAATATGCTCAACAGTCAATCAATCAATTAGCTGGTCCTTTACAGACGGCCAGTCCGCACATCTGAATGTCTCTAGTTCTCTAGTCAATTATCAAACCATGTTTACTTGTACAGACAAAGTATCTTCAGTGTCCTGTATCCCCTTCGAGGAGTTCGTCTTTCGAAAACTGCACCCGCACTCTCCTTGTCTAACAACACAGCTTTCGTGACAGGATGCTGTGTATGCACCAGTTCTCCATAATGTTCACGTGATGCAGAATGTAGTGTTTCCTTTACTTCTTCTTGGTTCATGGTATTCTAACAATTCTCTGCAGCATTTCAGTTCAAATGCTTCCATTCTCTTCCATGTTTCCTATCCATAAGTTACCACAGAAAAGCTGCGTCATCTCAACATTTTAACTTTTACTCGCTGGTAGCATTCTGGGCAGAAATAATAACAATAAAAAAATTAATTCAGTATTAGTAATAGTTATAGTAGTTATAGTAGTAATAATAGTGATAGAAGTTATAGTAATTATAGTAGTTATAGTAGTTGTAGTAGTTCTAGTAGTTATAGTAGTTATAAAAGTTGTAGTAGTTATAATAGTTGTAGTAGTTATAGTAGTTGTAATAGTTATAGTAGTTATAGTAGTTATAGTATTTGTACTTATTTTAGCAGTTATAGTAGTTACAGTAGTTGTAGTAGTTATAGTAGTTATAGTAGTTATAGTATTTGTACTTATTTTAGTAGTTATAGTAGTTGTAGTAGTTGTAGTAGTTGTAGTAGTTGTAGTAGTTTTAGTAGTTATAGTAGTTATAGTAGTTATACTAGTTGTAGTAGTTATAGTAGTTGTAGTAGTTATAGTAGTTATAGTTGTTATAGTAGTCGTAGTAGTTATAGTAGTCATAGTAGTTATAGTAGTTGTAGTAGTTATAGTAGTTTTAGTAGTCATAGTAGTTATGGTAGTTATAGTAGTTATAATATTTGTAGTAGTTGTAGTAGTTGTAGTAGTTGTAGTAGTCATAGTAGTTGTAGTAGTTATAGTAGGTATAGTAGTTATAGTAGTTATAGTAGTTATAGCAGTTATAGTAGTTGTAGTAGTTGTAGTAGTTATAGTAGGTATAGTAGTTATAGTAGTTTTGGTAGTTATACTAGTTTTAGCAGTTATAGTAGTCATAGTAGTTATGGTAGTTATAGTAGTAGTCACAGTAGCAGGGTTTTTGCTAGTTCTACATTGTATCGGCTTTAATAGACATTCTTTTCTTTTAGCACGACAATTATAAACACTTTGTAATAAGTACAGTCGATACTGTTTAAAAACTTTGAGGTGGGTACTGTTAAATATTTGTCTAAAGTCAAAAAGCACTAGACAGTAGTAGCAGTAGCAGTAGAGTAACAGTAGTTGTTGTTGTGGTAACAGTAGTGGTATTTAATGTAGTTTAAAAAAATAATATCTGTTTCAGTAGTGATAATATAGTATTCCATTCAATTCTACACACACACACACACACACACACACACACACACGCACACACCCATACACACACACACACAAGAAAACCCGACTATGTTCAACATGCTGTAAACAGCGAGCTACCAACAGTCTCTGGTTATACTTGTGCTCTGGTTTATTTGCGCCAATTACCTGGCTTAGATTGTAGTCTGTACTCCAGCTCTCCTACATTATGTTCTTATCGTAGTAAGCGGACCGCTCCTTGAAGTCTGTGTCCCAGAGTCCTGTTCATCCTCTGTACTGTTCATCCTCTGTACTGTTCATCCTCTGTTCTATTCATCCTCTGTCCTGTTCCTCCTCTGTCCTGTTCATCCTCTGTCCTGTTCATCATCTGTCCTGTTCATCCTCTGTCCTGTTCATCATCTGTCCTGTTCATCCTCTGTCCTGTTCATCCTCTGTCCTGTTCATCCTCTGTCCTGTTCATTATCTGTCCTGTTCATCATCTGTCCTGTTCATCATCTGTCCTGTTCATCATCTGTCCTGTTCATCATCTGTCCTGTTCATCCTCTGTTCTGCTCATCCTCTGTTCTGTTCATCCTCTGTCCTGTTCATCCTCTGTCCTGTTCATCATCTGTCCTGTTCATCCTCTGTTCTGTTCATCCTCTGTTCTGTTCATCCTCTGTCCTGTTCATCCTCTGTTCTGTTCATCCTCTGTCCTGTTCATCCTCTGTTCTGTTCATTCTCTGTCCTGCTCATCCTCTGTCCTGTTCATCCTCTGTCCTGTTCATCATCTGTCCTGTTCATCATCTGTTCTGTTCATCCTCTGTCCTGTTCATCCTCTGTCCTGCTCATCCTCTGTTCTGTTCATCCTCTGTTCTGTTCATCCTCTGTTCTGTTCATCCTCTGTTCTGCTCATCCTCTGTCCTGTTCATCCTCTGTTCTGCTCATCCTCTGTCCTGTTCATCCTCTGTTCTGTTCATCCTCTGTCCTGCTCATCCTCTGTCCTGTTCATCCTCTGTTCTGTTCATCCTCTGTTCTGTTCATCCTCTGTCCTGTTCATCATCTGTTCTGTTCATCCTCTGTTCTGTTCATCCTCTGTTCTGTTCATCCTCTGTTCTGCTAATCCTCTGTCGTGTTCATCCTCTGTCCTGTTCATCCTCTGTCCTGTTCATCCTCTGTCCTGTTCATCCTCTGTCGTGTTCATCCTCCGATTTATTTTGACCGTGTGTCCTCCAGTTTGTTCCCATATCTGTTCCCTTCTAATATGGTCGTGTGTATACCCGGAACCGAGCTAGTTCGTAAGATAAAATTGTAACACAGATATAGGTTTTAACAGAAGCAGTGGACGTAACAGTAGCAGTGGATGTAACAGTAGCAGTGGATGTAACAGTAGCAGTGGATGTAACAGTAGAAGTGGTGGTTGCATTGGTAAAGTAACCTTAGTAGATTAATACGCTGCAGAAACAAATGAGCTCCGATAGTTAGGAAATCGAAGATCCAACTTAATAGCAGCCGGTTCACTCTATAATTATTCCGCTCCTGTGCCTAAAGAAAACTACATTTAACGTCCATACGCTCAGTTAGTCTTTCCTAGAGCCTAGGGCGGCACATAGGGCAGAGATCATAGCCACCTGTTTTAGGTCTTAGATGTTATTGAGGCCCCATGTTTGAGCAAAGCTGTATGATAGGCGTGCTTTGAATGCACAAGGCAGCTGTCAGAATCAGGGCTGCCAATGTGATTCTTTTGAAAAACCTAGCTTAGTTGAACAAAAACCCAAGCAATACAAAGACAAAGAACAAAAATACAAAATAAAAAACCCAGACTGTTAAAATTTACAAAAATTGTTTTTACGAAACGAAACATTTACCACTTTTATATAAGGATATATTTAAAAAAAAAACCAGATTTCCCCCAGACGTCAAATAAAAACCCAGATCTGGGGGAAAAACCCAGCATTGGGAGCCCTGGTCAAAATGCCAACACAATATGCCGAGCAACCAGAACAGCAGTTTACATCGACGGAAGCAGCACCTGCAACAAATCAGTAAGTGCACATGGAATTAACCTCATAAGGCACCATCAGTGCTCTGGCAACAGGCTACTAATCATTTTCCTGATCTGCAGTTCAAAATACAAGCCTCGTTGTGCGCAGTCAAAAATCACTCCAAATGTAATCAGCAGCTCACAGTGTCCCGCCATGCACTCAGAACAGTAGCTGGGTGAAGCAATTATCCTTTCAGTCTAAACATGGAGAAAAATACAAGGGATAACTATTGCAACAAGCAAAAACTTGACAGCGACTAAAAACTTTAAGCCTATTGACCGAAATCACAGCACTAGTCGATTATCGTAAACAACCAACTTTTTGCATGCCCGTATGCCTGTCAGATTTATAGTGTTGGACCTAAATTCCATAGGGAAGTCGCCATGACGAAGAGACTAGACGCTAGCCTGTTGATCGCAGAGTCGTGCGTTCGAGTCCTGGCGGAGTCGGAAATTGTTTTCAAAAATGACCTTGAATCCCAGGTCGACACAGCCCTGAATGGGTATAAGTTACAGTCCTGGGAAATAAAGGCCGTCGGCGTAATGCTGACCACATGACCCACCAAGTGCTGACTGGTATATCAAATATAGGTCTAGTCCTATATTCTCAATACCCCAGTAGACGTGGAAAAGTGCCGTTTACTTTTACTTTATTATTTACACCAATCAGCGCTCAGTGGGTGATATGATCAGCATCACGCCGGCCGCCTTTACTTTACTTGGACCCAATAAAAACTGATTCTACATGGAAACTAATGTTATTTTTTAAGGAAAATCATTCGATTATGTGCGAATTTAAACCCACAACACTCGGGCCCAAGCCCAACATCTAAACCGCTACACAGCGGTAGCTTTCAGTGTATCAGTAATAGTGAAAGTGGTGTTGGTTTGCTATTAGAATGGTTTAAACGATTTGGACGTAGACGACCTGGCATTTATTTTGAGAGTTGTATCTAGTGTTGACCGTTAAAAGGGCAATGGCAAACTACTGAACATAACATTATCATGTAAAATAAAACAGCAGAAAAGTGCAGGGCTTGGTGATGTCAAGTCCGTTTAAAGAAAAGCTTCTAACTAAGTAGTAGTACTAGAAGTTGTTGTAGTAGTAGAAGAAGTAGTAGTATTAGTAGTATTAGTAGTAGTAGAAGTAGTGATAGTAGTAAAAGTAGCAAGGTAGCAGTGACGTATAATGAAGCAGTTATAATTTGTAGTTCCACTAACATTGGCATTTGTAATAGATGCAGAATGTGTAATAATTCTTTGTACCTGTACAGAGGTATTCTTAGCTGTAATGATGGTGGCGATTGAGATCATAATAGTAATAGTAGTAGCAGTAGTTGAAGTAGCAGTATATTTTTATTTTAATGGATATAGTGGAAATAGCAGTAGTGGAAATAGCAGTAGTGGTAAAATTTGAACTTTTAATGGTAGAGTTCATTTTGAAGTAGCAGTGTAGAAAACAGTAGTAAAATATCATTAGTATCCATAAAAGTAAAAACAGTCGATTCCGTAGCAGTAATAGAAGTTAGTAATGGCGCAGATGTGATCTTTCTGGCTAATGTTGGATGTGCTCCTGCTAGTAGAACTAACAGAGCTGAAGTCACCATGTATGTAGTTACACTCTCAGTAGTAGTCGTCGTCAAGAATGCCCTGTTACTATCTACCACAGCGAGCCACACTAAAACGTTACAACGGGTATAGAGCGAGCGGAAGACGTCGGAACATATGGAGGGATGGCATTAAGACCAGGCTTACTGAAATGAAAATCAATCTTAACAGTGCTCTTGAGAGAGCTCGTCAACAAACGTTACATCTTCCCCGGCACTTCGCTGAGGTACAGGTGAAAGAGGAGGAGGAGGAAGAAGATGCGGACGAGAAGAAGAAGAAGAAGAAGAAGTAGAAGAAGAAGAAAAAGAAAAAGAAGAAGAAGAAGAAGAAGAAGAAGAAGAAGAAGAAGAAGAAGAAGAAGAAGAAGAAGAAGAAGAAAAAGAAGAAGAAGAAGAAGAAGAAGAAGAAGAAGAAGAAGAAGAAGAAGAAGAAGAAGAAGAAGAAGACGAAGAAGAAGAAGAAGAAGAAGAAGAATAAGAAGAAGAAAAAGAAGAAGAAGAAGAAAAGAAGAAGAAGAAGAATAAGAAGAATGGTGCTAGTTATTTCTTACACTTGAAACACAAAATGACATCATTTTCCAGAAGAACATGGTTTCCTTTACGGGATTTATTTGGTTATATTTGTGGGTTCACTGAAAGAACACATGAAGTATACGATTGTTACTGGGTGAGAGGCATTAATAACACTCTGGAGGATGGGAGGTGCAGTTTCCAGAAAACGATGCAGAAGCCGTCCTTCCTGCATGTGGATAGAGGACATCAAATATGCATCGGTAATTGAGGCACGCAGTGCTGGATTATTGGCTAGAGAGAGAGAAAGAGAGAGAGAGAGAGAGAGAGAGACAGAGAGAGAGAGAGAGCGACAGACTTCCATGTGTGTGGTGGAGATAGTGACGTTCTGTTACGGACCTGTGGATTGACTGATGCTGCAAGCAGGCACAACGCAATTAGGTCACTGCGACGAACGATAATAAACATTTGATAAAGAGAGCAGTGGCTGGTCAAATCTAAGAACGCATGGCCTTCTTGTAATACCCGGATTCAAATATTCGTTAAGTTTGAGGATTTCTTTTCTGTCGGAGGCTAAAAGAAAATCCAAACAGGCATAGTCCCTGGCGATTAGCATGCGGCCCTAAATCTTTACAGACGAAGACTGTCTTGAAAACACAGCACTTGTTGTAAATACAGACAGTTTTGGTAGCAGTACTAGCAACCATAAAGACAGTATGTTTAAGTTTAGGGCATATACACTACTTGTGATTAAATTAAACATTAATATTCTTCGGAAGTATTAGAAATTAAGATAGTGTACATAACTAAACTGAAAAAAAAAATTATATATAGGGAATGACTTCTGTTTTCGAATATCAATGTTATTGTTGTTATTGTTTGATGTAAGTAAGACACGTGTGTACAGTTGACTGTTTTATCTGTCTTCTCCAGAATGACCAAAACAAAGAGCAGTCTGATCTTGGTGGTGTGTCTGCTGGGTCTAGCATCCACACTGAGCCAGTCTCGTATCTCCGAGCGAGGATTGGATAATCGCAGCAGACAGGATGATGTCATTACAACCACACCTGATGGTGACCATCGTCAAAATCCAAAAGAAAGTTGGCAGACGAGCAATGATGATGCGACTCTTAATATTGGTAATGAGGATTTGAACGCATCTTCTAAATCAGCAATGAAATATACGGCGACTAAGAAATACAGAGGGGAACTGAAAATAAATGGAAATACACAGTCAATATATGCAAACGAGAATTCACAAGACAAGGGCAAGAAATCAACTAAACCTTCCTTTCTCAGTTTATCTTCCAGTCCGATGAACATCAACGACGTCCTTAAAGCGGGATCTAGACCTGACGAACTCCTCAGATCATTTCGTGATAACTTCAAGGACTGCTTCCGCTGTCTGCCTTGTCATTGTTACTTTACATTCTTACAAGATATTGTAGCTTCCTGCAATTCCCAAATCGATCAGATTAAGGCAGTTCTTCCAAATGACACAAACCAATTAACCATCTCCAACTCTTCAATGGGGATTTTTGATGCGACATGTTTCCTACAGTTTCATAGCTTGAGAGTTCTGACGGTTTCCAAAAACAAAAAATTGTCGACAATAGCCAATAGTTCAGACAGCAGCCATGTGTTGGCAGTCACAATATTACATTTAGACTCTAACTCCGTTAACAAAATAATGGACAGAAGTTTCGTCATGTTCCCAAATTTGCTGTTTCTCGATCTGAAACACAACCAAATCAAAACTATTTCTAGACTCACTTTTGACGGTCTGACCAATCTGAAATACCTAAATCTATCAAGAAATCCCTTGTCAGTCTTGTCAAATGGCTCATTTGACCACTTTCAGCAACTAGAAATCCTGGATCTGAGCTGTGACAAAATTTGGAATCTGATTACACCAGGTCTGTTTTCGAATCTGTCAAGTTTGCATAGTTTATTCATGAATGGAAACTGTTTTTATGCCAAGGGCTATCCCAACGAAGAAATGGGAAGATTGACAAACTTGACCGTTCTATCCATCGCTGGTATTTCAGGAAAAGTTACTTTAGGTCCAGAGATGAAAAATCTCACAAAGTTGGTCAGACTGCATGTGGGATACTCACTATCCAAACAATGCTGTATCAAAGACATCCCAGATTCTTTCTTGGAAAACGTTCCCTACTTACAGGCAGTTCGATTCTCTAAATGCCCTTTGAGAAGCGTGAATGCCACCGTTTACAGAAACGTAAAGCACCTCAGATCGCTGGAGATTATTTCTACATACCCGTATGATATTTTTGAAGCTCTGGATGGACTTGTCGAACTGCAGAACTCATCACTTAAAACTTTGAGGTTGATTGGACTTATCAAACGCGGTTGTCCTTTTATTTGCTTGTACGGGCAACATGCTAGATATCTTAAAAATATAAATTTGGAGGTGATCGATTTGTCAGACAATCGTGTCGGGTACATGGACATGGAGTTCATCACGGCCTTGCCACACACACTGACGTCCCTTGTGCTACATGGAAACGAGCTTATTGAACCTGCTCTACTAACAGACAAACTGTCATTCCTAGAAAAACTTATATTACTTGATCTAGGATATTATCCAGATCCTGTATCCAACACCAAAATGTTCCATACACAGGCTGGATGTGACACATCCCAGACTCAAGTCTGCAGTTTGCTCATGGAAAGCTACGACGACTGCGAAGGCAGGAGTGATTCTGATAATACAGAATCATTAGAGGATTGTAAATGGTCAGCTTCTGAAGAGCGGTCTAATGAAGAGTTTTTATACAAAACAAATGTCACACAAGTACCTCCTGTGTGTACAGAGCTAAACAGTACTACTGACAGCAGTGATGTTGTAGGTCTCAATGTAACTAATCTAAACTCTCTAAAATACTCGCCCAGAAGCTTCAGTGCGACTGTACATAAAGCGTCAATGTTAAAATATCTTCTAGCACCCCGATTCCTAGAGGTGAATGTGAAAGATGTGTTTGCGAGCATTAGACATCAAGGATATATGAACATAACAAAAATTGACTTATCATACTGTGGCCTACCTTCGTTAACCCATTGTACGTACATGCCAAAATCTATCCAAGTGGCGAGCTTCGAAGGTAACTACTTCAGAACTATGCATGAGCACGTTTTTGGCCAGAACAACTCCTTGAGGCGTCTATCTTTGAGTAACAACGTCCTCGGTAATTTATTTGCCAACCCGCGCAAAAAACCCTTCACAAGGATGAGTAACCTTGAGCATCTTGATATATCAACGAATATGATTTATGACCTGTCTGTTAACTTCTTTCTCGGTTTAAGCAATTTAAAATGTTTAATCATGTCTGACAACAAACTCGGGTTCCTCAGCACAAACTTCACTAAAACCCCAGAGCTGGAGTATTTGGATCTCAGAAAAAACGCCATTACAGGGATTAGCAAAAGCAGCCGCGATGAGCTAGACACCATCGGGACCAACCACCCACTCTATATTGAGCTGACATTGAATCCTCTACGTTGTACATGTGAGGGACTGGAGCTGCTCTACTGGATCAGGGAAGCAAATATTCACTTTGTCAGCAAGGATCTTCTTAGCTGTGTTGGAGATGACAACATTGCCGAAGACATGGGAAACATTGACGATCGTGTCAGAACTTTACAGCGACAATGTGCCGGCAAATATCTGATCATAGTTCTTCGTGTGGCGTCGCTGGCTGTAATTTCTGTTCTTGTTGTGTTTGGTGTGATGTATCGCTACAGATGGCAGCTGAGGTATATCCGAAACATTGCCTTATCGAGGCTTATTGGGTTCAGACCCCGAGACACTGAAAATTCGGAGTTCAGATTTGACGCGTTTATTGTGTACAGTGAAATGTCTCGACAGTTTGTGTTTGGCGACTGTCTGCGAGAGCTGGAGGTGAAACGAGGACACAAAGTGTGTGTGGATGATCGGGACTTCATGCCGGGGACATATGATGTGTCGGCCATCGTTAGCGCCATACAGAACAGCAGGAAGACAATGCTGATTCTCTCTCCAGACTTCTACGACGAGCAGTTCTCTGAATACTCCGTCAAGATGGCGTTGATGGAAGAAATTTACCAGAAGAGAACAGTTCTATATCTTTGTTTATACCGACCCTTACCAGACGATGAAATGTCTAAAAGATACGATTTATTGATGATTATGAAACGAAATAACTACATGGAATTTCCACCAGAAACAGAAACAAGCGATGGAGTCAGGCAAAATTTTTGGGATCAGCTATCTGAGAAAATTGGTCATTCTATTGTCAAAAATCTACCAACTTCATCAGAGTCTGAAGACGACATACTTGTGTATTTATAGTAGAGCATTGTTCCGCTACAATATATATAAATGGCAACGACAATAATGTTTCTATATATATAGATGTAGGTTTACCCACATAGTTTGGCTAACATTAGCACAACTACTAGTAAACTACTAAAGCTGTAAATATAACTATTAGTTTTCCTGCCGTATTGCTGCTGCTACAGGAAACTACCATTATGATTGGCTAATAAACAGCATCCTTTCTCGAAAGCTGAAATATTTTGGTCATATCAAGCGCCATGACGGATTGGAAACAATTATAGCAGAAGGCATGGAACCAGGAAGGAGGGGCAGGGGCCGACCGACACGAAGATAGGCACAGGATATAAGTGACTCCTTGAGTGTGAAAGTGCATGATGCTGGAGAACTGGCGAGAGACCGAGTTTCTTTCAGGCAAACTTTGATGAGAGCAACGTTTTGCAAAGGACCAGCTACATGATGATGATGATTGCTGCTGCTGCTACTCATACCACTACTTCTTCTGCGGCTGCACCGCTGCTGCTGCATTACTGCTACTACTATTACTGCTGCCTCTAATACTACTAGACTGCTACTTATACTTCTACTACTACTACTAATATAAACACTACCACCATTATTTATGCTGCTGTTGAGCGGCTGTTTGTTGTGTTGTGGTTGCAGATACTATTACCACAAATAATAATATAATTATCAGAGATAGTATTTGTGTGAGTACTGCTCCTAGATCACTCAGCAACAACACGAAACTTAAGGTCTTCAATTCCTGTGTGATCCCAGTGCTAACTTATGGTTGTGAGAGTTGGAAATCATCAGTATCAATCGATAAGAAACTAGTCGCTTTCGAGAATAGATGCCTCCGAAAGCTATTGAATGTTCACTGGTCGGACTTTAGGTCCAATACATCTATAAGACAGGAAACAAAACAAAAATATGTGTCTGATTTTATTAGAATGCGTCGCTGGAATTACATCGGTCACGTACTCAGAATGGACATACAGAGACTTCCCCACCAAGCCTTCATATGGTCACCAGAGGGTAAAAGAAAACAGGGAAGACCAAAAGAAACTCTCCGTAGAACCATCACAAGGGAGAGCTCAACCATAGGTCTCAGTCGCACTCAAGACCTACATCAAGTGGCAACGAACCGACGGACGTGGAAAGCTATGACCTCTGCCCTATGCGCCATCTTTGGCACAAGAGGAATAACTAACTAACTAACTAACTGCTCCTACCACTATTGCTGTAACTAATAATATTGTTATTGTTACGATTGCAACGTCTGCCACTTCTACTGCTACTAAAACTACCCATTTCACAGTTTCTCCCATTTCTTTTCATCCTACTCCTCTTTATCCTCCCGCTTCTTCTTCTTCTTCTTCTTCTTCTTCTTCTTCTTCTTCTTCTTCTTCTTCTTCTTCTTCTTCTTCTTCTTCTTCTTCTTCTTCTTCTTCTTCTTCTTCTTCTTCTTCTTCTTCTTCTTCTTCTTCTTCTTTCTTCCTCTTCTTCTTCTTCTTCTTCTTCTTCTTCTTCTTCTTCTTCTTCTTCTTCTTCTTCTTCTTCTTCTTCTTCTTCTTCTTCTTCTTCTTCTTCTTCTTCTTCTTCTTCTTCTTCTTCTTCTTCTTCTTCTTCTTCTTCTTCTTCTTCTTCTTCTTCTTCTTCTTCTTCTGCTTCTTCTTCTTCTTCTTTTTCTTCTTTTTATTCTGCATAGTATATATCCGCACTTTTTCTGCTGTATGAACAGCAAGATCTCGTATACATCACACAGAGCTGTGTTCAGATTATTACCTTTTACTGCTTTATTTTAATAAAATCTTACACTCCAGTGTCTCGTATTTTGCTTAGCCTCTGGCCGTTTATTGTGACTTCTTGGGCGCTTCTGTTACTTTTACCGTCTCTTTTCATATTACAAGTTTTTGATTTACAAAAAAAGAGTGAAATAAATTTTGTGCAGCTTACGCGATCAACGTTGACTGCAGTGTATAAATGTTTATGTGCTTCCACTGTGTGTGTGTACGTGCACGCGCGCGAGTGTGTGTGTGTGTGTTTTGTGTTTTAAGTAAACTGACATAGTGATTTCACACTCTTTTCCTCTTTACGACTGTGTTCTAATGTACTAACGTCAAGGCATACAGATACCACTAACATAAGACCCTAGTTTAATAAGAAATGAGAAATCCGTTTACTATCGTCTAAGCTACCAAACTACTAAGTTAACACATAATGGTAATCTCATCCTGACAAAACAATCGTGCTCGCACTCTATCTACATGTATACGTTTATCTCTGTTGCAGAATCATTGTCCTGGTGGCTCTATTGAGGTGTGCAAACTTATTCGTGCGATAATGCAGCTGCTAACGGTCTACTTTAAGCTTCTTGTTTCTAATATTTATATAGGATTGTTAATGTTTTGCTTTGTTTTTATGCATTGCAATAATGGACACTTGGAGGAAGGCGAGAGGACGACACAGAAAGGGAGGGATAAATGCTGTAGTTAAAACCTGCAAAAAGATGAACACCCGAGAAGCGCAAGACAAATACAGACATACAACCACAAGAGGCTTCCGTGGCTTAGGCGCTGCCAGTCCCACCCGTAATTCTAACCTACCGCGATCGAAACCCACTGCTGGCTATGTGGAGTTGTATCATGCTTTGGGGGGTCGCAGGTCAACCCAGTCTAAAATGGGTACCACGATTGCTGTCCTGGGGAAGTAAAGACGGCTGGCGACCACATTACCCACCTAGTGCAGAAAGGTATGTAAAAATATATATGTGCTCTTCTAGTATGCCCAATGTGCTTGAAGCCGTGAAAAGGGATCTTTACTTTACAGACAGCCACGACACTGGGCTTCAACGTGGTATCATTGAGACGACAAAAGAAGAAGCGGAAGACTCATATGCCACGCCTAATTATTTTATGTTGTTTTCAAGTTTGAAATATGCGATATGTGTTACTTGTTTGTGCTAGCATGACGACAATCACGTTGTGTTTTAAAACGGATTACATTTTAGAGGCTAAGTTCGCCCGGCTCTCTAGCGTAGTTGGCTAAACCTGATTGCGCGGTGACCGGGTGACGAAACCCTTGTGGTTCGGGTTTACTCCCTGGGGTAGGCAGAAAAGCCACATTTCTCCTAGATTTACAGTATTTACAATGGAATGAAGGCCGAAAGGTTGCGATATCCATAATACCGAGCCTAATGGTTAACATGGCTTCTGGATACTAAAACAAACAAACAAATAGGCTAAGTTCGACACGCAGAAGATATAACATGAAAAAGAAAATACTACTAAAACTGACGTCATGCAGATCAGCAGAATTTCTAGTCCGCTACATATCGGGTTGGATGGTACTTGTCTGAAGTTAGCTAAGGAATTTAAATATCTAGGAAGTATGTTCTAAGAGGACGGAATAAAAGATCGGGAAATAGAAACAGAATACTAACTAGCCAGTGTACCTATGTACCAGCAGACGTCATTATTAAAACGATTATGAACAGTATAGTAATACCAGAATTGTGCTACCAGTGCAAGACTTGGACATTATCAACGGCTAACCTGTGTGAAATCAACACTTCTGAAATTAGGTGTCTGAGAAAAACCGCCAACTTAACCATCTGAGAGAAAGTTAGAAATTAAAATATCAGACTATAGGAACAGCACCATGCAGACAATTCTTTGAGAAACAGATGAAGGGTTTATTCAACCACAGGATATCTTCTTTGGTTGTGGCCTCAGAGCATGTGTACCCATGCCATCTGTTGCAGCAATATGTGATATTTGCGCCTACTATATCTCTCATATGTGGCAGATGATCTCCAGATGGGTGTATCAGACGCAGGACATCTTGCTCATGATAGGAAGGTTTTCCGGAGGGTTGTTATGGCAGCGGGGTTCCGCGAGGGACATGCTACTGAATGAATGAAATATCTCTCATTAAAGTATATTAAGTTTTGGCTTTTCGCCATAGTTCTCTTCTGCTTTCTCCTTTGTACCTAAGTTCATTAACTTGTATCTTTCCCGCCAGTCATTCACTTGGGGGGGGGGGGGGGGGGAGATCAAGGGCAGTAGCCTAGCTGCAGGATGTTGACTGCTGACTACCCAAAGGTCAAAGATTCAAATCCGTCAGGGAGCGAAATGCTTTTGCTTTTTTTCGGGGGTGGGGGATGGGTCTCGGCTCTAAAGTCAACCAAGCTTAATATGAGTACCAGGCACTGTCATGGGAAGCAAATGCAATCATCAGGGTGTGGACTATATAACCCATTATGTGCTGATTGGCAGATAAATTTAGGTACAGCAATCAATGCCGGTGGTGTGACAACGTATTTATGTGTGTTTGTAGCAAGTCTATGATTAAAATGTTCCGGTTAGTTCGAAGATATTTTTCAGGTTAGATTGACGTTAGTCTCCCTAAATAGAGTAGGTCACTTTTCAAGTTTGTTGGGCTAGTCGACTTTCCTGAAGGTTATGTGTGTGTCCCGCTCTGTTGTTTGGTTTCTGCGATGTCTTACATTTATGATTTCATTCTAAGAAAGATAATGTCTGTGACATAGTTGCAGCACTCTCTAGGGTGTTGTGTCAGACCCAGTTTCTCCATGTTTTTGGAATGTTAAAAGAGCTGGCGTGCTGAAATATACAATGCGCGATATGAGCGGCATTGCGGAACACATTTGTAACCGTGTGCGAAGGTTACGGGGCTCAGGAACTACCAATTGGAAGTGAACTAGTGAGTATATTCAGGGTCTGGGGAGACTAACTGTTGCGTGCTGATTCATGTGAGTTGTAACCTTGGGGCACGACAACATAGCGGAAATAGTGTTGTCGGGAGTCCACGATAATGTTCGGCTACATGTGTCAAAAGCATGATTTGTACGAGATAGCCGCGATGCACGGAGGAAGGCTGCTAGCGTGCTTCTCGTGGGGCTCGAGCCTCCCATAAGGTGCAGGCAAGGGTATATACCGGGGTCTAGTAGACAGACAGAGACAGAAAGTGTACCACAGTACGAGTCAGACAGTGAGGTCTTAACTAAAAGTCTCGGTCGCGGGGCCGTCAAAGAAAGAGGGTCCAGGTGGCAGAGTCATGCCACGAGTACTGCACACCCAAGAGTAGCGGTTTTGGGTGACGACGCAGGGAGGCGTAGGGTCACTACTGAAACAAGACATCGATGATCCTGGCGATTGCTGTGTGCTAGAGGGACCTCGAGCTAGGAGTCCTGTCGCTCATCGGAATCCTTCGACGCGCTTTCTGCCTTCGACGCACATGCTGGAGAACTGGCGTTGTTAAGGCCGTTCCCAGTCAAACTTTGTGTCTGCTCAGTGTGGAGCAGAGGTCCAGTTGACAGAAGAGATTTCCTGTTCATCTGTACAGCGAGCCCGGAGTGCGGGAGCTGTAGACCTACGAACTGTAACGTATGTAGTGGCAGCGAGTGCAGGCTTTCTGGGAGAGCGACGTTATACGGTGGAAAGCGAGAGAAACGAGGAGCCAGGTTAGTGTTTTAGCCAGGACAGATGTCACCATCACTTGGCTTGAATTGTATGTGTGAGGGATTATGACCACCCTCTGTGTCGTGACAATAAACATAAGTATAGCAGACATTAGGACATTGTTTTTTTCTAAGAGTATATGTGGAAGCGAGAACTATATCTTTAGACACTTGTCCATGTGTTGCTTGTTGGTACACCCAAAAAAGCACACAACACTAACGTAAAACTAACCAATTTTCCATATCAGCTATGTTTGATAAAAGCTCTTATTTTAGCCTCATATGACAAAGATAATTCGCATTCTGAAGTTTAATATAACGTAACGCTATCAAATCTGTGGTAGTGGCTAACCAGACTGCATCGGTTCCTTCATTCTGCCTAGTTTGTGCTAAAATAAAAGGGGATTGAGTTATTCATTATAGCTTTCGTTGGCTGCGAAATGTTAAATTGCGTCTGTTTACATAAGAGGTGGTTAGGAATTTTTATTGTTATCGCTGTAACCGTTGAATATTGAGACTGGACGAAGCTTTCAAGATAAAAGTGAACAACCACTTCTTATGTAATCAAAATGAAATAATAGTCAATTTGAAATGACCTTTTTAACTCCCCTGACTATTATGAAATTCTTGTGATTAGATAAACATAATGTATCTAGTGCCAGTATTTGTGTTTCAGTGGAATTGTTTACTTTCCAGTGTCTGTGCTGCCTCATATGTTGATGTAACTCTGTAGTAACGCACCTGACAAGACACAGCGAAATATGCCATGACAACAAACTGCACAAAGTATCATTTGTGCGTGCATTATTTAAACTATTTAATAAAAGACATGTTTATTTTATCCGCCAAAAGACTTGAATTTATAAGCTTGCACTGAACGAATGTCATCAAACAACTTTAGGAGGTTAGCGGGGCCAAATCGCCATCTGCCCCTTGCATATATATATATATATATATATATATATATATATATATATATATATATATATATATATATATATATATATATATATATATATATATATATATATATATATATATATATGTATATATATATATATATATATATATATATATATATATATATATATATATATATATATATATATATATATATATATATATATATACATTTATGTATATTACATAATATGCTGAAAAATGATATGAAACTTGTAAGCAAATATGCAAAAGACATGTTCTATACAACACTAGGGGTGTTAAGAGTTGTGGCTGAAAAAGGGGAGTGGGAGGAGTGGGGGGGGGGAGTGGGGACGCTTAGTCACTTCAATGATTATATTCTCCTGGGGGAGGGGTGGTCGTGGACTTCTGGCTTCTGTGTCGTAAACTTTACCTGTACGTTTAAACAAGATGCATACCTGCATTAGAAACTGCAGGGTAGAGTTAGTATCAAATTTTTCACATTTTTACTTGACTGGCTGCCCCACATTACCGTGTTTGTGTTACTGTAGTTTTCATGTGTCTATTGTGAAGTGCACCGTATGATTTCTGCATCTGTAATCAGACCTTCTCTCCCACAGTACCAGCTATTCTTGTTACTTCTGCTGTCTGACCATTTGAAAATCACGTCATCTCTGTTAGATCTATGGTAGAAGACATATCAGCAATAGAGAATTGACCAATTGTTAAAGAGAGCTGATCCCAAAAATTATGTCTGACTTCAGCGCTTGTTTCTGTTTCCGGTGGGAATTCCATGTAGTTATTTCGGTTCATGATCATCAACAGATCGTAACTTTTAGACATTTCATCGTCTGGTAACGGCCTGTAGACACACAAATAGAGAACTGATCTCTTCTGGTAGATCTCCTCCATCAACGCCATCTTGACACAGTATTCAGAGAACTGCTCGTCGTAGAAGTCTGGAGAGAGAATCAGTAAAGACTTCCTGCTGTTCTGTATGGCGCTAACGATGGCTGACACATCGTATGTCCCTGGCATGAAGTCCCGATCATCCACACACAGTTTGTGTCCTCGTTTCATCTCCAGCTCTCGCAGACAGTCGCCAAACACAAATTGGCGAGACATATCGCTGTACACAATGAACGCGTCATATTTATATGTAGAACTGGCAGATTCCCGAGGTTTAAACCCAATCAGTCGCGACAAAGCGATATTTCTTATGTATCTCAGCTGCCACCTGAAGCGGTAGAGTAAGCCAAACGTAATTACAATCAACACTATTAGGATGGAAGCAACACTTATAACGGTTATCACATCGTTTCCAAGACAACGGCGTTTCAGTGTCACGACTTGTTCATCAAGGTCACCAACAAATTCGGGACTACCGTCGTCGCGATGGCATTTCAGAAAGTCCATACTTACAAAGTTGATGTTGGAGGTTTGAATCCAAATTAATACCCCCAAACCTTCGCAGGTGCAACGCAGTGGGTTATCAGACAGATCAATATACAATGGATGTGAGGTCCTAATCAAGTCAAGTTCATTGCGGGAATGCTTGCTGATCCAGCCAATTGAATTCCTTTTCAGGTCCAGATACTGTAGCTGTGGCATGCTGGAGAAAGTAATGTTTACAACGTGAAGTTTGTTTTCATTCATAATCAGCACGTTTAGTCTCTCCAGCTTACTAAACAAAGTACTAGGAAGTTCAAATATCATGTTCATTGAAATATCCAGATAAACTAGATGTGTCAGTCCTCTAAACAGATCAGTTTTGTTTTCGGAAAATTGAGTGCCTAGGACATTGTTCGCCAGATTAAGATATTTCAAAGTGTTTTTGTGGTAAAAAAGATGCCTAGGCAGATGTCTGAAGTAGTTACCCTCCAAGTTTACGGCATGAATGTTTGGTGGAATTGTGGTGTGTTCCCCAGGAAAATTTGGTAGAGCACAGTGGGATACGTCTACTTCTTCCAAACTGTTGTTTACTGCCGCTCGAATCATGTCGAACACTCCACTGATGTTCATTTCTAGGAATCTGGTGGCCAGTAGATATCGTAAATTTGGTGGCATTGGGTCATCTTTTCTCGACAAATTGACATTTCGTGTGACCAGTTGCCGGTCACAAACTGCTGCAGCGTCCATATCTTTGATAGAATATCCAGGTTCACGCTTTTGATCAAGGCAAAGAAGACTGAAGTTTGAGAACTGTTGCCTGCACAAAGCTGCTGAACGATATTGATAGATTGCATAACAAGCTGCTGTTTGTGTGCTACAGTCGTGCTCATTTAAATCTATATGTTCGCCGAAAACACTTGAACCCTTCAGAGATTCACTCACGACGTGTTTGTGGCCATCAGTACTGAACATTCCCAAATCCAAAGTTTCAAGACGTTCTAAGAAATACAACTTACTCAAGAGTAGCCGAGGCTCGACCAGTTTGTTTCCGTGCAGCACAAGTCTCTTCAATGTCAACGGCAGTCCTAGAATAAAGCCATCTTCTATAAATCCAATGCGATTTTCCGACAGATCCAGCTCCTCCAGCTGCAGCTTGGATAAAAACTTGCAGTGACGTTCGGCCAAGATTATGAAGGGGCAGTAAGTGATTAGACCAATGAGACTAAGCGATTTCAGTGAGGACGCTCCAACTATGCCAAGATGTCTATTCCCAGTGATACGTAACAACTTCAAGTCAGACAAGCTGACGAAGTCACGGACCAAAAATGCTTCTAACTTTGAGTTAGAAATTGTAATTTGCACTGTGTTGTTACGTAAAGCGGATCTAATCTCCTCAATTGTTGATCTATCACTACAAGTAGCGATAACGCTACCGTTAAGCGTCAGGTAACAATGACATGGCAAGCACAGTAATTTGTCCAGCAGTGTAAATCTTCCGAAACTTGTCGGTATGTTGAAGTTTACAAGTGATTCCTCGACGTTAAACAAATTTGTATAGCCAAACTCTTGACGATGAATCTCATTCGAATTTTGGTTGTCAAGCTTACTGCCTTCTTCTTTGGTTTCGTACTTACTAGCATTACGCTGTTTTTCATTCCAAGTACGTGTTGCTGTCTTCGTATTTCCAGTAGTCGATGCTGTGTTTACAAATTCTGTAAATGAATTTACAGCATTCCCTTGATTGTTGTTGGTTAGTGTGTTATGCAATAGTGGCTCACTGTGAGTATTCATATTGACATTGCTTAGTGGAGTTACCAAACGCTGTTCAACCTTAGCAGTTACATGGTAGGCCTGCTTGTGTTGATCTGTTTGTATCTTGATTGGGCGTCTTCCATCGATGATTCTCGACGCAAACAACAGCAAGATCAGAGTCAGCAAATAACGTAAACGCAACATCCTGTTAAAAAAAAAAAAGTTAACAAAATTATAGAACTACACGAAACATTCTACGTGCAGTCAATACTAATCATAATGTGAGAAAAATAGGATAAAGTCAAAATGATTCAATTAATTACACATCGTTTTATCCCACACAGCAGAATGGCCTGCCGACAGAATGGTAACAAGGACGAACTCCGCATCTCTAATGACCATCGATGGATTTTTAAATGAGTTTATCCCCTCTAGAATGCCATGTAAAGGATTACATACCACACTGAGATTAAAAACCTCAGTCTGGATGGCAGATGTCTGTTTTGACGGATCAACATTAGGGCACACGGGTGTAACCTATAAGTGCCCCGTTCTACTTCTAACTTAAGCCTGAAAAATCCCAGCCCAGTGCACGAACTCTGTTGCATCGGCGAGGATCCTGAAATACTTTGAGTAGATTTTAAACTCCAAATTGTGCCTGAGCAGCGCCGTTAGGCTACTATTTTCAATTTCCATCTGCCAACGGATTTTTCACATGGGCAGGAATACACACGGGCGTCTGATCTTACTAAACAGAGACCAGGGAAAATTACTTGAAGGCCACGTGAAAAAATTTCAGCCTTCACTTGGGTTTGTACCCAGGACCCACAGCACTCAAGGCGCATACCATACCTTGATGCCTGGATGGCAAAGCAGCAAGGCAGATTTGTACCCAGGACCCACAGCACTCAAGGCGCATACCATACCTTGATGCCTGGATGGCAAAGCAGCAAGGCAGATCCAACGTAGCCTGTACAACCTCTAAAAAGTAGTGACATTCCACAATGTACAACCCTAAACAACAAAGAAAACATTGCCTATGAAAAATCTGATATCATAGTTTGAATTTTTTTAGCTGCATCAATTGGCAATCCAACGATTTACCCACAAATAAGGCAAACAGAGAAACTTGCATAATGTGATAGTGCCTTGTGCGATGAATAGTTTCCATGATCACAGCGAACAAACAGACACCTTCGTTGCAGAACCAACCTACGATACATTTTGTGTGTGTGTCTGTGTGTGATTTCACTAGGTAATAATACGGTAATTTGCCATTGCTTCTCTGTGGCTATCAATGTCATTGTAAAAATACACACAAGGCGGTCTGTCGCCAAATTGCGTTCGCAGATATAATTTCAGGCAGTAACTTAGATTTACGAAAGCGTTATAAACTCCAATGACAAAGCGCGGATCACAGCAAAAAAACCAGACTTTACTCCAAAGGCGAACAAGCATGGGCGTCGCAGGTGTTTTCTTTATCAAAGGTGAAGAAAAACAAAAGGATACAAAGTTCTCAGAGATGGAGGTAGGAGTCGACCGACACGAACGATAACTCTGAAAGACGTAATAGGCTTCAAAACTTTGATAATGCGAACCGGCAGTAAATTGGAAGTGTTTCGAACGTACTGTGATTAATGTTTTCCTCGGTCATGGCTCACACTGTATCTGATGGAGAACAAGTGCATCGATACGAGTGTTCAGAAAAGTGGAATCCTGGGCTTCCCTGGGTGCCTTGAACACGCGACCATGATTTGGGAGTCTATTCAGAGAGCCAAGCATAAGATAACCCAATTGCACGTAATATGGTTAGACCTCGCAGTTCCCCATAAGCTACTGTGGCAGGCCCTTCGCATGTTCTACCCACCGACACAGATCAATGATATGATCGAGCAATATTTCTCTAAGTTCGCTTTGCGCTTCTCTACCTCGACGTTTACTACTAAATGGACTGAGCTCCAAGTTGGTATAACCATGGGGTGTACGATCTCACCAATGCTGTTCGTTATGGCCATGCAGGTCATGTTAGACGGGGCGGCCGGCTACGGACAAGGCCTTCAAATTGGGACCACTTGAGGCCGACACTACGTGCATTTATGGATGACACGACTATAATCACGAGCATTGAGAAATCTGCCAGCACGATTCTGAAAAGATTGGATGAGGTGGTCCAATGGAGCGGTATGCAATTCAAACCGCATTAGTCGAGGAGTCTGTCAATCATAAAAGGTAAGGTAGCGGCAATCAGGTTTACGGTGGCAAGGAATCGGATCCCCACGGTTCTAGAGAAACCGGCGAAGAGCCTTGGTCGCGTTTACGATTTGAAGTTATCTGACAGAGCGGAGGTCTAGTGAAAACACGAGTCACTGGCTACAGGCCTGCTCGCGATCGAGCGAAGCAGGCTGATCGGAAAGTTCAAGGTCTGGTGTCTCCAATTTATGTTGATTCCAAAGCTCCTCTGGTCGCTGTTAGTCTACGAAGTGACGATGTCTGAAGTGGAGACGATGAGCGAAAAAATCAACGTAGCCATGAAGAAATGGTTGGGAGCACCGCCTTGTCTGACTTATGTGGCTCTGTATTGAAAGCCGGCCAAGCTGGTACTCCAGTTCAAATCAATAACCGAAGAGTTAAAAGTGGCAAAGTAAGACTCGCCATGCTTGTGCGCGCGTCTTCAGACCCAAATGTCATCGCTGTCCAGCCCGCTCTAAAGACTGGCCTGAAGTGAAAGGTCCTAGATGCGATAGAATCTGCACAGAATGCACTAAAATTAAACGAGATTATGGGTTACACTCAAACCGACCTTCAAAGCCTAGGTCACGGAAAAGTCAGTTTGTGGTCCAAAGCCACAGCCAAAGAGCGCCGAGACATGGTGATACAGAGTATCAGAGATGCAGCCGTTGTGGACCAAGCTAGGATGAGGGTCAATGCTAGGGCCAGCCCTACCGTCGTCCCCATACGCATCCTCAAGGCTGGACAGATTTATAAAGGTAAATTCAACAAAGTCGCATACGTTCCATCGATGCTAGACTGTGCGAGGGACTGGTTACTGGCGGTTGACCTGCCTGGCCATGATTTGATCCAAAAGACCGGCCTGCCACCAGACATAGTTCTCCACTCTGCGGAGAAACGGCAGCTCATCCTGATTGAACTGACTGTGCCGTATGAGTCGCGAATGGACGAAAGCCATATGTACAAGCTCGAGAAGTACAGTGACTTAGCGGCTGGTCTGAGGAGAGAAGAAGCGTACGCAGTAAGAATCTTCGCCGTCGAGGTAGGCGCAATAGGTCTCGTTTCCACTTCACTTTACAATGTGATCAAACAACGAGGTAATAAACGCAAACGGACACTTAAACAACTGGGCGAGGCTGCTGGGAGGGCATCGAGTTGGCTCTGGACACAACAAAACGTCGTGGGGGACGGACCTCGGTGAGCCGGTGCGGGTGTCTAGTGAAAAGAAAGTCTTATCCCTTTAAGTCCATCGTGTCCGAATTGTCTGCCAGTGTTCCTCTGCCACCTGCCAACAAAGTCCAATATGTGTCCGGTAAACCAAACGTAAGCTTGCCACTTTGTCGTCCAGGTATGCAGACTGCTTTAATTATGCTACCGCAACGACTTCTTATCTCAAAGTACCTTTTGCAAAGTCACCAATTCGTCTTGTCCCTGTCCGAAAAACATCCGGTAATACCTGCAGCAGGGGAAACAACCCTGAGCTTCATGAACTCAGGTGGGCCAACTCTCTCAAAATGTCTAGGAGCTCGTGGGCCGAAACATTTGTCGACGAGGGATTACTTCTACTGACGATTGGTAGACTTCTGCTGTACATGCTCCCTGTGGAGTTTCTTTTTACTTATTTCCTGTTGCAAAAGACTTGCTTCATGACCGCAACGATGATGATGACGGCTTTGATCGATTTACTGCTTCTCTGTCTGCCACACTATCTATCCCACCTACCCCGGGTAGAAAATGCGGGACCTGTTGTCAAACTGATTGTTTATCTCCGTGTCTGTCGGTCTATCAAAAGGTATAGCCCAACTACTCGTCCATACTTGCCAGTTTACCTGTGTCAAAGGATAACCAAAATAGTCACGTATATATGTATGTATATATGTGTGTATGTGTGTATGTGTGTATGTATGTATGTATGTATGTATGTATGTGTGTATGTGTGTATGTGTGTATGTGTGTATGTGTGTATGTGTGTATGTGTGTATGTGTGTATGTGTGTATGTGTGTATGTGTGTGTGTGTGTGTGTGTGTATGTGTGTATGTGTGTATGTGTGTATGTGTGTATGTGTGTATGTGTGTATGTGTGTATGTGTGTATGTGTGTATGTGTGTATGTGTGTATGTATGTATGTGTGTATGTATGTATGTATGTATGTATGTATGTATGTATGTATGTATGTATGTATGTATGTATGTATGTATGTATGTATGTATGTATGCATGCATGCATGCATGCATGTATGCATGTGGGAGTGTGTATATTTGGGTTTTTGTATGTACACTTGTGTGTTTCTGTCCACCTGGCAGACTTACCTGTCAAAAAAAAAAAAAGCAGACCGATACACTGTTAAGCTGTTAAGGTCAGATAATGTCTCCGTGAAGTGTATAAAACGAGTTCTTTGCATGCTAGACAGTAAACAATTTCTTTGATAATCTAAAAGAAACAAAGTGTGTGTCTTCAATTTATCCATCCCTAACATAAACATAAGAGGATGTTAATTTCGGCCCTCTCGAAATAGGCAGTAGTGTAACGCGTTGAAAACAAATTTAACACGTTTAGGAATTCCCAGACTGTTTAACGTCCTGTTTTTCTATTTCCTGGTAGTCGAGTGTCAACATAGCTCTCAGTGTATGCAGGATTTCCTTTCAGACGGTGGGCAACTTTTTTAAATGTTTTTTGTGTGTGTGTGCAGTCAGATTGCAAATGTTAAGTTTGGTATTATGTTCAATGTATTACAGCTGAAGCGGCGTTCGTGGCTTAGGCGTTACCGTAATCCTACGTACCGCGATTGAAACCTACTGTGGGCTGCGTGGATTTTTATCGTGTTATGGGGAGTCGCAGGTCAACCCAGCTTAAATGGGTACACAGATTGCTGTCCTGGGGAAGTAAAGACGGCCGGCGTAATGCTGACCACATTACCCATCCAGTGCCGATTGGTCTGTAAAAATATGGGACGCTCTTTCCATATACCCGAAGCGCCTAAGGCTTGAAAAGGGGTCTTTACTTTTTGTAAAAAATTAGAGCTAAAGGTGCTATCGGGTTGGTCACTTTAGCAAATATGGAAGAGGAGTGGGTCAGCAGAAATGGGCGGGTAGGAACACACACGACAGCAGTTTTAATCAGGTCAATATCATATTCACATGATCTCGTTATAAGGAAGAGAATCAGAGAGTGGGGTAACGGTGTGGCAGAATTAGAGGTACAACAACTGATAGATGACAACGCTTGGCTAGATGCGCTTTGCTCATCGGGATGTAAGATCTGGCTGGGGGTGTTCAACAAGAGGGAAGTGAAACATCGTCGCCGATCACAACATGAATATTTTTTTTTGTAAAAAAAGGTAAGGTCGGGATATGTGAACCAGCGTCATTGCACACGGTTATAAACCATAAGCGCTCTGCCACCAGCACAGACAATTGATAAGAAATGTCCTCCTGTGTCACCGTTCGCACGTAACTCTGTAGCTACCGCGACTTTCCTCCATTTACCCCAGAGTGTCAACCCTGGTACCCATTTCGTAGAGGCTGGATGAACCCCGGAAGCCGCCCGGTTTCGAACACCAATCTGCAGCGAGTCACAGCTGAATTTGAAAGCAAGTCTCTTATTGACTGAGCTAACGCGGCAACAGCTTCAAGCATGAGGATGAAGGTGAAGGCAGTCATTGCCGCTATAAAATGTGGGGGTGGGGTGGTGTGTAGAGTTACCAGATAAATTATAGTGTCCTATTGTCAATGGCTGCTGCTAAAGATTAAAAATAGACAAATGTATCACTAGTGAATACCAAGCATCAGCACACCAACAGTGCAGACGCATGCGAATATATTGTCCGGGATGTGCAGGAGTGCAAGGAAATGAAAGGGTGGATTGTTTTGGCTGTAGAGACAATGGCTTGAAGAACACTCATAACGATCAAAGGAAGCATTCTGAAGACCATTTATGAGGAAATTCTGACAGAAGACAGGAGATTACATTACATGTGTAAGAATGTGTGAACGTAGATTTAGGCGTGATCTGGCAAAGATGTATTAATGAGAAGACGAGAACGACGTGCGTATAATCAGTGCGCTACGGGAACAGTTAGCATCTAAAACCTTAAGACACTCGCTGCGGGAGACTGTGCATCTGTGAGTATGCCTGGTGTGCTATGATTTCAATTCTCAAATCAGTTTTTAGAAAGGGCACGCCAAAAACATCATATTTATTTATACACAGGCAGGCACCGATCACTGGATGACAGAGTGGGTAGTAGCTAAAATTAGTGGGACTACTGCAACAGAAAATGTTCAGCTAGTGCTTGAAACATGTGTAAACTTTATGAGCGTAAAAAAAAAAAAAACGAAGAATATTTTCAATTACTCTTAGCTGCAGTGTTGCAGTTGAAGCTGTTATCCATTATTAAAATTAAATACCGTCATTGATGTTTCACTTTCTGCCAGAATGGTAATGAAATATAGTTTTCGTTTGCGACAGTGCTCCTTTACTTTATGTGCGGCTTCTTATTTGTGGCATAACACGCACACACCGTGTCATCAAACTGTGAAAGGTACAGTCGCGCCCGCACACAACCTCTCCTCAGGCTGTGTTGAGGAGCAGTAAATGTCCACGATCGTGCATTGCACAAAACGAGTGGAAATAACTTTATGCAATAAAGCCTAGGTGTCAGAATGTTGAATGTTGAATTAGGAATCGACATCACAGCACTCGGGACACTCCCATAAGCGCTCCGTCCAGATCTTCAGCAGCAAGCAAAGTGTTGAAATTCCGATGGTACCAGTAACAGTCTGATTGTATAACCGTCTCGCCCCTCCTCTGAGTGTCGAATGTCGGCCAGATCCCCTTGTAACTTCTCGCAGTGCCATTCTCCTCAAACCGTAATAATCTTTCTGTTCTTCGGCACTGTTCACTCGCTCACAAAGGGCCCTCACAACATCCCGCTTGTCATATACCTGTAGAAAATATCCAAAAGATACTAACAACCCGGGACCTCTGAAGTGATGCTGGCCACTCTGCACGGAGCATGACTGTCTCCACCTTTCTCAGCATGCTCTGTGAGACAGTAACAATGACGGCATGTGTGTACAGCTGATTCTCAAGATAACGGAAGGCAGCAGTGACTGCCTCCACCTCCATTCTCGAACTAGACGTTGTGATATATGCCAGGCTTTGTTGCGCCAAGCGACGTCCATTCGCCTTTGCTATTTCTTCTTCTTCTTCTTGCTCACCGGCTGTGAATTCCGGCGGTAAGTCGCGGTTGTTCGTCCAAAATGGACTTTTGGCTTTTACCTTGACCTGAGTTTTGCGTGTACATCCGTTTTACTGGCTTATTTGTTTGCAGTACTCGTTCCCCGCCTCTCCGGCAGATGTACTCCGACTTCGGAGGAAGACGTCAAGCCTATTTCTAGGTTGACTGTGGCCATTGTTTTGTGTGGGTCGAGATGGTGCCTTATTTGTGTGGTGTCCTCTTTGACTTTTAACAGGTGTGGCCCCCGGCATGTCGTCCTTAAGGCAGCTCTATGTAGAGTTTTCAGCCCTCAAGGGAAGGCAGGGGCAGATCATGGGCATTCCCCGCCATCCAAGGAGGCTTCCATAAATGCAGAGCCGACACATGATGCTCTGGTTCTGGGCTCACCTAAGGAATCGTCACGTCCTGCCCATGACTGCTTAACCTCACAACCGTGTATTGAGCTTCTCGCGCTACAAGGCTGCGCTCTCCGGAGATCAGCGGGGAGCAGCCCGCAGGTCTAGGACGTTTGTGGCCACACAAATAGGTACATTCTTTTTTATCTTACGTTAGACACCTTTAACGTTGTTTCAGCTATGCCCTTAGCACGACAAAATTGGGAAGCAAAATGCGTCAGGCGTGGCTTCACCTGTTTGGTCTCAACACTCTGGCGAGTTGGACCAGTGGATACGGACATTCGGACTTTTTCCTAATCGGTACGAATTATGATCGTCGGACTCTGAGCTTGCATGTGTGCCGTGGGGTATAACTTTGTCGGACATTATTTCCAAACCAGCATATGAAAAGTTGCTGCCGTGGTGTACCTCAGCGCGGTGACGACGACACTGAGGATTGACAGAGGATGTACGTAGGTAGGATCTTGCTGCGAGAAGTCGCCCACAAGAGATGTTAATCGTCTTGGCTGCGGGTAAATCTCTCGGTCAGGGTTGAGTCTCAGCAGCGATTTTTAACCAAGAGTTGTCATTTGATGGTACATTTAGCAAGCAATATTTGAGTTTTGTTAGACTTTTCACCCATGCGTTTGGGGGCGGGCTGGTGAGAGCCAGAAAGGACACTACACCTCTGGGGGCCGCCAGCTCCGAGATCCCCTGCCAACTCTGTTAATGCTCATTTGAGACATTATCCGTGGCGCACGACGGGGACGTGCAACAGGAGTCTTGCATGAGGTTCCGTAAAACCAGAACAGTGAAGGACTGGCGCCCGAGTGGGGTACGGAGTATCTCCTTATACACCTCACATCAGACTAAACTTTGCCTCATGCCTGTGACCGAAATCACCGCGCCACGCCTTTGCTATGAACCCCCATGCACTTCGTCTACCCCTCACCACAGAGCCATCTGTATATACAATCACATCACTTAGGCGGGAATTGTCATGAATCATTTGTTGAACTTCTGATTCTGCAGGACCAGCTGGCCAGTTTCTGCACTCAGGTCCTAAAGGGATTAGAGCCCAATTCTGAAACATGATCGGACACTTTGACCTACTCCTCTCCTAAATTTATCAAGCCTGCACACATGTCCAACTGTGTCTTCAGCTTGCGCCATCCAAGACTTTCTTCTTTTCAGTATGTGACCCTTAGCTCTATCCAGGGCTTCATGCAAGAAGGTGCCTCTTGTCCACAGCTACTCTGAGATATGACTTTGCTTGCAGAAATTTGAGCCTATCTGCAATAAAAGGCAGTGAAAGTATATTTCACATGCATACTACAGGGGTATCTCTTGTACATTCACCCGCAGGGCTTCATTCTGCATGCGTTCATGTTTCATCAACTGACTCTTTGATATGGTAAGCATTACAAGTACATAATTTATCATCGACAGGATCACATGCTGGAACATTGTGAACAACATTTTTTGGTTCCATGTCCATTGCTGCCATCATCTTGAGAGGATTGAGTCCTTTTTAGCATTTCACTGCAACTGCATCCACATGATCCCTGAAGGACAGGCTTCTTTCGAAAATGATACCCAGGTTTCTCAGTTTGCTTTCTCTCTGATGTTACTGTTATGAACTGTGAGGTTTGGAACGCCAGCTTTTACTATTCTATTGTCCAGAGAACACAACATAACAGCTGTTTTTTCTGAGTTGATAACAGCACCCATTTCGGCACACCAGTCAGTCACTTTGTCCACAGTTGCTTGCAGCTCGTGAGCTATCCGTTAATTAAAGAGCACTGGTGAAATTGCACAACCCTGGGATAGTTCTGGGGAGATTTTACATTGTTCTGAGGTCTATGTACCCAGGCCAAGGGCTACCATATGTGAATAGGTGTCAGAGACTACTGCGGTTATAGGTGGGAATAATGAATATCAGTGTCTGCACTTAGCGATCACAATTTGACCGACAGCTCAAGCGACGGGTACAGACGGTTCACAGAAAACCGTGACGGTACGTTGTGACCGTTAACGCAGCCGCGAGGATGAAGACTGAATTATTCGAGTGAAACAAAATCAATGGAGAGCGCGACTATCAAGTACTTGATTCTCGGACTTGTTAAGAATTATAGTTAGAATTTTAGGTGTATAGATTTAACTGCAGTGACGGATAGTTCGTGTATTAATTTATTGAGCTGAACAGTTGCATTAGTTCGTGTGTTGTACAGCGTCCGACAGTCAGCATTTTGTGTAGAGCGATTCACGTGGATAGCTTGTTGGTATTCCAGTTATGCTGTTAGCAAGATTTTTGTAGCATTTTCTGATCTGATCTATCCTCACATACTATGGCCCACGCTCTGCAGACGTTCCACGGTCTCAGTGTGGAGTTTAGTGGCAGAAGAAAGAGCTTGGGTCGAGACCAAAATGAAATTAATTTCTGCAACGTCCTGCAAAGGAAACGCAACCAACGTGACCATCAATACGCATGACATTTAACCCGACCTCGACCTCTAGTAGCAGACGAGCCGTTGAAGACAGACAAAACTGCAAATGAAACTAACCTGAATTTATCTAGCTGTAATTAATTAATTAATTAATTTGTATTTCTCTCCAACCTGTGCATAATCAATCCACAATTGTTAAAGCAGTTTCTGTTCTGAGTCCAGGAACTGCCTCAAATGTGACTGGAATCATTACTTTTACTCAAGAGGTAGGTTCTGAACACAGCCATGAGCAGGCTGTGATTTTGGATTCAGCCGACACTGATGTTGTCGTCGCGCATCACTTTGTCAGCAACGATTTTAACAGTTAAAGAATAAATTTCTTGACAACATTTAATCTGTAATTAAACCTTGTCAGTAAATTTACATATCCAGGCAGCACCATTTTACAGAGCGCCGCAATTAATGACGAAGTAAATGCAAGGATCTCTAGGGCTAGCGTTGCTTTTGGCAGATGGTACAAAAATGTTTGGAACAGAAGTGGCATAACCCTGCAGGCAATGCTGAAAGTTTACAGAACAGTTGCATTAACTACACTGCATTAGGCATGTGAAACATGGGCTGTATACCAGTGCCAGGCTAGAATGTTAAACCACTTTCACACAGTCTGCCTTGGAAAACTAATGCAAATCAGATAGCAAGACAAAATACCTGATACCGTAGTCATTGAGAAAGCAGCCATGCCTAGCATTCACACTCTACTGATGCAGTATCAAATTCGTTGGGCTAGTTATGTGGCACGCATGCCAGATCACAGACTCCCAAAAAACTCTTCTATGGTGAGCTGCAAAATGGGAAACGTTCCCAAGGCGGGCAAAAGAAATGCTTTGAAAAAACCTTGAAGTCTTCACTCAAAGCATTTGGGATGAATGACACCAACTGGGAGGCTGCCTCTCAAGACCGAAATGCATGGCGTGCAGCTCTACACAAGGGCCCGGCTACATGTGAAGCAAACAGAACAGCAAAACTTTTTAAGAAAAGGATGGACAGAAAGGCGACTGCAAGAGATCCGCTCCCTGGCACAACGCTCATTCCCTGTCCTCACTGTCCAAGAACTTTTCGGGCCAGCATCAGCCTCATCAGTCATCTTTGTACTCATACTTGATGGAAAAGAGTGGTCATCATCATCTTGATGGACAACACACACTAATACTTCTTGACTTTGCTTAGGTGTTTCTATCAACATTTTCAAGACTCATCCATTGTTCTGGTTTGTCCTGCTTTGTTACTTTTTTTAAATAAAAACATTCTCCTGATCAACTTTTGAATATTAGTTAGTTATAGTTATGATGGTATCAAGCTGGTTCTTGTTAATCTTAGCACTAAACAGTCTTTCGAGACAAGTGTTCCAGTTCACAATTGTTCCCATATGTTATCAAAGCACGCAATCATAGCCCATAGCCATGACCAGTCATCATCATCATCAATTTTCCCTTCTACCGTTAAGCGTTGTGGAGAGGAACAGTTTGCGATTCATTGCTTAATGGGCAGAAATAGCTACTGTTATTCCGTGTAGATGTAGAAGCTCTTTTATGTCATCAGTTCATTTTCTTCTGGTGCGGCCTCTTGATTTCATTTAAGATCTTTTTATGTGTGGCGCCTGCGTTGGAAGTTGTTCTGGCTACATTCTTACTAAATGTTTTTTTTTTTCAATGCAATAAATTTCCTTGCCATTCTGAAAATAATACTAATAATAATATTTTTAAAAAAATGCTGTCTTACAACATTACTGTATTTTAAATGCATAATGCACTCAAAGAATGTTAACTACCGACTTCTAATACAGATAATCGGTTATGAATTCATCCTCTTCTTCTTCCCATTCATCTGATGTTAAATCTGGCGGAAAGTTCTGGTTGTTCGTCCACCTCTGGACATTAGTCTTGTTCCAGAACCTGAGTGTTGTGTACACATCTGGTTTTACGGATCTGACCTACTTGTATGCAGATTGTTGGTTCCTTGCCTCTTAGGCAGATGCACTCCGACTTTTTAGGAAGCCCCCAGGTAGTCAACTCTTACGACATGCTTGTTAGGGAGGCAGTTAGTCTATTTTTGTTTTCCCAACAATGGTGTCCTGTAACCCACAGAGGCTCATCTCTTTCACATCATCTGCATTAGACTTCTTATCTGTTCAAGGGGTTTTCACATTTACATGTGTCAGTCCTGTATTGTGTACTAGCTGTTATGCATGCGACATTTGTGTTCTCCCTGCAGAAATAGAGACAGTCCACTCTTGTCACTAGCTGAGTTAAAGGTCTGACACCAGGTAAACATGGACTTCAAATCCATGAGTTTGGAGACTACACTAATGGTAAGCGTGTCGCTTCCAGTCAAATAGCTCTAATGTGTTATCAATTTTAAGCAGATTTTATCAACAATTGGTCAGTCTCCCGTCTGTGAAAAGCTGACATGAGGTAAACAATATCTGAATAGTTCAGTTGCTGTTTGCCCTCCTGGTTAATTTTTTTCTTTCCAGTTCACAGTACCAATTCAGGCTTCCAATGTCTTTTTCCTGTGATCTGGAGAGGTGATTTGTTCTCAACTTTTGTATATTACTGTTTATACAGTAAGATTTCGGCGTGTGGTCTGTTGTTACATTTTAGTTGACATTGTTTGTGTTTAAGCCAGCTGTGTGTCATGCCTTTATATCTTGGTTGTAAAAGTTTCAGTCCCAATCAACAATTGGTTACAATTATATAGTTTAGTTTTAAAAACAATCGTGGGAATAGGGGTTGTGTTTTGCTTTTCTATTTCAATTGCAAATAGTTATGACCGCCTTGATGTTGCGTTATATATTTATATTTAGGTTATAAATGTTAATTAATACCTAGGCTAGCTTTTCACTGTCATCTACTCCCATGTTGTGAGTTTGTACGTGAAGATCATGAGCAGCAAACATGCAAATCCAATCTTCTGAGGCCCCATAGGTGTGGGTTTCAAGAAGAACAATGAGAAGGGCTATTCTCTGATGGCACCCAACGGCGGTATATATCTACAATATTCTCAGCATTACTGTAGCAGGCACTTTTTTTCAGTTAGTACCGGCTCCTTTTGAAAAACGCTTTTTTGTCTAGAGTTTTCTGGCAGCATTTTGACTAAAAAAAAAAAAAGGCTTGATAAGGGGTATTCTTTGAACAGCTAATGTAACTAATCTGAATGGTTTGGAGGTAGCTGAAGCACAAAGTCCAATTATCACAAATATCAGGGGGGAAAAACAGTCACACTTTTTTACCATACTTATATTATTTTTTTTTGGGGGGGGGGGGGGGGGGGGGAAGGGGCTAGCATTAGGCACATCAGGCATATGATGTTAGATTTGTATTTTATAGACCAATTAACACTCACTGGGTGATCAACATCCACTGGCCACTTTTACCTCCCATGACATTCCCCTACTTCTTAGTGTTTATTGGCTGTAAAGTTTGGTGAAACGTTCTGCCTGTTTCTCCACTTCTGGACTTTGTTATTATGCACATCTATTGCAGAGATCTGATGACCCTTCTTTGCATGGTCTCCACGAGTACATTGTGGCAAGCAGGAAGTCCGTGCGACAAGTGACGGCACGAGATACTTGTGGCCGGTGGAGTAAGCGAGGCGAAGCCCGAGCTAGCCTCGTGGTCAGTCGATCATCAGAAGTCAGGGAAGAAGGTCGTAGTAATTGAAGATGTAGTTTTTATGTCGCGAGAATGGTTAATGTTCGAATATGTCGCGAGTGATAGAATTGAGAATAATTGTTTAAGCATGTTGAATACATGGACCAGAAAAACTGACAGATTGTACAATGAAGCTGAGTGGCGTTAGTGTTGTCAACCCTAGATGTTAAAGTCGGTGTAAGCCAAGGTTCTTTCACAGGTGCAAGCCACGCTTCATTCCAAGTAGACCACGATCCATTCCAAGTTGAATCAGAATCATTTCAAGATAGTTGAAAGCGTAACTTCAAGTCTACGTCTCGCTTCATTTCAGGTGTCTTTGTGGACTTCTCACCCATCAGGCAGATGCACGTCAACTCTGAAGGGAACACCCCCATTAGTCATTTGTAAGACGACGTGCTTGTTAAAGGGCACAGTGGATCTGTTCCCTAAAACAAAATATATAAAAGTCTACAGTAAATGAAAGATTGTTTATAGGCCATGCGGTATCTTCAGACCTAAAATGTGCATTGTTCTCGTCACAGGATTTAATCACGAATGATACATTTTACCCGGTTTAACCTCTCTGTAAAACTATTTATAAATCTTCATTGCAATATTTTAAAGTTCATAGTATACCTTATCAGAGAACACGTTATTGTGGAACGCCTATGAACTGAGTTACAGTTAAGTAAATTAGGTTATGATAGTACATGTGTCCACATCACTATTCAGAATAAGTGGAACATTTTTATTTTTTTATGTGGCACTGTTGACCTCTAAAATGCACGCAGTTTTATTTTTTGCAAAATTGTCTATCTTTCTTTTACACTACCAGGACATCACACAAGCGATAAACACCCGATGACACAAAGTGCCACCATATGGATGAGGATCTCCCGTGGAGAGGTCCCAGAAACCGCCTTCAGCCATTAGATCATATTTAAGGCCGGGCTATATTGCGGCACCTGGAAAAAGCCAGAGTAGGGCTTCGAATAACGAACAATTGCATCCCACAAAGGATTGGCTACATTGTAGAAAAGTTGTGCCGCTTCAGTAACCGTAAACATGTTAACTGTGTGCTTTGAATCCGTTTATGTTTTTCATATGATAAAAGTAAGGCAACATAAAAACAAGCTATTTGTGATGTGATTATTAACTGGTTGCAAGCCAAATTTCAGCATTAACACCAAACTGTTACTGTTACAGATGGGTACATCTTTGGCAACACAATATACTATGACTCCCATTTGATAAATTTTGAGAAGATAACAAATGAATCATGCTGTGACAAACGAACACTTTTATGGAAAGCTAGAAAAAGAAAATAAAAGAATACTCTTAACAGTCTGTTTTCAGGGCAGATACAAATGTCAGCGCTCAGATGATAAGACCAGACAGCATTAGAGGTCTATGTTTAACTTTTTGAGACCCAAGGAATGCATCATAACTTGATAATTTCAAACCTAGAAGCCGAATGAACGCAAGATGCGCCGATTTTACGTCTCTCTTGACTACTCCTGGGGCCTCTGATGCTAAAACTTCCTGGGACTCAACGAGTTAAGCGCAAGCTCTTAAATTATATTGAAATAATGTGAGAGTATGCAATTTCCCAGTAGCAACACACATAGGTCGTGGACTAGCTCGCAGAAGAAAAAAAAAGGAAGGTTTTTCAGCTGAAATGCTATAGAAAATTTTTCATAATAGTATTGACAAAGAAAAGAGACAGTGAGATCCTAAGGAATACTGGTTAGTAAACAGCATCTTGTCTCGGGAATTGATATATTTTAGCCATTTCAAGCGCCAGGGTGGGTTAGCAGAAATAACAGCAGAAGGCATCTATCAGGGAAGTGTGGGAGGGACCGACCAGCATGAAGATAGGCACATAATATAAGTGACTCTTTGGGTAGGAAAGTTCAGGAGATGAGACAGCTGGTGAGATTCTTTTAGACGGGATTGCTTTGAAAGCGATATTCCACAAATGGCCTGCTACATTTTGACTATGACTCAACTAATACCTGCTGTAGGTGGTCAGAAATTACTGAGAATCAAGACCTATTGTGCCTTGGAGAGGCACTTGACATTGATGAAGACTGAAAATATTGTATAATCACCCATTGTATGCTTTAATTATATATATATATATATGAACACGGAAGACAGAAACAATACATTGCTTTAGACACAAACATCAGCTGTACAGTTGAACAGATGTGATGACTAGACACAGACATCAGCTGTACAGTTGAACAGATGTGATGACTAGACTCAGACATCAGCTGTACAGATGATCAAATATGATGACTATGCTCAGACATCAGTTGTACAGATGATTGGATGTGATGACTAGGCTCAGACATCAGTTGTACAGATAATCAGATGTGATCACTAGACTCAGACATCAGCTGTACAAATGATTAGATGTGATGACTAGGCTCAGACATCAGTTGTACAGATGATCAGATGTGATGACTAGGCTCAGACATCAGTTGTACAGATGATCAGATGTGATGACTAGACTCAGACATCAGTTTTACAGATAATCAGATGTGATGACTAGACTCAGACATCAGCTGTACAGATGATTAGATGTGATGACTAGGCTCAGACATCAGTTGTACAGATGATCAGATGTGATGACTAGACTCAAAGACATCAGCTGTACAGTTGAACAGATAGAAAAAATATACAGAACGGTAATGCAATAGAATACCAAAATTGTGTTCATACTAACCGAATGGTCATCATAAGTGAGTTCCTACTACCAATGCTTTACTGTAGATTCACGAGTTCTTACCTCTCCTTCAGGCTGTGTAAGTGCAGGTGCACACTACAACCCTTGCAAGAGGAACCATGGAGGACCATGTGATGAAGACAGGTACTAACATTTGTAGACTGTATTGTTTAAATTATCGTACACACGTGTGGTCAAAGTGACCATGTCTATAATGGAGACAGTGGAGGATGACGAACAAAAAAGCAAGATTAAAAAACTGGAGTTATCTTTGTTTTATAGATATGATAACCTAAAAGTAATTTCCATTGCACAGACCATCATTGGGGTCTGTAGTTTTAGCCTTTACATATTTTGGCAACGGTTATGAGGGGAGTGGCCGTGTCGTAGTGTCTAGACGCTCCAGTGTGGATAGGAAGGTCATGGGTTTGCTCCCTGCTAGAGTCGGATTTTTTTTTAAAATAACCTTGGCTCCCAGGTCAGCCAAGCCTTGCTAATATAAAAACAAGTATCTGTTTGAAATTTCAACATAGCCATAGCATAGAACACGCCAGAAATCAACTGCAGGAGCGACCGACAATGTAGCAGGATGGATGGAAAAGTGGGGTTTCCGAATTAACCCAACGAAATCCATCCAGATGATATTCCACTGGAAGAAGAGATCGTGGGTACACACAGACTCGCAAACCCGCACCGTGATAAACAGCCAAAGAATACCGAGATTGACTCAAACAACATTTCAAAGAATGTTGCTCGACCAACAAATGAACTGGAACCGACACATCAAGCAAACCATTGCCAGATGCTCCAACAACAACAACCTTCTCAGAATAATCAAAGGGTCCGGATGAAGTGCGCACACCCGAACCCTACTGAACTTCTATAAGGCGTTCGTCAGAAGCAAGCTCGAATACGGATGTGTCGTATACGATGCTGCTTCCGACGCCTAAAAAGCTTCTCTAGACCGAATTCAGAACGAGTCAATGAGAATCATCCTGGGAGTTTGGAGAGGAGCCAGTCACGAAGCCATGAAGGTAGCACTAGGTCTCATCCCACTAAGCCTACGTAGAAGACAACTGAGGCTCAGCTACTGGTCTCAAACATCGCTCGACCCACACCACCCTGCCGCCCAGACACTGACCGTTCATGAATATCCATGGTCAAAAGTCAGGATCCCACTACACAAATTCCGAAGATCAGCCGCCTGGTATACGGCAGCAGAACTAAACACCACTAACAACAACGGTATAAGGTACCACCCGACCACCCCAACCTGGGAGCTTAAAATTCCGTACACGGACGAAAGTCTGGCGCACGCAATCGACAGAAACCAGGCCATCCTCGATGCAAGGTCGAGAGTCGACGAGTTCATCCGGAATGCTGAAGTAGACACCATGATTATCTACACAGACGGCTCCAAAACCAGTATGGGTGCTGTCGGGGCAGGGGTCTACATGCCAGCTTAGAAAACAACCCACGAATTCAAGTTTACTGATGATACAGCAGTATGCACAGCAGAGCTGGTAGGGATACTAATACTAAAAGCACTGGAGCTAGCCTGCGCAAGGCCGCCCATAAAGCTCCTTATCATCATGGACTCGCTGTATCTGTCCAGTCATTAAAAGATTATTCGAAAGTGAGCCGACAAGACCTGAAAGAAGAAATCCTGTCTTTGTCAACCAGACTGAGAAGCCTGGAATGCCAGGTAACCATTGGCTGGATCCCAGCTCACATAGGTATCGAAAGCAACGAAGCAGCAGACACAGCGGAAAAAAGAGGCACCAGCAGCTCTAACACACTGATTACGGGACTGGACAAAACATAACAAAAAGCAGTTATCAGAAACAACATCTGCAGAGAGTGGTGCCTGCAGTGGTCGACCAGCGATAAAGGCAGAGTCGCCTACAAATTACTCAAAAAACCCATTCTCAAGAACCAAGTGCAAGCGCCGACGAAAATACCTGTCATCCGCAAGCTGTGGAAGATGCGACTAGGGTGTTGGCCAGACCAATCCCGCACGCCTGAATGTCAGGAATGCAGGGCAAACAACTCTTTGGAACACTTCCTGTTGAACTGTAAACCTACGAACTTGAAAGACAAAAACTCGTGTTACACTTTAGAGCAAGAAAAGAACCAATGACTGTAGAAAACTGCCTCGGCGTGAGCGCTGAGGACCAGACTCAGTGACTTGTCAAGCAGTTCATATCAAGAACACCCCCGTGTGGGTTCCGGGGCCCCATTGTCTGGAAAACAAGAATAGACCCATTGCCTCCCCAAAAGCATGTCGTAAGAGTCGACTAATTGGGGAGCTTCCTTTGAAGTCGAGTGCATCTGCCGGAGAGGCAAGGAACCAACAGTCTGTATTCAAAAGAATGAGATCTGTAAAACTGATGCACATGCAACACTCAGGTTCTGGAACAGGACTGCAGCTCAGTAGTGGACGAGCAACCAGAATTTTCCGCCAGAGTATACAGCTGGTGAACGCGAAGAAGAAGAAGAAGAAGATATCAAGAACAGGGAAAGCGACCTGAGAAGCCATCACTCAACCCAAAGCTGCTCAGCCCGATGGGACCTGATCAGATCCTGTATCAGTGACACCTGCCAGGACAGACTTTCCTTCCCCTCACTCTCCCGACCTCGCTTTATGTCCTTTGAAGCATTCCAGCACTCTAAACCAATGCTACTTCCACTGTCTCTACCTGCCCACTGGCGAATAACATCGTAAATGCCAAAGTTGTAACAAAATTCTAAAATTAGTATTTTTTCAGGAGGATGTAATCAAAGGAACCCACCAAAGGCCACACGACGCTCTGAAGCAGCAAGCCAAGGGCATTCCACCAAAGGGGACCAACACTCGGGAATTCTAGTCTATCTTACGCCACCCTAACCCCACACCACGTGTATTTAAAACAATGCCTCTCAGTCTTATTTCAGACTCTGCCCTAACGACGAATACCAACGTGAAGGCCTAAATGATAACAAAAACTTTAATTAACATTTTTTCAGGCAGAAGATGACAAAGGAAACCACCAAAGGCCACCCGACGTTCTGAAGCAGACTGCTGAAGACATTGCACCAAAGGGGACCAGCACTCGGGGATTCCAGTCTCTCTTACGCCACCCCACCCCCACACCACATGAATGTTAACAATGCCTTAAGTTTTATTTCAGACCACGGGATCTCAACCAACCACAAGTTCCAGCGTCGAGAAGCCACCTCTCACAATCTATCTGTCATTCTCATTCTCCCGACCTAACTATCACAACTCCTGGCATAATTCGAGCAAATTAGATCTCTCATTTGCAGCCTATCTTACCTCCACTACTTCTCCACACTCCGTGAAAAAAAAAAAAAAAACGGGCTAATCACAACAACATATTGTGACGGCCCTGGTTGTCCTGAAAGGGAGCATTGTTTGAGAAGTTGTGGCCTGGTGTTTGTTTATCCTTCTCCGGCGGCTTCAAGAACGGCAACCAAGCAGCAACAGGACACCGGCACAGCGATCAGCACGAGGCAAACCAAGCACCAGCAACAATCAGCTAAGACCCATAGATATCATCACTAAGAGAACTGGACCACACCAGACCCCAAAACCACAAGGACCACACCGCAGCAAGGAAGCAAAGAACCCGAATATCAGGTGTGACTTCACACCACAAATAAAACGAAAAAAAATAAGACAGCCAAGGAACCTTCCTTCATATAGCAGGCCTCAGGGCGGCTGAAAACGGATTAAATTTGGAATTTTTGTTAGACTACTGGGATTGGAATTAGAGGAATGAACCTGGACCACTGTCTTGGCAGGCAAGTTCACTGACCACTATGCAAGTGCAACTGTATGTGTTAGACATTGTTGAGTATTGTTGAGAGTTAACTGAAGTATCTAAACTATTGTACCCCAGTTCCAAATCTATCGATCATGATGGTTTTTCTGAAGGATAACCAGGTACTAGTGAGCTATGACAATTTGAAACACTAATGTCGTTCACAATGTTCCCGTATTTGATCCTGATAGATTATGGACCAGCACTCGTTGTCGACCAGGCTAGAATGAGGGCTAATGCCAGAGCCAGTTCTAGTATCGTCCCCATTCGTTTCCTCAAGGCTGGGCAGGTTCCAAAAGGTAATGTCAACAAAAACGCATTCGCTCCATCTGTGCTAGACTCTGCGAGGGACTGGTTACTGGCGGTTGATCTGCCAGGACATGAACGGTATCCCGAGTTGATCCGTAAAACCGGCCTGCGACCGGACATCGTTCTCCATTCTGCACAAAAACGGCAACTCATCCTGATTGAGTTGACGGTCCCGTTTGAGTCGCGGATGGAGGAGAATCATTTGTACAAGCTCGAGAAGTACAGTGATTTAGCAGCCGGTTTGAGGAGAAACGAGGCTTACACAGTACGGGTATTTGCCGTCGAAGTGGGAGCGAGAGGCCTCGTTTCCACTTCGCTCTACAATGTGGTGAAAGAGCTAGGATTGCGCGGTAATGAACGGAAACGGGCACTCAAAAAACTGGGAGAGGTAGCCGAGAGGGCCTCTAGCTGGTTGTGGACGCAGCGCAACAACGTAGGGGACGGGCCTCGGTGAGCTGGTCCGGGTATCTAGTGGAAAAGAGTTTCTTATCCCTTTGAAAAGTCCATCGTGTACGAATTGTCTGCCAGTGTCTCTCTGCCAACTGCTAATAAAAGTCCAACATGTGTCTGGTAAACCAAAGTAAGCTTGTCGCTCGGTCGTCCAGGCATGCGGACTGTTCTAATTACGCTGTCGCGGCGGCTTCTTATCTCACAGTACCTCCTTCGAAACCACTAAGTCGTCTTGTCTCTGGCCGAAAGTGTAACACCATCCGGTAATTCTGTGCGGCGGGGAAGCAGCCCTGAGCTTCATGAACTCAGGTGGGCCCACCTCCGAATGCGTTTAGGAATCGTGGGCCGAAACGTGTGTCGAAAGAGGATAATTTCTACTGATGACTGTAGATCCCCGCTGTACTTGCTCCCTGTGAGTTTATTCCTATTGTACGTGGCTAGCCCACAAGACTACCAGGAAAGACTGGTGACTATCGGGAAAGACCTTTTGACACCTATGGAAAGACTGGCCCCCTGGTATCGCCGGGGGGATAAACTGACATCTGGAGACAGATGTCGACTGTGGACCGGGTTGATCACCCCTAACACAGTATAATACCTCCGATTGCGTCAAACCACAAAGAAATATGCTCCCAGGGCCCTCCGAAAGGGGGAGAGAATGAAGGGCCCAATCAAACTGATACCCTCGTTGACGACTTTGCTAGCCCCCGGATTGAGATACTCGCCCAACGTCCGGGCTGGCTCTGTACATGTGGGAAAAGCTTCACGGGGTTGCATGGTCTGAGAACGCATGCCGGAAGAATGAAATGCGAGGGTGCTCCACGCAGTAAACGCCGTCGCAAAACTACCACTCCTGTGGTAGTTTCTGAGTCGTCAGGGTACGACGGGCAGGGTGAACCCCACTCGCTCGGAGAGGCCCATGACGTCGACTGCGGAGAAGCACCTTTGATGATTTCTGAAGAAGTGCGTTCCAAGATCAGGTTTCCACCTGCGAGCGAGAAGGTGGTGTGGTGTAAGTTGGAGGCTACATTATGTGAGGTAATTAAACAAACTCTAAACAAGAAGTCGCTAGGCGACAAGCTTACTAAATTTGGTGATATAATATATGAACACTGCTCCCGCGAGTTCGGGACAGTAGTAAAGGCACAGCCGGGTGCCAAGCAGAATACTAGCAGGAGGCAGAGGGACATTCTGAAGTGTCGGGCAGACAAGAATGCCCTCAGAAAACGGTTCAAAGCCGCTACGGGCAGCGAACGGGAGGGGCTGTACGAAATGTGGGTGCATTTAAAGAACAAACACAGTGCCCTCTGTCGCGCCGAGCGTTTCTGTAACAACAGACGAAGAACCAAAAGGGAGCGAGAGAAATTCTTTAGGGACCCGTATCAGTTTGCCCGAGGTCTATTCGAGCAACCGAAGTCTGGGACTCTGGTTGTCAGTCAGGAAGAACTAGAGCTACATCTACGCAAGATGTACTCGGATAAAAAGAGGAGAGAGCCTCTCGATGACAATCCAGAGATCCTTAGCGGACTCAAACAGCCTTCGGTGCCGAAGGTACCATTTAAAATGGTACCTCCCCTTTGGTCTGAGGTTGAGGACGTTGTGAAAAAAGCCAGCGGCAAGTCTGCCCCAGGTCCGAACGGTGTCCCGTACGTTCTTTACAAGCGTTGCCCGAAAATCCTAAAAATGCTTCACGTCTTGTTGAGACAAGCGTGGATCCGCAACCACATATGTCCAGAGTGGTCAAAGGCAAATGGGGTCTACATTCCCAAAGAGCAGGACTCGAAGAGTCTTTCCCAATTTAGGCCCATCTCGCTGTTGAATGTCGAGGGTAAGATATTCTTCTCAGTCATGGCTCGCCGGCTCACACAGTATCTGATGACTAACAAGTACATAGATACGAGTGTTCAGAAGGGTGGTATTCCAGGCGTTCCTGGGTGCCTTGAACACGCGACCATGATCTGGGAGGCTATCCAGAGAGCCAAGCATGAGAGAACCGATTTGCACGTTATATGGTTGGACTTAGCCAACGCCTACGGGGCAGTCCCCCATAGGCTACTGTGGCGAGCCCTTCGCATGTTTCACGTACCGACACAGATCAGTCAAATGGTCGAGCAATATTTCTCCAAGTTCGCTTTGCGCTTCTCTACCTCGACGTTTACCACGAGGTGGACTGAGTTGCAGATTGGGATAGCTATGGGGTGTACGATCTCACCTATACTGTTTGTCATGGCAATGCAGATCATGTTGGACGGGGCGGCCGGCTACGGACTGGGCCTTCAAATAGGGGATCACTGGTTGCCGCCACTGCGCCCATTTATGGATGACACGACTATTATAACGGGCAGCGAGGAGTCTGCCCGCACGATCCTGAAAAGATTGGACGCGGTGGTCCAATGGAGCGGTATGAAGTTTAAACCGCAGAAGTCGAGGAGTCTGTCAATCCATAGGGGCAAAGTGTCGGCGATCAGTTTTACGGTGGCAAGGAACAAGATCCCTACGGTTCTGGAGGAACCTGTGAAGAGTCTCGGTCGCGTTTACGATTCGAAGTTATCTGACAGAGCGGAAGTCCGGCGAATACATGAGTCACTAGCTACAGGCCTGCTCGCGATCGAGCGATGCAGGCTGGTCGGGAAATTCAAGGTATGGTGTCTCCAATTCATGTTGATTCCGAAGCTTCTATGGCCACTGCTAGTCTACGAGGTGACGATGACTGCAGTGGAAACCATGGAAAAGAAAATCAATACAGCCTTAAGAAAGTGGATTGGTGCACCGCCTTGTCTGACCGACGTGGCTCTGTATTGTAAACAGGCTAAGCTGGTACTTCCGTTCAAGTCAATAACCGAAGAGTTTAAAGTCGGCAAAGTTAGGCTCGCCATGCTTTTGCGCGAGTCCTCAGACCCAAATGTCATCGCTGTCCAGCCCGCTCTAAAGACTGGCCAGAAGTGGAAGGTCCTCGATGCGATAGGAGCTGCTCAGAACGCACTAAAATTGAAGGCGGTAATGGGTTACACACAAACCGACCGTCGAGGCCTAGGGCACGGGAAAGTCAATTGGTGGTCAAAGGCCTCAGCCAAAGAACGCCGAGACATGGTGATACAAACGGTGAGGGACAACGAAAACGAGATTCGGGTTCAGAAAGCAGCCCAGCAGTCGCAGCAGGGCCATTGGGTCAGCCTGGAGAGCGCATTGCCTAGAATACTCACATGGGGTGAGATCTGGCGGATGACCCCGCTGCGACTGAGCTTTATCGTTCGTTCGGCGTACGATGTATTACCGTCCGGTGTTAACATGGTTAAATGGTCTGCGACCAACGATCCGACTTGCCCGTTGTGCAAATCAAAGCAAACTCTTGAGCACGTCCTGTCCGCGTGCAGGAGAGCCCTAGGTCAAGGCCGCTATACCTGGCGCCACAACAAGGTGCTAAAAGAGTTAGCAGCCGTTGTCGACCAGGCTAGAATGAGGGCTAATGCCAGAGCCAGTTCTAGTATCGTCCCCATTCGTTTCCTCAAGGCTGGGCAGGTTCCAAAAGGTAATGTCAACAAAAACGCATTCGCTCCATCTGTGCTAGACTCTGCGAGGGACTGGTTACTGGCGGTTGATCTGCCAGGACATGAACGGTATCCCGAGTTGATCCGTAAAACCGGCCTGCGACCGGACATCGTTCTCCATTCTGCACAAAAACGGCAACTCATCCTGATTGAGTTGACGGTCCCGTTTGAGTCGCGGATGGAGGAGAATCATTTGTACAAGCTCGAGAAGTACAGTGATTTAGCAGCCGGTTTGAGGAGAAACGAGGCTTACACAGTACGGGTATTTGCCGTCGAAGTGGGAGCGAGAGGCCTCGTTTCCACTTCGCTCTACAATGTGGTGAAAGAGCTAGGATTGCGCGGTAATGAACGGAAACGGGCACTCAAAAAACTGGGAGAGGTAGCCGAGAGGGCCTCTAGCTGGTTGTGGACGCAGCGCAACAACGTAGGGGACGGGCCTCGGTGAGCTGGTCCGGGTATCTAGTGGAAAAGAGTTTCTTATCCCTTTGAAAAGTCCATCGTGTACGAATTGTCTGCCAGTGTCTCTCTGCCAACTGCTAATAAAAGTCCAACATGTGTCTGGTAAACCAAAGTAAGCTTGTCGCTCGGTCGTCCAGGCATGCGGTCTGTTCTAATTACGCTGTCGCGGCGGCTTCTTATCTCACAGTACCTCCTTCGAAACCACTAAGTCGTCTTGTCTCTGGCCGAAAGTGTAACACCATCCGGTAATTCTGTGCGGCGGGGAAGCAGCCCTGAGCTTCATGAACTCAGGTGGGCCCACCTCCGAATGCGTTTAGGAATCGTGGGCCGAAACGTGTGTCGAAAGAGGATAATTTCTACTGATGACTGTAGATCCCCGCTGTACTTGCTCCCTGTGAGTTTATTCCTATTGGACTTGAAATGCTTACCATTTAAAGTGTCAGCTGGGTATGGAATATATACTTACACTGCTGACTATTACAGATAGGCTCAAAGTGCTGCAGGCTAGGTCATATCTCAGAGTAGCACAGATAAGAAACACAGTCTCCCTGAAGCCCTAGATAGAGCCAAGGGTCACATATTGAGAAGAGGAAGGGCTTGGATGGCGCAAGCTGAAGACACAATTAGACATGTGTATAGGCTGGATAACACTGGTGAGGGGAGGAGTGGGTCAGAATGTTCCAACAAAAGTCAGACGTGGGTATGGTTCTGATACCATTGAGCCATGAGTGCAGAGGCTGCCAGCGGGCGCTGCAGATTGAGAAGTTCAACAAATGATTCATGACAATTCTCGCCCAGCTCATGTGATATTCTATACAGATAGCTCTGTGTTGAGAGGCAGCTCATAAGGGTTCTAAGCAATAGTGAATGAACGTCGCTTAGTGCAACAAAGTCTGGCATATGACACCACAACATCTTTTTCGAGAATAAAGGTGGAGGCAGTCACTGCAGCCTTTCGCTGGCTTTAAAATCAGCTGTACACACAACTCGTAATTGTAACCGACTCACAGAGCATTTTGAAAAAGGTGGAGACTGGTATGCTCCGTGAAGAGTTTCAAGCATTGCTTCAAAGGTCCTGATTATATTTTACCCAAGAATTGCCAGTGTATTGGGAAACAGATAGACTGTCTGGTTCTGCACAACTTAGGGTGAATTGATGCATGACAAGCTAGATATTGTCAGATCCTTTGGGAGCGAGAGAACAGTGAGGAAGCACAGATGGATTATCATGGTCTAAAGAGAATGGTACTGCGAGGAGGGACCAGGCGATCTGGTTGATGATCAGAAATAAAGGGAAAGGTGAAACGGATATACACTCTGATTGCTATTAGTACCACTAAATTGGAACTCTCCCGAGTGCTTTAGTGTCGAATATTTATTAAACGTTAAACATTAATTTTAAACATGAGAAACAAAGCAATATTATATTTATGCATATTCAAAAATTCATCGTTAATGTGTTTTCATTTACTTTATTGAAAAAGAAAATCTTTTTTTTCTAATGTTTGGGGTCGTGGGTCACTTTGACTCTATATAAAGCTGTTATGAATAAAAAAAAGAAAACTTGGCAATGGCTGTCATATTACTCTGAGCAAGCCCATAGATTCTCTATAGTGTACAGTATGTACACCTTGTGGCCCTGTCAAGTCTTGGTTAGATTTGACTTAGCTACTATATAACAGTAGTTAATACTACCTGTTCAATGTTAGCTCCATATGTTGGGCGGCATACACCAAGGCTGCCATATCACACTGAGTGGAAGAACACACT
>CAJHNH020001202.1:0-65000 GCA_905116865.2 Candidula unifasciata
ACATCATGGCCAGCTATAGGTCATCAAAGACATCATGGCCAGCTATAGGTCATCAAAGACATCATGGCCAGCTATAGACCATCAAAGACATCATGGCCAGCTATAGACCATCAAAGACATCATGGCCAGCTATAGGCCATCAAAGACACCATGGCCAGCTATAGGTCATCAAAGACATCATGGCCAGCTATAGGTCATCAAAGACACCATGGCCAGCTATAGACCATCAAAGACATCATAGCCAGCTATAGACCATCAAAGACATCATGGCCAGCTATAGACCATCAAAGACATCATGGCCAGCTATAGGCCATCAAAGACAACATGCGACAATGCTGGAACGTTCACATATCATGTAAATGAATGATTTCAGCGAAAGCAAAAAACAGTCGCTGCTGCGATAGATCTTGAAGATGCCTATAACTGTGATCGAATGCAAGCGTGGCCTGGAGAGACTGAAGACGATGATGGCGACACACATGGAACATAGATTATTGGTCTTATTGTTCAACCATTTGGTCCTTTCTGTAATCGATTATGGCTTAGGAATATTAACCCTATCTAGTTCACAGTGTACAAAGCTTGAAAGGATTCAAAATGAAGGAATAAGAATTGTCTTGGGTTGCACAAGGGACACCCAATTAGAACAATGAGCTATATTTATATATGCTTGGACTGACATCAGTTAAGTCTAGATTGTCACTGGCCAAGGCGTATATACGAGTTACCAATGATGAAAGGCATTTGCTGCATTGTAATTTGAATGATTTAAGAAAAGACTGGTTGAAAAGAGGAAAGTCATGGATGGCACTAGATAAAGATACCATAGAGATGGCGGCCGCAGTCAGGCAAATACACAGGGGGTAAGAATGGATCGACACTAGCACCCAGAACAGCAGTTTCCATCAGGTCATTATCATGTTAGGAAGAGGTATAACGGTACGGCAGAATGAGAGGTACAACAACTGATAGATGGAAAGGCTGGACTAGATTATGCAGTAGTGTACACCGATGGTTCTGGTCAACGGTGTCTGGGGATTTTCAGCTAGAATGAAGAGAACAATTGTGGCAGAACAAAGCGGAGCTTTTTTATCTACAACTTCAAGCATGAGAATGGAGGTGGAGGCAATCACTGCAGCTCTGAAGTGGACAGCAGAAAACAAAGTTACCAGAGGAATTATTGTGTCTGATTCTCAGTCGGCGTTGTGGAAAGTTCAAAATAGACTAATGTGGCATGAGTGGATACCATGCATCAGTACGCCAACATTGCAGGGAATCACAGGGATTTACTGGCCGGGATATGCAGGAGTGCGAGGGAATGAAAGAGCAGATTTTCTAGCTACAAAAGCGAAAAGCTACGGGAACACTCGTACTGGACAAGGGAGATATTCTGAAGACCATATATGAACGACTGCTGACAGAAGATTAGTTAAAAAACATGAGCAAGAGTGTGTGAACGAGGAATTAAATGTGGATCTGTGAAGGAGGGACGGATGAGAGGAAGAGATCGGCGTGTGTATGTATAATCAGTGTGCTACGGGAACAGTCAGCATCTACACCTTATTTTAATTGCTGCAGGAGACGAAGCATCTATTGGTATGTCTGGTGTGCTATGATGTTGGTCTTAAATCAGTAAATACAACTTATTTAAACACCTTACAATTTTTTAAAACACCTTACATGTTTATTTAACACCTTATACAAATATATATTCTTTGTGTTTCTCCTTACCCTGACTCATCAAAGATAGTCAGCTGTTTGTAGCTTTTTGTGCTGTTTAACGAACACCTTTGAAGGTGGCCGTCTAAGTTCCTGTGCCATGTCGTGTTGCAGGCTAACTCACAGGATCAGCTCTTACTTCCATGAGACTGAGGTGGCCCACAACGTCTTCCTGAGTCGAGGCTGTGTGTTTGGTGAAGAACGCAGCTCCACCCTGACAACAGTCAGGCTCTTTATATGGCCAAGGAAAAAGTTTATAGGTAATGATTTCTCACAGCAGTTTACGGCCAGAGAATTGTTGCTAAGAAGAGTAGGAGCAACTGGCCTACTGGTGAAGAGCTCTGAGCTCTCACGCAGAAGATCCGGATTTGAATCCTCTGTTTGTCATGAGGGTTCTAGGGAACCATTTTTGGGTTACCAAGAAAAGACCCACTGCCTCCCAAACAAGCATGTAGTTTAAAAAAAAAAAAAGTAAAGTAAAGATCCCTTTTCACGCCTTTAGGCCATCGGGCATATGGGAAGAACACCCATTTTTTACAGACCAATCAGCACAGGTGGGAAATGTGGTCAGCTTTATGCCGGCCGTCTTTTCTTCCCGAGGACATACATCCTGGTACCCATTTTAGGCTGGGACGCCCCATACCATGATAAAAATCCACGCAGCCATCGGTGGGTTTTGTGGTACGTTGGAATTATGAGTTGGACTCGCAACGCCTAAGCCACGGACGCTGCAGCCTGAAGTAGGAGTCGACTAATTGGGGGCTTCCTTCGAAGTTGGAGTTTATCTGAGGCAAGGAACAAGAAGCTGCACACAAATAACCCTGTAAAACTGATGTACACGCAAAGCTCAGGACCTGGCACAAAACCAGAGTCTAAATGGATGGACAACTAGGACTTTGCGTCTGAGCTTTCAGCCGGTGAATGAAGAAGAGAAAGAAGAATTCTCAGTAAGTTTGTGGATATTTTTCTGTTGGGTGCACACATAAGAACCCTTACCTGCAGAGTTCCTGGCAACAGCACTAGCCACACGGCCCTAAATCCTCAGGTTCAAATCCACCACCCCCCCCCCCCCTTCCCAATCAGTTTTGTAAAACTGATGTGCACATAAAACTGAAGTTTTGGAATAAGACCTAAGTCCACGAATGGACAGGCAATCAGAACTTTCTCCTGGAGTTAACAGCCAGATGTGCACGCAACAACTCAAGTTCTGCAACAAGAGCAAAGTCCACAAGTGGACAAACAACCATCCATCAAAGTGTATAGCAACTGATCACAAAGAAGAAGAGGTGGATCTATGAGTGTCACAGCTGCCGTCCTCCCGCAAACTGTGATCCCAAAAACAAAAATAAAACATAGAGCACCTGCGGAATAAAACCAGCTTCAATTGTATCCATGTGTAGAGGCAAGTGAGTGTGGTTCACCCTTCCGTGATAAGTCACGGCTCAGTTCCTATGGGGCATCATTGTCCGGGTGTGTCATTATATATATATATATATATATACGTCACATATGTCTCCAACGAATGTGTGCTCACAAGAGCAAAAATACCATCAATGTATTGTGTACTGAAGCAAAGACGTCTGCGCTGGCTGGGACATGTCTCCCGCATGGAGGATGGTCGTATTCCAAAAGATCTCCTATATGGTGAATTGGTAACTGGGAATAGACCTACAGGAAGGCCAAAGCTGCGCTATAAAGACTTATGCAAACGTGACCTAATAGATACCAACATAGGCACAGAGACATGGGAAAAATCAGCTGCAGATCGACTACTATGGAGACAGAAAGTGAAAGACGGCCTGTCACATTTTGAAAGTAACCGAACACAACGAGCTTTGGAAAGGAGGAACCGGAGAGTAAAACTGCCTCACAACGAGAGAGTATCTGCTTTTGTGTGTATCCTGTGTGGCAAAGACTGCCATTCCCGCATCGGACTTTACAGTCACAGCAGATGCTGTTCCCAAAGCCAGCAGCACATCTCCATAGTCGCCCGGGACTGACGGATGCCAGTATGTCACACAGAGCTTGCAGTCTAATGCTATGTTTTGTTCTATCCTCTGCAGTCTTCCATATGGAAAGAATTCAGTCCAGCACCCTTGGCTTCTATCATCGGTGTTCTTTATAGGGTTGCTTTAGAACGTCCTCACTTTCTCATTCCTTTTCTTTCACATTTTAGTGCTGACTTTGTGATTCTCTGCTCGTTTCTTTTCAAGATGGATGTATCTAGTATAACGCCATCTTCTCTGTCTTATAACAGTTGTTACTAGTAGTTTCCCAGACATTTTTCTGATTTCTTAACCCCTCTTGAATTCTTCCCTCCCTCTGTGGGTTCCGGGGCCCAGTTATAGGGAAAACAAGAATAGATTAACTGCCTACTCAAAAGCATATCGTAATTGGGAGCTTCCTTCAAAGTCGGAGTGTATCTACCTGAGAGGCAAGGAACCAACAGTCTGCATACAGATGAGTCAGATCTGTCAAATGGATGCACACGCAACACTCAGGTTCTGGAACAGGACTGCAGTCCAGAAGTGGACGAACAACCAGAACTTTCTGACAGAGTTCACAGCTGGTGAACGCAAAGAAGAAGAATTCTTCCCATTTTATTTTGGACATTTTCCTCAGTCCTTCCTGTTTAGATGTACACAACCAGAGACTAACCACTAAAACGGTGGATAGAAAAGATATCAGAGGTGATTTTTTTTGTTTTTTTGTTTCTAGTATCCAGAAGCCATGTTGTTAAACCCTTAGGCTCGGTATTATGGATATCGCAATCCTTCGGCCTTCATTCCATGATAAATACCGTAAATCTGGGAGAAATGTGGCTTTTCTGCCTACCCCCGGGCGTGAAACCGAACCACAAGGAGTTCGTAACCCGGTCACCGCACAATCCGGTTTAGCCAACTACGCTAGCGAGCCGGGTATCAGAGGTGATAAATTCCAGCATATACCAGGGTTCTCGCCTCTTCAAAAGCTGATATTGAAAGGCAGAACAGAGCTAGAGAAGATTCCTGTCATGGATGGTTTATCTACACACACACAAAAAAAGAGTTTTGGGGCATTTGGACAGTGAGGCAAGAGTCGCACCATAAAGACATTGAGGTGGCAACAAGAATGTTATGAAAATCCACAGTAGTTACACTGTAGGCAACCACCATTGTGGATACGGCAGAGTTCTTTTATATAGAAATAATTTTTTTCCTTTTATGTTTGTTGTTTGTTGATTCATTGGTGGAAGAACATTTTGTGTTGAAATCATTGACAGGGAAGAAGTCGGCTAAGGAGTTCAACGTGGCTTGTATTGAGTTAGGGGGACATTTACCTTTCAAAGGTCAGATCTGTTGACTTGTATTGTACTTAGTCTAAGAGTTAATGCATTTTTTATTCGTGATTATCATCGTTGTCATCGTCTCATAGAACTCTCTTAAAACTGCTCTTAAATCTTTTGGCATTAAGACAGAAACGGGAGGGGGGGGGGGGGGGGGGTGGTGTTGCTCAAGACCAAGCTAGATGGCATATAATCCTCAACCATGGTGCATCATCAGCCTGCCAGGCAGCTGAGGTTTCACTGGCAGAAAAACAAGAGACAGGCTAAAAAGGGATTTATGACAAATCCTGCCTCTGCTGTCGCTTATGTCTGTTTTCTGCATTGATCAAGAAGAGGAATCGTAGTGTCTGAACTGTATAAGGAGACAACGGTTAAAATGGTCATGAATACCAGCATCTACATAAAATCAAGACTGATACCGGATGTCTTTTATAAACCTGCCACTGAAAATAGAAAAGAAGAAGAAAGGTTTTGCAAGAAGCAGAAAATATGCATTACTTTTGGTTTGACAAGAACTGATAGCTTTTTTTTGTTTTTCTTCTTCTCCTCTTTCCTGTTCACCGGCTATAAACTCTGGTGGAAGATTCTGGCTGTTCATCCACTTTTGGACTTTAATCTTCTTCCAGAACTTGAGCTTTGCATCGACATCCTTTATACCGATCTGACTAATTTGTTTGCAGACTGTTAGTTCCTTGCCTTGGTTTCATAAGAATTTATGAACTGCTATTATCTGGGAATTATGAACACTGCTAAGTAGGAAGAGCAGTGTAGAGAGGGAGGCCTTGAGCCTGAGGATTTAGGGCTGTCGCCATGGACTGTACATGTTAGGTTGTTTAATTTTGCCCCCGACAGAAAAACTCCATCACCTTACCGGGGATTGAACTCGAGTTCCCTGCATGAGAGGCCGACGTCGTAACGGCTTGGCCAGCCGCTGTCTACACCACCCTAAAAAATGGTCAAACAGACAGTAGTGACAGTTTGACAGATAAGTAGGAAAGTTTCTCTAAGCCTTGAAATGTTTTCTTTCTTTTTGACCCTGCGATGTAGAAGTCGAAGGTTACCACAATTTGACCGAATCTGATGTTGATGCTATCATTGCTGGAGCCTGCTTGCCCCCGGATCAGTACAGAAGCATCCGAGATCACATCACCAAGATGGGCCTGGAGGAGATGGAGAAGCTCAAGACAGATTTATGACGTCGAGAGGGTCAATTCCCAGTGACAAGATCCGCATTTTATGTTTTACAGTGTCTTTCAATGGCTGCTTTGTGTTGTATATTTTTAACATGTATATTCTTTCATTCATTCATTGTCCTCTTGTGCCGTTCTATGTCGGATAGGGCAGTCTTTTACTCCGTTCTGTCCTGTACAATCACCTCAGTATCTTGGATGGAATCCAGTCCTTTGGCTTCTGTCATCAACCTTCACCTAAGGGTTTCTCTAGGACCTCCTCGTTTCCTGCATCCTTCTGTTTTTAATATCAGTGCTTGTTTTGTTGATTCTTTGTTCGTAACTTCTTGACACTGGCGGGTCTTGCTAGTCACACTAGCTATCGCCATGGGCTGTGAGTCTCATGCCTCCTCATTGCGCAATATAACACTATCGTCTGGAAAGAGAGACAGGTGCCAGTACATGATTCATGTACCTGTTATTGCTTTTTAAAATTTATTATGAACAAGTGACACAGTATACATCCATTTGTCTTTTTTTGTAAACATTGATGATTTTTTTTATTTGTTGGTGTTCAGCTCACATTCTCTAACATATATTAGCATCGCTAATGAGGTGGGTGTCCTTCCACTGGAACCCACAAAGAAAAGAGGAAAAGGGAATCTCAACCTTTTTTTTCCTTTGCCTCAAAAATGCTTAAAGAAAGGGCCATGAAAACTGTTTTTTTTTTTTTTTTGAAGTTATTAAATAAACTATTTTACTCAGATCACTGAAACATTTTTTTAATCTTTTTTTTTTCTAATGTATATTTCATTTTATTATCGGGAAATATGGAAGAGAGTAACCAATAAACATGAACAAAGTGAAGAATCAACTGGCTTTATTTCCCCTCGGCCTTTCCAGGTGTGCCAGGTTTTATAACTTCTCTGGGCAAAGGGGGTGACAAATATGTGGGGTTATTTAGAGATTGAGATGAGTAACACAGAGAAGATGTGGAACGAGCCGCACATAGCATCTTAGCTAGATCACTTGCAAACTTTCTAAATACAGAGAAGACATGGAATGAGCCGCATGAAACATCTCGGCTAGATTACTTGTAAACTGGCTAAATACGGAGAAAACATGGAATGACCTGCAAGTAACATCTCGGCTAGATTACTTACAAACTGGCCAAATACGGAGAAAACATGGAATGACCCGCAAGTAACATCTCGGCTAGGTTAATTGCAAACTGGCTAAATACGGAGAAAATAATAAATGAGCTGCATATAAAATCTCGGCTTGATTACTTGCAAACTGGCTAAATACAGAGAAAACATGGAATGAGCTGCATATAAAATCTCGGCTAAATTACTTACAAACTGGCTAAATACAGAGTAAGTAACAACTGCCAGTTTGTATGCCATCATTGGTGAGCATGTTCTTTCAAATGTGGAAGGAAATAATGGATGACTGGGAGTCACGAAGCACAGCTCGACACATACCACACATTGCTTGTTTTCAGCTGCCAGTTTGTTTGTATATGTCTCTAATGAAACAACAAACATATTGTTCCATTTAGAAGAGAATATTTCCCCCAGTTTTATATTAAATATTCCTTTAGGCTTAAAAAACCTAGATGACTTATACACTGGGGGGGGGGGGGGGGGGGGGGGGGTGGGGGGGGGGGGGGGGGGGGGGGGGGGGGGGGATCCTTATAATTCGAAAAATATGGCATTTCTGTGCCATAGCTACAGGTTACTTTATAACCTCAGGGGAGCCCTAATATAACTGTTAGACTATTGAATGGGGTTTCTGGGATTTTCATCTTGTTTGATTCTCATCCTTGAAGTGTTAATCCTACAACAACCAGTCCTGGAGAAAAACAGTAGTCACTTGGACTGCTGTCACTTGTAGGCCACACTTGAACTCATTAGCACTGATATTCTCTGTGGTAGTGTCAGAATTTGCTATCTTTCCATATTCAGTATATGCTGTTTGAAAATAAACACACACACATGCACAAAAGAAATGCATACTTATCCAATGGCACAGATTTTCTTAGTTGAAGTGAAAGCTACTATGCCTTAGGGAAAAAAAATGTTCATTGATTGTTTTAACTTATGGTATAGGTGTGTGCAATTTGAACAGTTTCACTTATTAAAATAACAGATTTTAAATGTCAAAATTACGACAAGATTATTTTCATTTCAGCAGCTTTTTTTAATTCTGTAGCAGTAATGCACCATCGGATAACTATGCATGTCATTTTGTTCTCTCAAAGCATTATAGTTTACATTTAAAGTCTTTTATGTAGAACAATAAAACTTCACTACCTTAGTAGGCCAGTCTGTGGCAGGTGAGATAGACAGATCACACCACTACAGGGTAGAAATGGAAGGTTAGACAGACAGATCACACCACTACAGGGTAGAAATGGAAGGTTACACAGACATATCACACCACTACAGGATAGAAACGAAAGGTTACACAGACAGATCACACCGCTACAGGGTAGAAATGGAAGGTTAGACAGACAGATCACACCACTACAGGGTAAACATGGAAGGTTAGACAGACAGATCACACCACTACAGGGTAGAAATGGAAGGTTAGACAGACAGATCACACCACTACAGGGTATAAATGGAAGGCTAGACAGACAGATCACACCACTGCAGGGTAGAAATGGAAGGTTAGACAGACAGATCACACCACTACAGGGTAGAAATGGAAGGCTAGACAGACAGATCACACCACTACAGGGTAGAAATGGAAGGCTAGACAGACAGATCACACCACTACAGGGTAGAAATGGAAGGCTAGACAGACAGATCACACCACTACAGGGTAGAAATGGAAGGCTAGACAGACAGATCACACCACTACAGGGTAAACATGGAAGGTTAGACAGACAGATCACACCACTACAGGGTAAACATGGAAGGTTAGACAGACAGATCACACCACTACAGGGTAAACATGGAAGGTTAGACAGACAGATCACACCACTACAGGGTAAACATGGAAGGTTAGACAGACAGATCACACCACTACAGGGTAAACATGGAAGGTTAGACAGACAGATCACACCACTAAAAAGTTAGTTGCATATCATTTACAGGACGTTGCAGAACCAACCCCAGCAGCCCCTGGCTGTTGTGTGGTTTCTCTAGGCAAATTTACATCCAGTAGTTTGCCATTGCTTGCTGGACGGTGGGCTCCCTGATACCACTGTCGAAACCAACACAAGGTGCATGGCCCGCAGCTGGGATTGAACCTGGTACCCCAGCATTACGAAGCGTTCGCATCGATTTAGCCACAGAGCCGACATCACACCACTACAGGGTAGAAATGGAAGGTGTTAGAATGATAGTAATTAAACCCTAATTTATAAATTACAGATTTTAAGTCTTTCTTTTATAGTGCTTTGAGATATTCTTTACATATATATATGTGTGTGTGTGTGTGTGCCTTTGTCATATTTACAAAATGGCTTTATATTATATACTGCCATACATGATCACTATGTATTGTTTCGCTTCACTTCAATGCAAGTCTACTATTTTCATGAAAGGGAGACACCTCATGTCTTTACCTGCCTGTAGGAAAGGTACATTTTATTTTGGTTAACTGTCAAAGAGACACATTTTGTTATTGTTTCTTGATAGGGAAGGAGATGCCGCTTATGATTATCTGTGGCAGAAATAAGTTGTTTCATCTCTTTCCAAGGATGTATTTAATTCATTTAGTGGCAGAGATAACACTTATTTTTGATTATCTGTTGAAAGGATGTCTCTTGTTAATACTTACATGTGGCAGAGATAACACTTTTTCTTGATTATCTGTTGGAAGGATGTCTCTCATCAATACTTACCTGTGGCAGAGATAACATTTTTCTTGATTATCTGTTGGAAGGATGTCTCTTATTAAAACTTACCTGTGGCAGAGATAACATTTTTCTTGATTATCTGTTGGAAGGATGTCTCTTATTAATACTTACCTGTGGCAGAGATAACACTTTTTTCTTGATTATCTGTTGGAATTGTTACTTGATAGGGAAGGAGATGCCACTTATGATTATCTGTGGCAGAAATAAGTTGTTTCATCTCTTTCCAAGGATGTATTTAATTCATTTAGTGGCAGAGATAACACTTTTTTTTGATTTTCTATTGAAAGGATGTCTCTTGTTAATACTTACATGTGGCAGAGATAACACTTTTTCTTGATTATCTGTTGGAAGGATGTCACTCATCAATACTTACCTGTGGCAGAGATAACATTTTTCTTGATTATCTGTTGGAAGGATGTTTCATGTTAATACTTACATGTGGCAGAGATAACACTTTTTCTTGATTATCTGTTGGAAGGATGTCACTCATCAATACTTACCTGTGGCAGAGATAACAGTTTTTCTTGATTATCTGTTGGAAGGATGTTTCATGTTAATACTTACCTGTGGCAGAGAAAACACTTTTTCTTGATTATCTGTTGGGAGGATGTCTCTCGTCAATACTTACCTGTGGCAGAGAAAACACTTTTTCTTGATTATCTGTTGGAAGGATGTCTCTCGTCAATACTTACCTGTTTCAGAGAAAACACTTTTTCTTGATTATCTGTTGGAATGATGTCTCTCGTCAATACTTACCTGTGGCAGAGATAACACTTTTTCTTGATTATCTGTTGGGAGGATGTCTCTCGTTAATACTTACCTGTTTCAGAGAAAACACTTTTTCTTGATTATCTGTTGGAAGGATGTCTCTCGTCAATACTTACCTGTTTCAGAGAAAACACTTTTTCTTGATTATCTGTTGGAATGATGTCTCTCGTCAATACTTACCTGTGGCAGAGATAACACTTTTTCTTGATTATCTGTTGGGAGGATGTCTCTCGTTAATACTTACCTGTTTCAGAGAAAACACTTTTTCTTGATTATCTGTTGGAAGGATGTCTCTGGTCAATACTTACCTGTTTCAGAGATAACACTTATTGCTGTTATCCCATGTCATTTATTCACCTGTACCTAAACTTGCTGAGAATGATGCAAAAAGAAGAAAAAGGGGGGGGGGGGATGGGGTTCTAGGAGCCACTCAAGACTCGGGGGAAAAGACAAGAGGAGTGGCAAGTACAGTATAGAGAGACTCTGTTGGCCAGGAGACAAAGCCAGTTTGGGCCTGTCCTAGATGCTGTGATGTCAGATCTTCACCCAGATTTACTCACCTGTGGAAGGGACTTTTGAACATTATTTGTCTACTGTGACTACACCTTCATTTTTATTCATTATAATAGTTATTTAATCATGAATGTTTGCTGACCAGAATCATAAGTTTGTTGGTTTTGTCAGTTTTTCTTTTCTTTTTTTTTAATGTCATAATTTGTTTCTATGATACTTTATTGAAGTACATCAAAGATGTTTTTCATTTCATTGTGTTGTTTCATGAAGAGCGGCTGGCTAAATGGCTACTATGATGGGCTCTCAGGTAGGAGGCCCAGGTTCAAATCCTCAGTAAGAATCAGGATTTTGTTTCTTCTTCTTCTTCTTCTTCTTCTTCTTCTTCTTCTTCTTCTTCTTCTTCTTCTTCTTCTTCTTCTCTTCCATCTTGTACCTCAGCGAAGTGTTGGGGGGGGGGGGGGGGGGGGGGGTATCATTTGTTGTTGAGCTCTGTGAAGAGCACTGTTGAGACTGATGTTCATTTCTGTCAGGCTGTTCTTTATGCCATCAGTCCATCTTTTATGAGGTTTTCCCCCTGCTCTCTACCTGTTGTAACGTTTTTATGTGGCTGGCTGTGGCAGATATTACCCGGGAATTCTTGTTAGGTGTCCAAACCACTTTACTTGTTGTTCTTTGATGACCTGTAAGACTGGCTTTATTCCTAGCATTCATCTGGCTTTATTCCTAGCATTCATCTGATTTCATATACTGTCTTTCCTTGAAACTGCTGCAGCTCTTCTAAGGAATTCATCTCAGTGTCACAATTTTACATTTATTTTAGGATGTAAGTGTCCAGATTTGGCACTAATAGCATAGTGCTGGCCAAAAATTAGTTCTGATAAAATTCACTTCAGTGCTGTATATGTGTATATTGTCTTGTGGTTTAAACTAGGTTGTGACACTGGTCAGATGAACATTGAGGTTTTAGGTACATGTGTGTGTGAGTGAAGAGTGATACTAGATGAAAACTGGGGTGTTAGCCTCATGTGTGTGTGAGTGAAGAGTGATACTAGATGAAAACTGGGGTATTAGCCTCATGTGTGTGTGAGTGAAGAGTGATACTAGATGAAAACTGGGGTATTAGCCTCATGTGTGTGAGTGAAGAGTGATACTAGATGAAAACTGGGGTGTTAGCCTCGTTTGTGTGTGAGTGAAGAGTGATACTAGATGAAAACTGGGGTGTTAGCCTCGATTGTGTGTGAGTGAAGAGTGATACTAGATGAAAACTGGGGTGTTAGCCTCGTTTGTGAGTGAGTGAAGAGTGATACTAGATGAAAACTGGGGTGTTAGCCTCATGTGTGTGAGTGAAGAGTGATACTAGATGAAAACTGGGGTATTAGCCTCATGTGTGTGTGAGTGAAGAATGATACTAGATAAAAACTGGGGTGTTAGCCTCATGTGTGTGTGTGAGTGAAGAGTGATACTAGATGAAAACTGGGGTGTTAGCCTTATGTGTGTGTGAGTGAAGAGTGATACTAGATAAAAACTGGGGTGTTAGCCTCATGTGTGTGAGTGAAGAGTGATACTAGATGAAAACTGGGGTGTTAGCCTCATGTGTGTGTGAGTGAAGAGTGATACTAGATGACAACTTGGGTGTTAGCCTCATGTGTGTGTGAGTGAAGAGTGATACTAGATGACAACTGGGGTGTTAGCCTCATGTGTGTGTGAGTGAAGAGTGATACTAGATGACAACTGGGGTGTTAGCCTCATGTGTGTGTGAGTGAAGAGTGATACTAGATGACAACTGGGGTGTTAGCCTCATGTGTGAGTGAGTGAAGAGTGATACTAGATGAAAACTGGGGTGTTAGCCTCATGTGCGTGTGAGTGAAGAGTGATACTAGATGAAAACTGGGGTGTTAGCCTCATGTGTGTGAGTGAGTGAAGAGTGATACTAGATGAAAACTGGGGTGTTAGCCTTATGTGTGTGTGAGTGAGTGAAGAGTGATACTAGATGAAAACTGGGGTGTTAGCCTCATGTGCGTGTGAGTGAAGAGTGATACTAGATGAAAACTGGGGTGTTAGCCTCATGTGTGTGAGTGAGTGAAGAGTGATACTAGATGAAAACTGGGGTGTTAGCCTTATGTGTGTGTGAGTGAGTGAAGAGTGATACTAGATGAAAACTGGGGTGTTAGCCTTATGTGTGTGTGAGCGAGTGAAGAGTGATACTAGATGAAAACTGGGGTGTTAGCCTATGGGGTGTGAGTAGAAGAGTGATACTAGATGAAAACTTAGCCTGTGTGTGTGAGTGAGTGAAGAGTGATACTAGATGAAAACTGGGGTGTTAGCCTTATGTGTGTGAGTGAAGAGTGATACTAGATGAAAACTGGGGTGTTAGCCTCATGTGTGTGTGAGTGAAGAGTGATACTAGATGAAAACTGGGGTGTTAGCCTCGTTTGTGTGTGAGTGAAGAGTGATACTAGATGAAAACTGGGGTGTTAGCCTCATGTGTGTGAGTGAAGAGTGATACTAGATGAAAACTGGGGTATTAGCCTCATGTGTGTGTGAGTGAAGAGTGATACTAGATGAAAACTGGGGTGTTAGCCTCATGTGTGTGTGTGAGTGAAGAGTGATACTAGATGAAAACTGGGGTGTTAGCCTTATGTGTGTGTGAGTGAAGAGTGATACTAGATAAAAACTGGGGTGTTAGCCTCATGTGTGTGTGAGTGAAGAGTGATACTAGATGAAAACTGGGGTGTTAGCCTCGTTTGTGTGTGAGTGAAGAGTGATACTAGATAAAAACTGGGGTGTTAGCCTCATGTGTGTGTGAGTGAAGAGTGATACTAGATAAAAACTGGGGTGTTAGCCTCGTTTGTGTGTGAGTGAAGAGTGATACTAGATGAAAACTGGGGTGTTAGCCTCGTTTGTGTGTGAGTGAAGAGTGATACTAGATGAAAACTGGGGTGTTAGCCTCGTTTGTGTGTGAGTGAAGAGTGATACTAGATGAAAACTGGAGTGTTAGCCTCGTTTGTGTGTGAGTGAAGAGTGATACTAGATGAAAACTGGGGTGTTAGCCTCGTTTGTGAGTGAGTGAAGAGTGATACTAGATGAAAACTGGGGTGTTAGCCTCGTTTGTGTGTGAGTGAAGAGTGATACTAGATGAAAACTGGGGTGTTAGCCTCGATTGTGTGTGAGTGAAGTGATACTAGATGAAAACTGGGGTGTTAGCCTCGTTTGTGAGTGAGTGAAGAGTGATACTAGATGAAAACTGGGGTGTTAGCCTCATGTGTGTGAGTGAAGAGTGATACTAGATGAAAACTGGGGTATTAGCCTCATGTGTGTGTGAGTGAAGAGTGATACTAGATGAAAACTGGGGTGTTAGCCTCATGTGTGTGTGTGAGTGAAGAGTGATACTAGATGAAAACTGGGGTGTTAGCCTTATGTGTGTGTGAGTGAAGAGTGATACTAGATAAAAACTGGGGTGTTAGCCTCATGTGTGTGTGAGTGAAGAGTGATATACTAGATGAAAACTGGGGTGTTAGCCTCGTTTTGTGTGTGAGTGAAGAGTGATCTAGAGAAAAAAAACTAGGGTGTTTAGCCTCATGTGTGTGTGAGTGAAGAGTGATACTAGATAAAAACTGGGGTGTTAGCCTCGTTTGTGTGTGAGTGAAGAGTGATACTAGATGAAAACTGGGGTGTTAGCCTCGTTTGTGTGTGAGTGAAGAGTGATACTAGATGAAAACTGGGGTGTTAGCCTCGTTTGTGTGTGAGTGAAGAGTGATACTAGATGAAAACTGGGGTGTTAGCCTCGTTTGTGTGTGAGTGAAGAGTGATACTAGATGAAAACTGGGGTGTTAGCCTCGTTTGTGTGTGAGTGAAGAGTGATACTAGATGAAAACTGGGGTGTTAGCCTCGTTTGTGTGTGAGTGAAGAGTGATACTAGATGAAAACTGGGGTGTTAGCCTCATGTGTGTGTGAGTGAAAAGAGATACTAGATGAAAACTGGGGTGTTAGCCTCATGTGTGTGTGAGTGAAGAGTGATACTAGATGAAAACTGGGGTGTTAGCCTCATGTGTGTGTGAGTGAAGAGTGATACTAGATGAAAACTGGGGTGTTAGCCTCATGTGTGTGTGTGTGAGAGAGAGAGAGAGAGAGAGAGGGGGATGATGCAAGATGATTATTGATGTCTCTTTGTGTTTCAATAGTCCCCCATGTGAGCTGACCTTGTATGTAGCGGCTAGACGCTGAGTGCACATAAAAAAAAGCGGGACTTTTGTGAAAAGAAACGAGCTCGGCTACCAGGTTGGACCAGCCTTCAATAGGTCAAGGCTACTTGACTACTAATAATTGCTGTCTGTGGCTTAGGCATTGTGAAAGTGCTTCGTAATGCCGGCATCCTAGGTTCAATCCCAACTGCGGTGCTTGCGCCTTGCGTTGGTTTCGATAGCGGTATTGAGAAGCTGACCGTCCAGAAAGCAGTGGCAAACTACTTGACGTAGATTTGCCTAGAAAAACCACAACAGCCAAAAAATTTTGCGGTTGGTTCTGCAAGGTCCTGTAAAGGATACGGAACTAACTAATAATTGCTACGCATAACAAATTGTGATGATCTTTCCTGTGAACAGACTGATATCTTCCCCAGAGACACATTCATAATTGTGTGAATAAACATATCGTCTCTGAGTTTTATCTTTTCCTTCATGAGAGAGAGGTGGAGAGACTGGCAGGCATTGATATGTAGAGAGAGAGAGAACAAACATTTTTCAAAGATAACAAATTGGGCAATACCTGTTGGCAGCCAGCGGCTCGCAAATTATTCCTCCCCACGGACCTTAATGGCAGAAGTGGTCTATGATGATGATGATGAACAAATTGGGCATATAAGCCCATCTTACATAATTTCACCATCTTACCATCGGTTATTCCAAACACCCATCTTACATAATTTCACCATCTTACCATCGGTTATTCCAAACACCCATCTTACATAATTTCACCATCTTACCATCGGTTATTCCAAACACCCATCTTACATAATTTCACCATCTTACCATCGGTTATTCCAAACACCCATCTTACATAATTTCACCATCTTACCATCGGTTATTCCAAACACCCATCTTACATAATTTCACTATCTTACCATCGGTTATTCCAAACACCCATCTTACATAATTTCACCATCTTACCATCGGTTATTCCAAACACCCATCTTACATAATTTCACCATCTTACCATCGGTTATTCCAAACACCCATCTTACATAATTTCACCATCTTACCATCCGTTATTCCAAACACCCATCTTACATAATTTCACCATCTTACCATCCATTATTCCAAACACCCATCTTACATAATTTCACCATCTTACCATCCGTTATTCCAAACACCCATCTTACATAATTTCACCATCTTACCATCCGTTATTCCAAACACCCATTTTACATAATTTCACCATCTTACCATCGGCTATTCCAAACACCCATCTTACATAATTTCACCATCTTACCATCGATTATTCCAAACACCCATCTTACATAATTTCACCATCTTACCATCGGTTATTCCAAACACCCATCTTACATAATTTCACCATCTTACCATCGGTTATTCCAAACACCCATCTTACATAATTTCACCATCTTACCATCCGTTATTCCAAACACCCATCTTACATAATTTCACCATTTTACCATCTGTTATTACAAACACCCATCTTATATAATTTCACCATATTACCATCCGTTATTCCAAACACCCATCTTACATAATTTCACCATATTACCATCAGTTAATCCAAACACCCATCTTACATAATTTCACTATCTTATCATCCGTTATTCCAAACACCCATCTTACATAATTTCACCATCTTACCATCGGCTATTCCAAGCACCCATCTTTCACACAGGTGAATTTTATCAATAAAGCATGTTATGTTCATAAACAAAATGCATAATACAGAGTGAGAGGCATACAGCGAGATGGAGAGACGGAAAGAAAGAGAGGCAGAGAGAGACAGAAATAGTGAGAGAGATGTAAAGGGTGAGCGGCAACGAGGGATGGAAAGAGAGAGAGGCAGAGACTGCATGCAGGTTTCCTATGTGTGCCTGGCTCTGGGGCTTGGCGGTCGGTGAAAGAGTTTTAACAAATGCATGAGTTTTTGCGGACAAGTACAGAGGAACGACTGGGCGAACAGTTGGAACGTTGGGCTCTCAAGCGAAAGTCGCGGGTTCGAATCCTCGGTTAGGATGGATTTGTTTTTGTTTTTCTGTCGGGGGCAAAATAAAATTCTCACCTGCACAGTCCTGGCGACAACACTAACCATGCGGCCTCAAAGCTTATAAAGCTTCAGGCTCAAAAACCCTCCTGCCTACACCGCAAAAAGTGGTAATAAAGTCAGTTGGACAAGTACAAATTAGGGGAGGAAAAAAGGTGAAGGAGGAAAAGTGGACGGAGAATAAACTAGTAAGTAGTGTGGCGGCAGCAGTAGTAATACTTAAAGTATGTGTTGTCTTTTAGGTCATCAACGTCACAGTTGTCTGGTCCGACTGCGGTAGTTGGGTCACCAGTTAGTGTTGACCATCTCATCAACACCCTCTACCTGTGATATTCAGATGCGATGGACTTCAAGGTTTCATTGCCTAAGGGCTGCCAAGTTGTGTAACCAGGTCTTTCTTGGTCTGCCTCTTATCCTCTTCCCCTCTATGGTGCCCTTTAGGACTCTTTGAGTCCCAATGGGGTTTAGCATCAGAGGCCCAAGGGATAGTCAAAAGAGATGTAAAATCGGCGCATCCTGCGTTTATTGGGTCTCTGTGTAGGAACCTATATACGTATGATGCGTTCCTTGGGACAAGAGAGTTAAAATTATTGTTGAGAGACCGTTAGATCTCACTAGATGTGAATACCATTGCATTTTCTGCCTTTTCACTGTAGTTAAAATAGGTTCATATTTGCTGTTGTGCTGGAGAAATTATAGAGCGTATGTCATTGTGATATGGTCTCTGTATGATTTGCTGTTAATTTTCTGAATGATCCCATTTTCTCTGAGTGGTTAGACGCTCGCGTGCGGATCGGAAGGTCGTGGGTTCGCTTTATGGCGGAGCCGAACTTTTTTCAAAAAGGACCTTGACTCCTAGGTAGACCCAGCCTTGATTGGGTACCGGGTGCAGTCCCGGGAAATAAAGGCGGCCGGTGTGAGTCTGACCACATCACCCATCTTGTGCCGATTGGTCTATAAAATATAGGTCTAGCCCTATATGCCTTATACGCCTAAAGAAGTTGAAAAGGGACCTTTACCTCTTTTTTTTAAAAACCGCATTTTCTAGAACTTGTATTTTTTTTTTTTTTCGATTTCAACTGTTTGAGTTCCACGTTTCGCATCTATAGTTTAGTGAATATGGTAGGTTAGTTGCGTATCCTTTACAGGACGTTGCAGAACCAACCCAATCAGCCCCTGGCTGTTGTGTGGTTTCACTAGGCAAATTTGCGTCCATTAGTTTGTCATTGCTTTCTGGATGGTCGGCTCCCTGATACCACTGTCGAAATCAACGCAAGGCGCATGGCCCGCAGCTGGGATCGAACCCGGTACCCCGGCATTACGAAGCGTTCGCATCGACTTAGCCAAAGAGCCGACGAATATGGTAGAAGAAACAGAATTTGAAGAAGACGAAGAAGTTAAGCAGCTGTATGTATATTTTCCTTTGTTTAAACAGTTACTTCCCCCATCACCCCCTTCTGCGTGCTCATCCTGTTACTAAAATTACAAAGTGCAAGACATGCGCATCACCGCTAGCTCACGTGCCTGCACGTTCGCTAACTCACCCTCCAGCATCTGCAGCCAGTACCGGGATATGTTCCCTCACGTGCAATCCCTCACACCCCAGTTTCCACCCGATTCTTCACTCACGAATCAACCTACACGTTAACAGATTCGCTCCGCGCCTGCGGAGTACTAACTTTACAACCAAACGGGACGTTGTTTTTTTTTATTTCGTAAATCTTCAAAGAACTTTTCGTCAGCTCGTCAACACAATAAAAAGTGGAACGAAGGAAACAAAACAAAAACGAACTGTATCGTTGCTGAAATAGTGAGTAATTGAACGTAGATATTTGTGCAGTTCAGTGTCTGTATTTTGTCTACTGTTAAAGTCGCGGATTTGGTTTGGTGTGTCAGAGATGTGAGCTCTGGGTAGAACTTGATGTTTAAATTTCCGGAGGAAATAGAAAGTTCTGAAGGCTTGTGATGTTTTCAAAGACATCGATGAGACGGCACTGTGTCTTTCATTATGAGCACAGTCATTTGAATCGGTAAGTTATTGTGGAAATATGGATAAACTGATGGGTGGCCGGATAATTTGATGGATGGGGCATTTACCCAAACATAAATATAGAATTAATGACAGGTTAATGAATGATAGGTGGATATGTTAATTAGTGGATAGATCTGTGATGATGCACAGATAGATGGATGTGTAGATAGATGGATGTGTAGATAGATGGATGTGTAGATAGATGGATGTGTAGATAGATAGATAGATAGATAGATAGATAGATAGATAGATAGATAGATAGATAGATAGATAGATAGATAGATAGATAGATAGATAGATAGATAGATAGATAGATAGATAGATAGATAGATAGATAGATAGATAGATAGATGGATGGATGGATGGATGGATGGATGGATGGATGGATGGATGGATGGATGGATGGATGGATGGATGGATGGATGGATGGATGGATGGATGGATGGATGGATGGATGGATGGATGGATGGATGGATGGATGGATGGATGGATGGATGGATGGATGGATGGATGGATGGATGGATGGATGGATGGATGGATGGATGGATGGATGGATGGATGGATTAGATTAGATTAGATTAGATTATATAGATATATAGATAAATGCCTGGATGGATGAAGGTAGACAAACTGGTGAGTAAATGTTTGGATGGATGCTTTGAGAGATAGGCTGAGCAAACAGTCACATTATTTTATTGTACTTAATTTTAAAAAGAAGAAATAACACAAAGAGAGAGAATAAATCGTTTTTGTCAACAAATTTGTGATTTAATTAATTGTCAATGTCAAACATAGACACTGTCTTCAGAAGGCAGAGGGAAAATAGTCACGACAGAAATGAAAGTTTAGGTACTATGTTATGTATAACGAGAACAGATCGACTTCGGAACGTTTATATCAGGAGGTGAGTCGGTACAGATCCAATATTGAACTTTATAGGCAGACAACAAATCAAATGGTTTGGCCATGTAACAAGATTGGCATCAGACAGGGCCCCACAGAGAGCAGTTTTATACAGATACAAGGGTAACAGAACCAGAGCTCAGCCACACAGAAATCGACGGCAGAAATATCAATACTGAAAAGTACTTTATGGAAGCGAACAGAAGGGCCCGTTCACGAGATCTTTTCTTGCCCTGACACCGAGAGGTATTCCTGGAGTTGAGAACAGAAGAAGAATTAATTAAATGACCAAACCGCGGTCCGTCACAAACACAAGGGGACACGACTGAGTCGTCAGCAGCGGAGGAGTGGTCAGTGCCCACTCACCCAAGGGAACAGCCTTAATCTATCGATCATCTGTGACCCGATGAGTCATCCCATCAGAGCTTCATGTCCTGGTCATTTTAAATATGTCTCCACACCTCCAGTGTTACCATAAAACACGTGTCTGACTTGTGTAGTGTTGAACACGGTATCTGGGATGTGTGCCCGTTTGATTCTCATCTATGAAACTGTACAGACTGCAATCCTGAATTAGACAGATTTACACAGATTAGTCCCCAGGAGTGAGAAACATTCAAATGGGCATGACTTCACTTGTGCAAGCGATCATGGAAATTCATCTGTGAGAGCATACATGGGATACTACTGCTGCTGCTACTGCTGCTGCTGCTGCTACTACTACTGTTGCTGATACTACTACTGTTGCTGATACTACTACTGTTGCTGATACTACTACTGTTGCTGATACTACTACTGTTGCTGCTACTACTTATGTTATTACTACTGTTGCTGCTACTACTACTGTTGCTGCTACTACTACTGTTGCTGCTACTACTTATGTTATTACTACTGTTGCTGCTACTACTACTGTTGCTGCTACTACTACTGTTGCTGCTACTACTACTGTTGCTGCTACTACTACTGTTGCTGATACTACTACTGTTGCTGCTACTACTACTGTTGCTGCTACTACTACTGTTGCTGCTACTACTACTGTTGCTGCTACTACTACTGTTGCTGCTACTGCTGCTGCTGCTGCTACTACTACTGTTGCTGCTACTACTACTGTTGCTGCTACTACTACTGTTGCTGCTACTACTACTGTTGCTGCTACTACTACTGTTGCTGCTACTACTACTGTTGCTGCTACTACTTATGTTATTACTACTGTTGCTGCTACTACTACTGTTGCTGCTACTACTACTGTTGCTGCTACTACTACTGTTGCTGCTACTACTACTGTTGCTGCTACTACTACTGTTGCTGCTACTACTACTGTTGCTGCTACTACTACTGTTGCTGCTACTACTACTGTTGCTGCTACTACTACTGTTGCTGCTACTGCTGCTGCTGCTGCTACTACTACTGTTGCTGATACTACTACTGTTGCTGATACTACTACTGTTGCTGCTACTACTACTGTTGCTGCTACTACTTATGTTATTACTACTGTTGCTGCTACTACTACTGTTGCTGCTACTACTACTGTTGCTGCTACTACTACTGTTGCTGCTACTACTAATGTTGCTTCTACTACTTATGTTATTACTACTGTTGCTGCTACTTCTACTGTTGCTGCTACTACTACTGTTGCTGCTACTATACTGTTGCTGCTACTACTACTGTTGTTGCTACTACTTATGTTATTACTACTGTTGCTGCTACTACTTATGTTATTACTACTGTTGCTGCTACTTCTACTGTTGCTGCTACTACTACTGTTGCTGCTACTATACTGTTGCTGCTACTACTACTGTTGCTGCTACTACTTATGTTATTACTACTGTTGCTGCTACTACTACTGTTGCTGCTACTACTTATGTTATTACTACTGTTGCTGCTACTACTTATTTTATTACTATTGTTGCTGCTACTAATTATGTTATTACTACTGTTGCTGCTACTACTAATGTTGCTACTACTACTGCTGCTGCTCCTACTACTGTTGCTACTTCTACTGCTGTTTCTACTGCTACTGCTGATGCTACTACTACTGCTGCTGCTGATCCTACTACAACTGCTGCTGCTACTACTACTACTACTGCTAATGCTACTACTGTTACTACTATTACTAATGCACATTGGTTTTATCTTTTCTGTTTACTCCCGACGCATTTTTCAGACATCTCATTTCCCTGGTTACTAATTAACGAAGCTTGTGTTGTTGTTGTTTTTTTTTTTTTTTTCAAGATTTCAGTTTCCTTTTAGCCCAAAATGTCAACCTTTAAGTGTCTATCAACTGCAGTCTGAACGTAGCTTGGTCACCATATAGGTAATAGAAAGTGGATGAGGATTTACAGCCTTTTCAGCGGGGGAGCAGAATAGACTTACTAATACCTAACACACATGTCGTAAAATGTGACTTTTTAAGGGGTTTCCTTTCGAAGTCAGTCTATTTGCCTGAGAGGCGATGAACCAGCAGTCTACACACAAATAAGCCATATCTGTAAAACGGATATGCAGGCCCCCAAAAAATCAAGTTTCGGAACAAGAAAAAAGTCCAGAAATGGCCAAACAACCCAGACTTTTCACCGAAGTTAAAAGCCGCTGAATGCTAGGAAGAAGAAATTTTTTCTCTTGTGCCTTCGTGACTTCAGTTTGAAAATTTGGCAATCATTGGCTCATAGTGCTGCTTTTTTGAACGTCAATTCTACAAGAGCTAATTCTAGATACCTTGTTCCTTTGTATCAAGCAGTCATATCCAGGCTTTCTAGAGCTACCCGATGAAACCCTTTGTCCTGTGTGGGCAAGGAGAATCTGAATCCAAGTTTTTACTTTACTTAAAGCTAAGATGCGCAGTGACTCTAACAACTATAAGTTTGCTGTTATAATTGCGACGAAGCTGTTTCAAACAACTGAAATCAAACAGCTGGCGGCAGCAATTTACGGTTGATGGGAGTTGAATGCAACATGCTGCCACACGGCTGTTACGCTCAGTACTTGTTGAACAGTTGGCAATTACAAAGAGAATGGGCAGAAACGATTTTCGTAAATGTTTGTTTAACGCCAGGCTGATTTGGATAATTGAATGCTGGGACTTTATTTGACCTTGTACCTGATTGGTTCTCACTTATGAAATTGTAAACCTATTGACTGCAGTCGTGGATTAGAACGATTTATGCAAAAACATAAAAAGTCCCAGATATTGAAAGTTGGTTGCTTATCCTTTACAGGACATTGGAGAACCAACCGCAGCTCCCCCCCCCCCCCTCTTGTTATTTCACAAGATCTAGATCACCATTCTGCATCCTTGCTCGGAGATTGGGTGATTGCAGGTCGCTGGGGGCGAACTCTCATCTTTGTTAGCTGGAGTGATTAGCACATAATTCTGTTCGAACAAGTTGTTGACTGCTAATGTATTGCTATCTGCGAAGCACGCTAGCTTTGTGTTCAGGATAATAAATATACTTTAAACGTAGTGATTATATTCCATCTGTTTTATTCATATTAGGACCTGTAGTTCGTGCACGTGGTCTTCTAGGCGCTGCCTATGTAGATATATCTTGAAGTTTTTGTTGTGTAATTTACACATATTCATCGCCTGAGCCGTGAGTAATATATGTTTCCTGCACTAGAAGAACATTTGTATTTTCTTTACATGTCCTGCTTTTGTAGTACAGCAGTGAACTACTTATTGTCCTAACCACGTTTCTTACCTCGTCATTCTTCTCTTGTTTTATCCCCACCCCCCCCCCCCCGCCCCTCTTCTAGTTTATATCAAACAGATCGCATAGGATAAGACGGAAGGACGAATTGGGCTATAAGCCTTCTGTGATTTATAAACGGGAATACAGAATGATGGTGATTTCTTCTTCTTCTTCTTTCGTTCGCCTGAAATAAGTTGTCTAAATCAGCAGTTTTGTCTCTTGTATAAATTTCACTGTCGTTGTTAGTTCATTCAGTGGTCCGTAGAGTTTACATTCCACTGTTGTTCTTTCCGGCTAAAAGGTTTGCCCTAATGTGTCAAATTCGGTGCAGTCCTGGAGTACATGCTCTGCTGCCTGGGGCACATTTGCACAGGTGCACATGGCTGATACGCCTATCTTGAATTTTGTGTACATGTGGTTACGTAATCGGTTGTGCCCTGTTCTGAGGTGGAGGATAATGACTTGAATGATGGTGATGATAATGATGATGATGATGATGATGATGACGATGATGATGATACTAGGCCTTACAACACACAAACGTATTTAACATTTTTTGGAGGGAAAATACATGAACATGTGTGGCGTCCGTGGCTTAGGCGTTGCGAGTCCGACTCGTAATTCCAAAGTACCGCGATCGAAACCCACTGCTGGCTGCGTGGATTTTTATCATGGTATGGGGCGTCGCAGGTCGACCCAGCTTAAAATGGGTACCAGGATGGCTGTCCTGGGGAAGTAAAGACGGCCGGCGTAATACTGACCACATTACCCGTCCAGTGCCGATTGGTCTGTAAAAATACGGGACGCTCTTCCCAAACACCCGATGCACCTAAGGCGTGAAAAGAGATCTTTAATTTTGTGTGTGTGTGTGTGTGTGTGTGTGTGTGTGTGTGTTTTTTTTTTAACTTTACATGAAAATGTAACGTCCAATGTTCCTTTCCATTCCACTTTAGGAAAGAAAATAAAAGCTCAACCACGTTCAAGCTGCTGCTAGCTAGCCAAAACTGCTAACAGTCTCCGGTTATATTTGTGGTCTGATTTATTTGCCCCACTTTCGTGGCCTGTCCATGCTGTAGTAGTAGTAGTACATTTTACCCCACTAGGACATCACACAAGTGATAAACACCCGATGACACAAAGTGCCACCATGCGGATGAGGATCACCCGTGGAGAGATCCCGAAAACAACGTTCAGCCATTAGACCATATTTATGGCCGGGCTATATTGCGGCCCCTGACAAGAGCCAGGATGGGGCTTCAAAATAACGAAAAATTGCATCCCACGAGGGGATGACTAATTATATTATTTGTCCATGCTCTGTCGTCAAGTCTTAACAGAAAGCAGAGAAGCTATCAGACAAATGATAATTTGGGCCGATTTAAAGGCCGAGGTTATGCTGAAGAACCAAAAAAGCCGACTGTTAACGCCATGGGTGACTCGGTACAGCCATCTATCACTGCCAACATCCGGTGTGTCTGAACACACACACGCCAAGTCTGAGGCTTGATGTGGGGGGGGGGGGGGGAAGCCGCCGTGGTGTAGCGGCTAGACGCTGGCCTGCTATCGGAAGGTCGTGGGTTTGGGTCCGGGCGTAGCGGGACTTTTTTTTTTTAAAGTTACATTAACACCTATTTAATGTCCTGGGAAGTAGAGGCGGCCGGCGTGATGCTGACCACATCACCCAACAAGAGCCGATTGGTCTATCAAATATAGGCCTAGCCATGTATGCTCAATTCGCCTGCAGGCGCGTAAACGGGTCATCATCATCATCAGGTGCCTTGCCGACTGGCGTGGGCGATCATGCCTCTCCATAATCCGCGATCTCCTGCAGCATGTATCAGTTCGTGTGCCGACACACCTCCATGCCATGCAACAAGACTGTCAAGCATCTTCTCTCGTTGTCTTCCTCTATCCCTTTTTCCACATATCTTTCCAGTGGTCACAACATGTTCTATTTTCCCTCTTCTCATAACATGGCCGTTTACTTTCATCCTCATCATTTTTGTGTGTGCCGTTGGACGTCACAGTGGGCTCGCATTTGATTCTCCCACTCCGCTCTGTTGCATGGAACTCTCTCTCTCTATCTCTCTCTGTCTCTCTCTATCTCTATCTCTCTCTGTCTCTCTGTCTCTATCTTTATCTCTCTCTGTCTCTCTCTCTATCTGTCTCTCTCTCTATCTGTCTCTCTCTCTATCTCTCTCTATATCTATCTCTCTCTGTCTGTCTTTCTCTCTATCTCTCTCTATCTCTCTATCTCTCTGTCTCTCTCTCTATCTCTCTCCACCGTGTGAAACATCAAACTAAATCCCCTTGGATCACGCAGGGGGTAGTTGCAATCATGAGAGAGCGAGATAGGGCGCATAAAAATAAGGATATACTCACATACCGGAATATGCGAAACAAAGTCCAGTATACCATTCGTAAGGAAAAAAAAGAACTTTTTTCAACAGCTAATAGTAGATAAAAGAAACAGCAAAGATATATGGAAGGCTATAAATACATTGACAAACAAAGGTACTTCAAAGCGTTTGCTGACATCTAATATAACATCGGATGATTTCAGTAATTTCTTTGAAGCCAATATAGAAAAGTTAAAAACCACAATGCCAAACTGCCCATGTGATTTATCACTGCTATCAGCATTTTGTGAAAATAAATGCCCTGAAGACATTCCTTCTGACATTCCTCTCATGATAGTTGCGGAAGTTTTTATACATTTCAATAGTCTCAGAAACAGTAATACATCCGGTTTAGACGGAATCAGCAATAGGATCCTTCGTAGTGCTGCCCCAGTTATTTGTGAGTCGATGACCTTTATTTACAACCAATGTCTTGTCAGAGGCTACTTCCCATCTCTATTTAAGATTGCCAAAGTGTATCCACACCTAAAATCTGGTTCCTTAGACAGTAGTATTCCAGGTAACTATAGACCAATCTCCCTGGTATCTTCACTATCGAAACCACTAGAGAAACATATTCATAATGTAACTTTTCAGCACTTAGATCACAACAAACTTATAGTGGATAAACCAATCAGGTTTTCGACCAAACTATTCTTGCCATACTGCCTTAACTAACATGATTGAAAAATGGCACCAGAATGTTAATGATGAGAAAATATGTGGCGGGGTGTTTATAGACTTTAAGAAAGCTTTTGACATGATAGGCCATAACATTCTTATAAGAAAATTAAGTAGAAAATGTAACGGAGCACAAGACACTGGGGCTGGTAATTGATGCAAATCTAACCTTCAACTCACACGTACAAGCACTTGTGAAGCAAACAGCTAAAAAAGTCTACCAGCTTGCAAAAATTAAAAACTTTCTTGATGAACACACAAGAAAGATATTCTATATTTCTCACACCCAGACACATTTAGACTATTGCTCTACAATATGGGATGGCTGTTCCAGCTCTGTTATCAAGCGGCTTACATCACTGCAAAAGCGCGCCATTCGCTTAATTAGTAACAATCATGGGACAGTGAGCTCCGAAACATATAAAGGTCTTAGGCTACTACCGCTTCGTGAACGTCTACTTTTCAGTAAGGCGAAATATACTTACAAAATATTATCTCAAAAGGCTCCATGTTACTTATGGCCGTTGTTCAAATGTAATGAAAGGCATAGTAAGCGCCTAAACATATTACACATCCCTAAACCTCGGATAGACCTTTGTAAAACAAGTTTATCATATTCCGCAGCTCAATTGTGGAATTATCTACCACAGCAAATCAAAAGTACCACTAGTCCATATACATACAGTCGGAAACTGTTCGAATATTATCTCAGAACAGATTATATGCCCCCATAGAAGATAAAACATATGTGAAAAATAGCGCTTATTTTCCTTAGATTTGTTACAACTAATACGTTTTACTGTAGTTAAAAATGTGCACATTCCAGTGCCTGTATTGATTATTTTGATGCTATTGCGAACTTTTAATATTACTTGATGTGTGAATGAAATGATGTAAGAATGGAGGGAGACCTCGAAGGGCAGAATGTTAGACGGGCCTGCGTGCCCAATTCTTAACCCTTTAAAAATAAAGTTTGTTCGTTCGTTCGTTCTTCTCCATCTCTATCTCTGTCTCTATCTCTGTCTCTATCTCTGTCTCTATCTCTCTCTATCTCTCTCTATATCTCTCTATATTTCTCTATCTCTCTCTATATCTCTCTGTATCTCTCTCTCTCTGTCTCTCTCCCTTTCTGTCTATTTCTCTCTCTATCTCTCTCTATCTATATATCTCTCTCCCTCTCTCTCTCTCTATTTCTCTCTCTATCTCTTTATATATATATATATATATATATATCTCTCTCTCACTCCCTCTCTCTCTCTCTCTCTATCTATCTCTCTCCCTCTCTCTGTATCTCTCTCTATCTCTTTCTCCCTCTCTCACTCTCTTCCTCTCTCTCCCTCTCACTCCCTCTCCTCTCTCTCTCTCTCTCTCTCTCTCTCTCTCTCTCTCTCTCTCTCTCTCTCTCTCTCTTTCTCGATTTCCGACATGTTCAGTCTAGGATTTTTATCTTCTCGTAGTAATATTCTTCTTAATGTTTCCCTTGGACGTCCCTTTTTTTTCTCACACCGTTTGTTTCCCATTGCAGTACTTGTTTTGTAACTTTTAGCTCATTTCGCCACAGAATATGTCCAATATATCTCTACCTTCTTTGTCTTACTGCAGTCGATACCGCTATTCATTCAAACAATTTTTTTAAACACCCATCCCATTTTCTGCTCATGATTTTTTTTTTAAAGATTTTTTTTTCATTTTACTTTTGCTCCATCTTTAGTAGTTCTCCAAGTCCCGCTGGCATCTGTTAGAACTGTTGTAATATTAGTATTGAATTGTACTTTACTTGACGCACGTTATATCTTGTCTTCGCACAGACAGACTACCCGGATAAAAGTCCATTGCCTAATTAGGATGTTCTATTTTCTCCGGCTATGGTAAGTAAATGTTCAAATCCTACTGTCTGTCTGTCTGTCTGTCTGTCTGTCTGTCTGTCTGTCTGTCTGTCTGTCTGTCTGTCTGTCTGTCTGTCCGTCCGTCCGTCCGTCCGTCCGTCCGTCCGTCCGTCCGTCCGTCCGTCCGTCCGTCCGTCCGTCCGTCCGTCCGTCCGTCCGTCTGTCTGTCTGTCTGTCTGTCTGTCTGTCTGTCTGTCTGTCTGTCTGTCTGTCTGTCTGTCTGTGTCTGTCTGTCTGTCTGTCTGTCCGTCTACGTATGTCTATCTGTCTGTCTATATGTCTGTCTGTGTAATTAGTACTGTGTCACCTTTCTGGCGTTCTAGACACGAGTATCATTTTGTGCTATATGGGTGCATGGGACTCCCATCCTGGGACGTGACTAGCAAGGCCCGCTCGCGTTATGAAAGATCTTCCACGATTAGAGCATGGCATTTCAGGATCACCCTTGCCATTACATGTATTTCTCCTTGCCATTACATATTACATGTATTTCTCCTTGCCATTACATGTATTTCTCCTTGCCATTACATGTGTTTCTCCTTGCCATTACATGTATTTCTCCTTGCCATTACATGTATTCCTCCTTGCCATTACATGTGTTTCTCCTTGCCATTACATGTATTTCTCCTTGCCATTACATGTATTTCTCCTTGCCATTACATATTATATGTATTTCTCCTTGCCATTATGTGGATTTCTCCTTGCCATTATGTGTATTTCTCTTGTCATTACATGTGTTTCTCCTTGCCATTACATATTACATGTATTTCTCCTTGCCATTACATGTATTTCTCCTTGCCATTACATATTATATGTGTTTCTCCTTGCCATTATATGTATTTCTCCTTGCCATTACATGTGTTTCTCCTTGCCATTACATGTATTTCTCCTTGCCATTACATGTATTTCTCCTTGCCATTACATGTATTTCTCCTTGCCATTGCACGTATTTCTCCTTGTCATTACATGTATTTCTCCTTGCCATTACATGTATTTCTCCTTGCCATTACATGTATTTCTCCTTGCCATTGCACGTATTTCTCCTTGCCATTGCATGTATTTCTCCTTGCCATTGCACGTATTTCTCCTTGCCATTACATGTATTTCTCCTTGCCATTACATGTATTTCTCCTTGTCATTGCACGTATTTCTCCTTGCCATTGCACGTATTTCTCCGTGCCATTACATGTATTTCTCCTTGCCATTACACGTATTTCTCCTTGCCATTACATGTATTTCTCCTTACCATTACATGTATTTCTCCTTGCCATTACATGTATTTCTCCTTGCCATTACATGTATTTCTCCTTGCCATTACATGTATTTCTCCTTGCCATTACATGTATTTCTCCTTGCTCTTCTCTGTGTTTATCCGAAAACGTAAGTGCACATCATCATCATCACGTAACAGGTCCTTTGCAGAACGTCGCTCTCGTCACGATCTGCCTGAAAGAAGCTCAGTCTCTCGCCAGCTCTACCGCCTAATGTACTTTCATACTCAAGGAGTCACTTATATCCTGTGCCCATCTTCGTGTTGGCCGACCTCTGCCTTTTCTTCCTGGGACCAAGCCTTCTGCTATTTTTTCCCCCAATCCGCCATGGCCTTTGGTATGACCAAAACATTTCAGCTTTCGAGACAGGATGCTGTTTGCTAGCCAGTTTTCGTCGGTTTACTTTCAGAATGTCAATATTTCTTCTCTTCTTTCTCCGTGATATTCTGAGAATCTTTCTACAGCATTTCAGCTCACATGCCCCTATTCTCTTTCTTAAGGACTGGGAGACAGTCCACGACTCACATCCGTATATTGCTTCAGGGAAGATGCATGCTCTCAAAAGTGTGACTTTGATTTTCTTGCTGTAGCTTAATCATAGACGTTTAATGTTGGTTAATCTTTGTATTGCTATGGCCATTCTCCTTTAGACTTCTGCCGAACAGTCTTCATTGCTATTTATTTTGGTGGTGCCTAGATATTCAAAGTTTGTGACATTTTCAATTTCTTCATCATTTATGTTTACAGCCAGTTTTGTCTGTAGACATTATTTTTGTTTTCTTTAAAGTCAAGAACAGGTTGTGACCTTAATTGTGTTTTTGGACCGATATAATAAGGTATTCTATTTCCTTTACATTGTTCGCAAGGAGGATTGTTTGCATAACCAAGTTCTGGAATGTTTTATCATACTTGACGTCACTGCACCTCGTGCATTCGCATGCGTGCTCAGTCCTCAGATACAGCAGCCACTCCAGTGTACTAATTGTGCCCATTAGAGGTTGTTAACAGTCTGCTATCTCAGCCTCGAAGGCGGGTTAAACTTGCTTCACCATTCTTTACTCTCATGTCACGCAATCGTGTTAGTGTCAAAGATTCGTCAGTTCCGGAAGAGAGATCCCACCGATTAAAAGATTAAACCAGCTCGCTGATCACACCACCTGTCTGTCGACTTCCTGACGGAGACGCCACTGAAATGATTCATGAAATCAGATCTGTCAGGTTCAGAGTTCAAAGGTGAAGTCAGAATGTGACCTTGTCATCCGTAACATCTCGAGCGACCTTGACAGGCAGGCTGCTGACATGGCTGTCTCGGGAATTGTTATTTTCTATCTAGCATAACCGTTTCTGTGTCACGCTTGAGGACGCCAAGCTAGATGTAAACTTCCATGTCTCCTGGTAATATTCTATAACACGGTTGCTTAGATAAGTTTACTCAGGGACCAAAATGTTTAAAATGTTGGTGATCGTGGACCAGAAGCTCAAGTCCTAGCATATAAAGATTATTGAAACGATAAAATTGTCAGTGATAAACGGGCCACATGATAGGCATCTGCTGACCAGTTGAATAGCCTTACTCTACAGAATTAGGGCTGTGCAGAATTTTAGTCAGGCCCTAATATAACCTTGCGTCTGAGCGGAGTTTCCAGGATTTGCACCTGGGGGATTCTCATCCGAACAGTTAGTCTTTGGGTCATTGAGTGCTAATAGGTCAGTTTGCGGTCCTAGTCGGGTTCACATTTGCTGCCCTTATTATTTTCAGCTCGGTCCAGACTTCAGGTTACTGGGTCACCTTCAGGGACATCAGTAGAACTGCTCCTTACGGTTGAAGGGACCGGGCTCGACGGTTCCCAGGTCGACCCTGTCTTGAATGGTTACTAGGTACAGTTCGGGGAAGTAAAGGCGGTGGGCGTGATACTGAACATCCAGAATGCCACACTTTCAATCGCATGTTTAATAAGATTTTCCGGTTGCAGTCCGAGGCAGACAGACAGACAGACAGACAGACAGACAGACAGACAGACAGACAGACAGACAGACAGACAGACAGACAGACAGACAGACAGACAGACAGACAGACAGACAGACAGACAGACAGACAGACAGACAGACAGACAGACAGACAGACAGACAGACAGACAGACAGACAGACAGACAGACGGACGGACGGACGGACGGACGGACGGACGGACAGACAGACAGATAGACACACACACACAGACAGACCAATCTTATAAACAAATACAGCAACAATTATAATAATAAGTATTGTCTTCTTCGCGCACATCGGCTGTAAACTCCGGTATAAAATTCTGGTTTTTCGTCCATTTCTTGATTCTGGTCGTGTTCCAGAACTGGAGTTTTACATGCACATCCACGAGTTTTGGGACCCCACTGAGGGGAGGGGGGGGGGAGCAACAATAGACCCCACTGAGGGGAGGGGGGAGCAACAATAGACCCCACTGAGGGGAGGGTGGGGGGAGCAACAATAGACCCCACTGAGGGGAGGGTGGGGGGAGCAACAATAGACCCCACTGAGGGGAGGGGGGGGGGGCAACAATAGACCCATTGCCTCTGCAAAAAAGAATGACGTAATAGTCAACTAATTGAGGGCTTCCTTTAAAGTCGGAGTGCATCTGCGTGAGAGGCAAGAAGCCAAAACATAGGTCAAATATGTAAAACTGATGTGCACGCAACAGCCAGGTTCTGGAAACAAGACTAAAGACGAGAGGTAGACGAACAGCCAGAACTTTCCTCCAGAGTTACAGACAGTGAACGGGAAGAAGAAGAAGAAGCGTGCTCATCCGTCGTACATCAGACTTTAGGATCTTTTCTAGCGGGCTCAGGCAGCTCGTTTGTTGTTCCACGCAGTTTCCCGCGGGGGTCGAGAGGGGGGGGGGGGGGTGTGGGGGTTTAAACCCTAACCTTTTACTGGATTACTGATAAGAACATAAGCCTGCATGTGAAGTCGAGTTAGTCTTGAGCAAGAGAGGATAGGAGACTATTCTGCTGGGCATCGGTGCTCCAGGGTGCTCTCATTCAATCCAGATTGCGTCATTGTTAGGAACTGAACCCACATCAACCGTTGCTGAAGTAGGACACCAAACGAGGTCGCTAAATCTCCTGATTACATGTTGTATAATTGTTTATGCAATTTGTAATGCACTAATAATCTACACTTACTAAATATCGTCTGTTAACATATTTAATAACTGCCATATAACTGCATCGGTTTGTAGTTTATCCCCCCCCCCCCCCCCCCCCCCGGTTTGCAGTTGAATAATATTAAACAGTTCAATACTGGTTTCTTAAGTTTACAGTTTGTTTACTTTGCATATAGATCGTTAATTGGTTCTTGAGAGGGCGTTAAATAACCAAGCCCTAGTATTATTTGGCCGTTTACGACAGGGCTATTCAACTTAGTTTACTTAGAGGCCAGAATTGTGAAAATTGGGTATAGTCAGGCGTCAGAAGCCTGAGCAAACAGCCTAGAAAGATCACTAATACAATATAACTGGTAATGATTCGCGGGCCACTTGCTAGGCCTTCGCGAGCCAGATCTGGAAGTAAAGGCGACCGGCGTAATATTGACCACATCACCCACTGAAGAACAATTGGTCTTTTCAATATAGGCTAGCCCTATATGCCCATTAGCCTAAAGGCGTGGAAAAAGGTCCTTTACTATAGTTTGCCATTGCTTTTTGAAATATAGTGTACCATCTCCACAATGAAGATAGGCTACAGTCTACCAGAGATGTCTTCGGTAATATTGAGTGCTTAGACCGCTATCTCTTCTGCGGTGCAACTCTCGAACTACTGATCGAACACTACAATAACTGTTCTTGTAAATCGTTCTCTGTATAAATCTGACCCTGGTAGTCGAGAATCAGCAAACTGTTAACCGCATTCACTAACCTCCAAGCCTAGGACAGGCACTGAAATGGGAACTGCATTTTGAACAAGGAGTATCCCAGTAAACCTTCTTCTTCTTGGCGTTCATAAGAACTGTAAGTGCTTGAAGAAAGTTCTGGTTGTTCGTCCACTTCTGGAATTTAGTCTTGTTGCAGAACTTGAGTTCTACGTGCACATCCGTTTTTTTTACAGGCTTGGCTTATTTGCATGTAGACTATTGGTTCCTCGCCTCTCACGCAGATCCACTCCGACTTTGAAGGAAACGCCCCTAATTAGTCGACTTTACGACATGCTTGTGATAGGCAGTGGGTCTATTCCCCTCACCCCCCCCCCCCCGCAATCCCTAATGGGACCATGTAACCCACACGGGACCCAGCAGTCTGAGGTAGAAGTAAACTTTCATTACTGCCGTTAATACCAAAGAGTCTTGAGGGAGGGGGCGAGGAAGTGGTTGGGGTTAGATGGGTCTTGAGGGAGGGAGAGATGAAGTGGTTGGGGTTAGATAAGTCTTGAGGGAGGGGGAGGGGAAGTGGTTGGGGTTAGATGGGTCTTGAGGGAGGGGGAGAGGAAGTGGTTGGGGTTAGATGGGTCTTGAGGGAGGGGGAGAGGAAGTGGTTGGGGTTAGATGGGTCTTGAGGGAGGGGGAGAGGAAGTGGTTGGGGTTAGATAAGTCTTGAGGGAGGGGGAGAGGAAGTGGTTGGGGTTAGATGGGTCTTGAGGGAGGGGGAGAGGAAGTGGTTGGGGTTAGATAAGTCTTGAGGGAGGGGGAGAGCAAGTGGTTGGGGATAGATGGGTCTTGTGGCTGAGGACTGAAGGCCATACAGCTAGTACTGAGGTGCCGGGATCGATCCCAGCCGTGACATATTTGCCAGCAGACCGCAGTGCATTGGTTTTGACGTTGGCATCGAGAGCGGACCATTGAGAGACAGTGGCAAACTACGTAACGTAAAAATAGACTAGTGACGTCACGAACAGCTAGAACATATGCGGTGACTGGTTAGAAAATCCCCTGTAAAGGATACGCAACGAATCTTCTTAAAGCTAATGCAGTCGTCACGTACTTGCAGGTTAGGATTTTTATTTAGGGTCGGGAAAACAACAACAACAAAGTATGTCAGTCACGTTACCAAGGATTCAGACCCAGGACTTTCGAAAGAGAGCTCAGGGAAGTAACCGCTCGACCAGTTGCTCTTCATGGCGAATGTGTTAAGTCATTTACCTCGCTAATGTGCTTTTTTTTTTTTTTTAGTTTAACCAATAATTAACGCGGGCCTTCACAGGAAAAAATCAAAAGTTTAACAGATATTGAAGCTGTGCCAATGTCTTGTAACCTGTCAGTATTGTTGGATGTTAAGACTGTTAAGCACGAGGCATCACGGTGCAGACGAACACGATTTAAAGATGGCCGCCCAACTTTTGACATGCGCCAAAGAGGAGTAGTGTTCTTTTATCCCCCCCCCCCCCACCCCCTCTCCGTTTTTAGTGATAGGGTGAAACCCCAGAGAAATTTATCGGCGACTGAAGGTCCAGTTTGGTAAAGGATATCTCGTCGCCGCGACTCCCTCACAAACTTTAGAGCACATGGGAAATGGCTTAACTTTGACCTGAACCCCCCCCCCCCCTTTTTTTCCTTCAAACCCCCCCCCCCACCCCCTCCCTCCCCCACAAACACACTTGCTCCCACTTTCCTCAACTCGCCCTTTCTTCTGTTACCCTAACCCTTCCTGTACGCTGCTACAATATCGTTCAGGAAGGTAAGACTGAAAACAGAAATGAACGATGCACTTATGTTCTTTATTTCTTATGTTTTTTTCTGCAACATCTGAGCTGGCGTCAAGTGAAAGAACACAGTACAGGTGTTATATCAGTTCTGAGTGCTCTCTCTGGAGTCAGGTAAAGATAATTGGATACAGATTACCAGACAGTTCTTCACTGTCAGGAAGAACTCAGTACCACAGAAAGCCGTAAAGTCTGTGGGGAAGAAAGATGCGAATAACGAAAACAGAAGCGGGAGAGGAAAGCGTTGCTGACATCAAGTGGTTTCTGAATCTGGAAGGTAGAAACGTGCCTTGGGTTTTTATTTTTACCCGTGAAACAATGGCGAAATTGCAGACGTGTAATTAGCGGGGGGATCTACGTTGTTTATCTATTACGTAGGTTTTGCTGGCAGAGGGCGCAACTTGTTCTCTACCCGTCTGCTTCCGTTTTGACAAGAGGTTGATGCTTTTAATTCATGGATCCTGTTATATTGACCCTTTCTGTCTTAAGTATTGTTTAATTACGAAGGGAAGCCAATAACTAAGTTAGAAGTTGTTGTTTTAAAATATAAAAACAAAACATAGACGATAACACCTGGAAAACCGTTTTTTTTTTTCTTTTACACCTACACTGTCCCTTTATTTTTCAACATAATTCCCACCAACATGCCCCATCTTTTATCAATCCTCCCAAACCTGTTGCGTAGAACTGGGTGCTCTGTTTTCTAAACCACGTTTTCACTTCACATTCAACTTCTACGTCATCATCGAAATGTCTCCCGCCAAGCTGGGTTTTCAGTGGACCAAAAAGGTGGGAATCGCTAGGGGCTAAGTCGACCAGAAGTTCCCATCCTAGATGGTTAATTGTCTCCTGAGTTAACCGAGCCGTGTGTGGTCTGGCATTGTCATGAAGGAGCAGTACTCCTCCAGTAAGCAGGCCTGGACGTTTTGTTCCAATTGATTCATGAAGCATTGACAGAACTTTACGGTATGAATCAGTATTCACAGTGTCATGTCTTTTTTGAAGCACTTCTTGACAGTCTCAGGACACTTTCAGCATGACTTCCCTACTGGTAGCTTAATCTTGAATGTTTGAACACAAGGCGAAGAAGGATGTTTCTGTTAAACTAAAGCATCCTGTGATCTGTCTGGAAGTGATGCACCCATGACTCGTACCAAGGAATAATCCTGTTCAGCATGTCTTCTCCTTCATCTGCGCATCGACAGAGATGCTGCAAGGATAGGCCTAATCGGTTCATTTTGTGTTCGTCCGCCAAGTGACTGGGTAACAACACTGAGCACCCTGTTGAACCATGTGAGCACCCTATTGCAGCTGCTACAGAGTCGACCGCTACTCGTCTGTCGCCTCTAATCATCTCCTCCACCCGCTGTAGGGATACCGTAGCAATCTCAACAGGACGACCAGATCGCACTTTATCAACAATTTTAGAGCGTCCTTCAGAAGAAATTTTAGCCCAGCTGTGCACCGCTCTACTAGATAAACATTTGTCAGTATATACAGGAGGCATTTCCATTTGAATGTCCTTTGCAGAGACGAGAGCTCTGGAACAGCTTATTACAAGCTTTATAAAGAGACAGTCATCATTTTTAGCAGACTAGCAGCGCACATTTCAGACGCACCATTCAAACCTTTTTCGATGCTTTACTCTATTTTGAGTCGGGTCTGTGGCTAAGTCGATGCGAAAGCTTCGTAATGGTTCGATCCCAGCTGCGGGCCATGCGCCTTGGGTTGGTTTCGACGTTGGCATCAAGAAAGTCGACCGTGCAGTAGGCAATGGCAAACTACTGGACGTATATTTGCCTAGAAAAACTTGGGTTCTGCAACGTCCTGTAAAGCATACGCTACTAACCTAACCTAACTCTATTTTGTAATGAAAGTGTAGCTATCTGGTCAGTACTGGATTTGTTTGGCCGCAGCCTGCCTGTTCATCGCTTAGTTGTTTGTCAGTGACATCATTTAGTCTTTCTAGAATAATCCTACCTAATATAATGCCCTATACACTGAACAAATTAAACAACCTTGGACAAAAATCATTAATTTTGTATGTGAGAATCCATCGATCAACAGTCTGCTGGCTAAAAAGGGCAATTTACTACAATGGCTTACTCGATTTACTGAGGGCATTATGTCCCTTTTACCGGGTTATCAGCTCGGGGTATGTTTCTCAACGATTGATTCTTCTTCTTCGCGTTTACCAGCTGTAAACTCTGGCGGGAAGTTCTGACTGTTCGTCCACTTCTAGACTGCAGTCCTGTTTCAGAACCTGGGTGTTGCGTGTCCATCTGTTTGACAGATCTGACTCATTTGTGTGCAGACTGTTGGTTCCTTGCCTCTCAGACAGATGCACTCCTACCTAGAAGGAAGCTTCCAATTAGTCGACTTTTACGACATGCTTTTGGGTAGGCATTTAGGTCTGTTCTGGTTTTCCTTTAATATTCTCCCTGAACCCACAAGGAGACAAACGATTGATTAATGCCGACATTTAAATTACTCGTCATTGTTCGCTGCAGTTCAGACATTTTAAGAAGCTTGAAGTCGAGGGCGGATTTTTATTAAATTGCAGCAATTCCGAGTGCTTGAAATATTTGGCCCGTAGTTTCACCTGGTGCCTGGTCGTAAACGTTCAGGCGGGTAAAATTGACGGAGAACTGGAGAATCGGGTGAGGAAATAAGGTGAGCTTGGCGCGATGGCAAAAGATAGAGACACTTGGTGTGAGTTGGTTGAGGGCCTGTGCTACGCCTGAGGATAATCAGCAGCAGCATAAGACATACAGGAAGAAGAAGAAGAAGAAGAAGAAGAAGAAGAAGAAGAAGAAGAAGAAGAAGAAGAAGAAGAAGAAGAAGAAGAAGAAGAAGAAGAAGAAGAAGAAGAAGAAGAAGAAGAAGAAGAAGAAGAAGAAGAAGAAGAAGAAGAAGAAGAAGAAAAAGAAGAAGAAGAAGAAGAACAAGAACAAGAACAAGAACAAGAAGAAAAGAAGAATAAGAAGAAGCAGAAGTAGAAGAATAAGAAGAAGAAGAAGACGAAGAAGAAACAGCAGCAGAAAAAAAAGAAAAAGAAGAAAGAAGAAGAAGAAGAAGAAGAAGAAGAAGAAGAAGAAGAAGAAGAAGAAGAAGAAGAAGAAGAAGAAGAAGAAGAACAAGAACAAGAACAAGAACAAGAAGAACAAGAAGAAAAGAAGAATAAGAAGTAGCAGAAGAAGAAGAATAAGAAGAAGAAGAAGACGAAGAAGAAAAGAAGAATAAGAAGTAGCAGAAGAAGAAGAATAAGAAGAAGAAGAAGACGAAGAAGAAGTAGAAGAAGAAGAAGCAGCAGAAAAAGAAGAAAAAGAAAAAGAAGAAAAGAAGAAGAGGAAGAAGAAGAATAAGGAAAAGAAGAAGAAGAAGAAGAAGAAGAAGAAGAAGAAGAAGAAGAAGAAGAAGAAGAAGAAGAAGAAGAAGAAGAAGAAGAAGAAGAAGAAGAAGAAGAAGAAGAAGAAGAAGAAGAAGAAGAAGAAGAAGAGGAAAAAGAAGAAGAAGAAGAAAAGAAGAATAAGAAGAAGCAGAAGAAGAAGAATAAGAAGAAGAAGAAGACGAAGACGAAGTGAGGGTGGGGAGAGAGAGAGAGAAAATCATCATCATGATCATCATAATCATCATCTTCTTCTTTTTCTTCTTCTTCTTCTTCTTTTTCTTCTTTGTCTTCTTTTTCGAGTTCACTGACTCTAAGCTCCGTCCACCTCCAGACTTCAGTCTTGTTCCAGAACCTAAGTGTTGCGTGCACAACCATTTTACAGACCTGTCTTTTTTTGCACGCAGACTGTTAGTTCCTTGTCTCTCGGGGAGATTTACTCAAAATTTGTAGGAAACCCAAAATTAGTCAACTCTTACGACATGCTCGTTGGAAAAGGCGTTTGGTCTGTTCTTGTTTTCACGCAATTAGACCACACAGGGAACAGGAACATCTCAAATCTAAGCCACCCTTGATGACACAAAACGATACGCCCCTGGTCGATGTTCTGTATTCCTTATGTCCGCGGTAACCGCACTGTGCCAGGATACCCAAATATGCAGTTTAAATGATATTACCTTGTCATGACTTTAGAGGCGCATGTATAATGAAGCTTTCGCCCAGCTTACCTGGCATTATATATTCTTTTCTGCTGGAGTTTCCTCTTACCTGTCTCACTTTATGTCATTTTAATTACTGTGCCTTGCCAGGACAACAGGTCCCGTTCTAGGCTAAATGTGCCTTGTACATTGTAGTGGTTTTAAGACACCATATTCGTAAATTTATGAGTGTCAGAGCCTGCATGCCCGGATGTATTCTTTGATGTAGAAACCGTACAGTGGTTTGGTGTGTTTCGCTTCCGTGTTTCGTCGATTCCAAAGAGAATATTCTGTGAATAATTAGATACAATTATCAAAATGTGATTCCTGACAGAAATAATTAGAAACAAACTAACAACACAAACATCAGTTAGTGGGAAAGGTCGGTTTTACAGTAGAACAGTTATGGATAATAAAGGGAACACTGTGGGTCAGAACCAACATGAGGTAACTAAAACAGACATAGGCGCCAAAACCTGGGGGGAAGGGGGGAGTGTTAGTGGGAGTGTGGCTGGGGGAGGGGGGGGGGTGGTCAAAAGGGAGGCCCCTTCCAGTCAAAAAAATTCGGGGAAGGAGGATTGAGTGCCCCCTACCTAATAATTGTTAAGGAGTCCAAGCATCTAAAAATAAAATAGTCTTTCAAATTATATGTTTGTAGATTTTAAATTACTTAATATATTATTTCTATGTTTTAAAACTAGGATAAGGTCTTTTGAACACATACTCTTATTTTGCCTGGAAATTGGTATGGTGGCGGGGAAATGGAGCTCAGCGGCCACCCCCTCCCCCACCCACCCGCCTTCTCCTTTTTCTTCTCCTTAATATTTACTCTGCGGCGACGCCACTGAAAACAGATAAAAAATTTTCGTGACTCTTTCTAGACATAATGATAAAGAGATAAAGGTTACACTTTAGCAGAGATATGTTAGGCTTGTTGTCAAGTGTCGGCTTCACACAGTCGTTTTCATTTTCTTTGATATCTTCTTCCTTCGCTTTTGTTTTCTCCTTCTCATTATCCTTATTCTTCTTACCCTACAGCAGACATTGTTGGCTTCTTGTGAAATGTGAGCTCACCTATTTTTTTTTTTGTTTTTTTTTACATCTTTTTCTTCTCACGTTGTTTCTTATCTGTACTCCACCTCTTACTTCTTCTTATGTTTACATACGAAATAGACACAACACCGATTCTTCTTCGTCTTCTTCTTCTTATTATTATTATTATTATTATTATTGCGCTTTACGTGGTGGATATTTCCCCCTCTTGAACCTATAGAGAGAGCTCGTGTGTGCGTGCGTGGTTTGCTAATGGCGGTTTCCAGAGACAAACATTTTAGTGAATTATAAGTTGCCAGGAAAGAAATATGTTAGTGGAATAATTAAGTAACAGTTGGAGTTTGCTGGACAAAACAACCACTAGAAATTGATGCGTTCGTGTCAAAAGATTTAAACTGACACACTCCACTAACGAAAGTTGGGCAGCGGAATGTACTTCGCCGTGGTTGCTAAAAGCAGCCATCAAGAGAAGGTAACTCCGAAACAACAAGTTGCAGACAAGCAGACAAAGGTAATCATTGTCTTCTCTCCTTCATTTATTATTCGCTGCCTATTTTACCGCTCCAGGTGTCGAGGGAGATGCGAGGTTTTGCTTCTTGCTGCCTCAAACATAGACACATTGTACCTCTGATGTTATCTTTCCATCTTGTTCTTGGTCTACAACGTTCCCTACGTTCTTCTTCTCTTTTGGTGATATGGCGTCTTCTTCTTCTTCTTCTTCTTCTTCTTCTTCTTCTTCTTCTTCTTCTTCTTCTTCTTCTTCTTCTTCTTCTCTTCCACCTTGTATCTCATCGAAGTGTCGGGGGGAGATGTAATGTTCGTTGGTGAGCTCTGTCAAGAGCACTATTAAGACTGATGTTCATTTCTGCAAGGCTGTTCTTAATGCCATCACTCCATTAGTTCCGAGGTCTTCCACTCGCTCTATACCCGTTGTAAAGTTTTAGTGTGGCTCGCTGTGGCGGATAGTACCAGGGCATTCTTGTTAGGTGTCCAAACCACTTCATTTGTTGTTCTTTGATTACATTAAGACTGGCTTTATTCCTAGCAGTCGTCTGATTTCATGATTTCGTATTCCGTCTTTCCTTGAAACTCCTGCAGCTCTTCGAAGGCATTTCATCTCTGTTGTCACAATTTTAAGTTCATTGGAGGATGTAAGTGTCCACGTTTGGCACTGATAGCATAGTGTTGGCCACAAAATAGTTCTGATAAGATTCACTTTAGTACTCTGAGGTATCTGCTTGTGTGTCAACAGAGGAGATAGTTGCCCGATTACTTAATTAGCTTTGAAACATCTGGAGCTAATTTCCCTGTCCATATGTGGCGTCACAAGGCATTATTTCTAAAGTGGACAAACCATTTGATCTGCTGTCTTTGTGTGTAATTTAGAATTGGTTCTGTACCGATTTGTTCTATTTTGACCTCATTCCGGATTAGATCTCTTCTGGTCTCTCCTGCCGCCCTTCTCAGACATCTTTTTTTTTTTTTCTTGGTTACTTATGTTCTTTTCTAGTTTGTTGAGAATGGCCATGTCTGGCACTTGTAGCATAGAGTGGGAATGAATAAAGTAGACGTGTCTTTGTGTTGATCTGGATTGTCTTTTGCTGAAAGAGAGGCCGGGAAAGGGGTGGGGGGGGGGGAGCTAGCTGCCCCAATACAGGGTTACGAAAGTAATCTTTTCTTTCTTCTTCTTCTTCACATTCACCGGCTATAAAATCCGGCGGACAGTTCTGGGTATTCGTCCACATTTGGTCTTTAGTCTTGATCCAGAGTGTTGCGTGCACATCCGTTTCACATATCACAGTGGGCCTAATCTGGTGTTTTCAACAATGGGCACCCGAAACTCACTCGAGGGTCGAAGGTGACTATAACTGGGATAGTGTCGTTGACGGATTTATTCAACTGACAGGTGCTGGCTGCAGTGGATGTGGTGTCTGGTTGAGTACGTTGTCGTCATAGGGACATATCATAGATGTTCTTTATTTATACAGAATGTCACGGAATTTTAGAAAATTCCCTAGAAACAGACTTAAATCATAGTGTGGAGGTAAAAACCGGCAACACAGAACTCGGAACATTCCCATAGGCGCTCAATCCTCATCTTCAGTAGCCAGTAAAATGTTCAAACTCGGAGAATGCCAGTAGCAGTTTGATTATATGTCCTGATTGCCTTTCCTCTGAGTGTACAGTATCAACCAGATCCCATGATCCCTCCCTGAGTGTAGAGTATCAACCAGATCCCATGATCACTCCCTGATTGTAGAGTATCAACCAGATCCCATGATCACTCTCTGATTGTAGAGTATCAACCAGATCCCATGATCACTCTCTGATTGTAGAGTATCAACCAGATCCCATGATCACTCCCTGATTGTAGAGTATCAACCAGATCCCATGATCACTCCCTGAGTGTACAGTATCGACCAGATCCCATGATCACTCTCTGATTGTAGAGTATCAACCAGATCCCATGATCACTCTCTGATTGTAGAGTATCAACCAGATCCCATGATCACTCCCTGATTGTAGAGTATCAACCAGATCCCATGATCACTCTCTGATTGTAGAGTATCAACCTGATCCCATGATCACTCCCTGATTGTAGAGTATCAACCAGATCCTATGATCACTCCCTGAGTGTAGAGTATCGACCAGATCCCATGATCACTCCCTGAGTGTAGAGTATCGACCAGATCCCATGATCACTCCCTGAGTGTAGAGTATCGACCAGATCCCATGATCACTCCCTGAGTGTAGAGTATCAACCACATCCAATGATCACTCCCTAAGTGTAGAGTATCAACCACATCCCCTGATCCCTCCCTGAGTGTAGAGTATCAACCACATCCCATGGTAACTCCTTGAGTGTAGAGTATCAACCACATCCCATGGTCACTCCCTGAGTGTAGAGTGTCGACCAGATCCCATGATTACTCCCTGAGTGTAGAGTATCAACCAGATCCCATGATCACTCCTTGAGTGTAGAGTATCAACCAGATCCCATGATCACTTCCTGAGTGTAGAGTATCAACCAGATCCCATGATCACTTCCTGAGTGTAGAGTATCAACCAGATCCCATGATCACTCCCTGAGTGTAGAGTATCGACCATATCCCATGGTTACTCCCTGAGTGTAGAGTATCAACCACATCCAATGATCCCTCCCTGAGTGTAGAGTGTCGACCAGATCCCATGATCACTCCCTGAGTGTAGAGTGTCGACCAGATCCCATGATCCCTCCCTGAGTGTAGAGTGTCGACCAGATCCCATGATCACTCTCTGCTGTACCACTTGTGCCGAAACTGTGAAAGCTACCAGTTACTAGCACTAACATGATAGCTGCCCGCGCATATTCTCAACAGCGAATCGACGACGAAAATATTACGTGATATAGTCTCCAGTGTAATCGTTACATGCTAACGTTTACATGTGCGAATTTGTCACCACTGACTCTCTCTCTCTCTCTCTCTATATATATATATATATATATATATATACACAAAGACACACACAAACACACACACACACATACGCGCGCGCGAACACACACACACACACACACACACACACTACATAACAGATATAACATAAGGTCCATTGACAGCAGTCTTAGACATTGACACATGTCAATTGACACATATCTTGTCCGCAGACATCTGTGTGGGTGTACACCAGCGAGAACCACGGCAGCAGCATCGAGGTGCCGGTGACCCCTGAGACTACCGTGTTGAACATTCTCGAATGTGTCAGAGATCCGGTCAGAGGGGATGGATACCTGCTGGCTGTTGCAGGTGATACAGGTGAGTGTGTGTGTCACAGCCTGGAGGCAACCATCGATCTGTCGCCTTCCGGGCACTAGCTACAGGTTTACCATCTCTGATTCTCAGTTCGCACTGGGAAAGGTTCCAAATTGACTCATGCAGTATGAGAGGATACCCGGTATCAGTAAGCTAACATTGCATTGAATCACTGGATATACTCTCCGAACATGCAGGAGTGTGAGGGAATGAAAGAGGGGATTTTCTGGCTACAAAAGCGATAGTTACGGGAACACTTGGACTGGACAAGGGAGAAGACCATACATGAACGAAGGTTGACAGAAGACACGATATTGGATAACATAACAAGTGGAAGAATGTGTGAACGAAGAATTAGGAGTGGATCCGGCAAGGACGGATGTATGAGAGGAAGAGAACGACTTGTGTATACTCACTGAGCTTCAGAAAAATTTAACATCTATACATTAGGACATTTGCTACGGGAGACGGAGCATCTATGGCTATTCCCGGCGTGCTATGCTGTCGATACCTAAATCAGTAATCAGTAATAATAATACCATCCGGAGACGGCAGATTCCAGATACCCCGTTCAACTTTGTTTTGTTCTGTAACCTGCAGTTCTGGGTGGGTAAGGACTGTGACGAGGGAACGTTGTGTCCTGTAACCTGTAGTTCTGTGTGGGTGAGGACTGTGACGAGGGAACGTTGTGTTATGTAACCTGTAGTTCTGGGTGAGTGAGGACTGTGACGAGGGAACGTTGTGTCATGTAACCTGTAGTTCTGGGTGGGTGAGGACTGTGACGAGGGAACGTTGTGTCATGTAACCTGTAGTTCTGGGTGGGTGAGGACTGTGACGAGGGAACGTTGTGTTATGTAACCTGTAGTTGTGTGTGAGTGAGGACTGTGACGAGGGAACGTTGTGTCCTGTAACCTGTAGTACTGTGTGGGTAAGGATTGTGTCGAGGGAACGTTGTGTCCTGTAACCTGTAGTTCTGTGTGGGTGAGGACTGTGACGAGGGAACGTTTTGTCCTGCAACCTGTAGTTCTGTGTGGGTAAGGACTGTTACGAGGGAACGTTTTGTCATGTAACCTGTAGTTCTGTGTGGGTTAGGACTGTGACGAGGGAACGTTTTGTCATGTAACCTGTAGTTCTGTGTGGGTTAGGACTGTGACGAGGGAACGTTTTGTCATGTAACCTGTAGTTATGTGTGGGTTAGGACTGTGACGAGGGAACGTTTTGTCATGTAACCTGTAGTTCTGTGTGGGTTAGGACTGTGACGAGGGAACGTTTTGTCATGTAACCTGTAGTTCTGTGTGGGTTAGGACTGTGACGAGGGAACGTTTTGTCCTGAAACCTGTAGTTCTGTGTGGGTGAGGACTGTGACGAGGGAACGTTTTGTCACGTAATCTGTAGTTCTGGGTGGGTAAGGACTGTGACGAGGGAAGATTTGTCGAATGTACAAGTACCGGTATGAATAGATAATAAATAGGTTATATAGTTGGAAGACAGAAGTAATGGTAACATGAGAGAAAAGAACACTACCTAAATGTAGTATAAAAATCAAAGGCTTTATTTTTGGGGACAGGTAAGGAATTAAGTATCTAGGTACATGGATTACATTTGAAAGACGATGTTTCACAGAGAGGAAGAACAGAATAGGGTAGGCCAAAACCGCATTCCCTGCCCCCTCCCCCTTTCTTTGTGTGTGTGTGTGTGTGTGTTTTTTTGTTTTTGTTTTTTGTTTTTGTTTTCGTTGTTAATGAAATGGTTTTATGAAGTATATCCATGTCATTGAAGATTAGGAAAAGAATTCTCGCGTACTATATAGAGCTAGTTTAAACATACGGCTGTGAAGCCTGGACAATTAATAAACAGGCCAGATACCTGTTATTGTTTTGTTTTGTGGAGCCACTTAGATGGGGTTTTACAGAGGGATCTCTAGAATTCCATGGGCAACCACAAAAGAGCATCCGACATGTTTTGAAAGAGGCGAGTACTCGAAGACAACCTATCACAAAAACCAGAAATTTTATTTTATTGTCTTGTTATAAAAAGAATGAAACCTGGAACATGTTGTGACCATTGGAAAGATCTGTGGAAAGAGAGATAGAAGAAGACAATACGAGAAGATTCTTTGCAGCCTTTTTGTCCTGACAGGGAGCAGTGTCAACACACTGATTGATACACACAGGTGCAGATTGCGGAGAGGCATGATCGCCTACGTCAGTCGGCAAGACACTTGATGATGATGATATGAAAGCATCAGCTCAATGTCCACAAGCCCAATGCTCAGCGTCGATTGTCTGTTGCTGGGAGAGCCCTGATCTGAGGTCTTGTATGTCCACAGAGTATATCCTGCAAGACGGGGACAACGCTTACACTTTCCTCTACGAGATCTGGAACAGTACCGGTTCAACCCCGAATTTTTTGTTACGATACTGCAGCCAGCAGGCAGAGTGGCCGCCCCCGGGACTGGAAGGTAGGTGATCCTTCTCAAGGAAATAGTGGGGGGGGGGGGGGGGAGTGGTGGACGGGGTCTAAACTGTGACTTACTCATGCAGAATGTTGATGTAGTTCGAATCTAGGCCAGGGTGCTCTTTGTGTCTGTCAAGCAAAGGGACCCTTTTCCACCCCTTCACTTCTGTTGGGCATATAGGGCTAGAGCTATATTTTATATACCAATCAGCACTCAGTGAGTCATGTCGTCACCATCACGCCGACCGCCTTTACTTCTCAGGACTTTACATGGTACCTCTTTAATCATTTAAGGCTGGGTCGATCTGAGCGACAAGGTCATTTGTTTTAAAGTCCGGCTTGTTCGGGACCCGAACCCACGACTTTCAGATCAGTAGGCGAGCTTCTAGCCGCTACACCACGTGGCTTTCGTCGTTGTGTCAGTGACAGCCACAAGGTTTCTCACTTTACCCTAAAAACTTCTTCTTCTCCTTCTTTTTCTTCTACTTCTTCTTCTTCTTCTTCTTTTTCTTTTCTTCTTCTTCTTCTTCTTCTTCTTCTTCTTCTTCTTCTTCTTCTTCTTCTTCTTCTTCTTCTTCTTCTTTCTTCTTCTTCTTCGCGTTCACCAGCTGTAAACTCTGGCGGAAGGTTCTGGTTGCTCGTCCACTACTGAACTGCAGTCCTGCTCCAGAACCTGAGTGTTGCGTGTGCATCAGTTTTACAGATCTCATTCTCTTGAATACAGACTGTTGGTTCCTTGCCTCTCCGGCAAATGCACTCCGACTTCAAAGGAAGCTCCCCAATTAGTCGACTCTTACGACATGCTTTTGGGGAGGCAGTGGGTCTATTCTTGTTTTCCCCACAATGGGGCCCCGGAACCCACACGGGGGGCTTCTTCTTCTTCTTCTTCTTCTTCTTCTTTCTTCTCTTCTTCTTCTTCTTCTTCTCTTCTTCTCTTCTTCTTCTTCTTCTTCTTCTTATTATTATTATTATTATTATTATTATTATTATTATTATTATTATTATCTATTCTTTTTCTTCTTCTTTCTTCTTCTTCTTCTTCTTCTTCTTCTTCTTCTTCTTCTTCTTCTTCTTCTTCTTCTTCTTCTTCTTCTTCTTCTTCTTCTCTTCTTCTTCTCTTCTTCTTTCTTCTTCTTCTTCTTCTTCATCTTCTCTTTCTCCTTCTTCTTCTTCTTCTCTCTTCTTCTTCTTCTTTGAATTCACCTTCTGTAAACTAAGTGTCCTAGTTGTTCGTCCACTTTTGGAATTCAGTCTTGTTCAAGAATTTTAATTTTGCGTGGACATCCATTTTGCAAATCTGGGTTTTTTATACGCAGACTGTTGGTTTCTCGGCTCTTAAGCAGATTCACGCCGACTTCGATTATGAATAGTTACAGTTTGGAATCCCCTCTCTCTCCTACTTTCCCCAACCCCTTGAAATGAATGGCCACTTTCATGCTGGGTCTCATTTTATCTGAAATAGAACATCCTTGATATTTTTTACTTTTGTCTGAAACCATGCAGATGTCTAAAGCCTATGCGAGATTACATGTGTACGAGATACATCCTTATTTTAAGAGATCTCCACCTGGTTGTCTCTATACGCGTTGGTTGTGAATACACTTATATTGTCGGGCAATTAACAAGAAAAACTCATGACGACAAAGAAAAAGACGAGAAAAGACAGACCAAGTATTCTTTAAGAGCCACGGTAAATCTTAAGATACTGTCACGAAATGGGTGACCTCAGAATGGGCCTCGTACGCTGGGAACTCTAGCATCCGAGAATACGAAAGCGACCGCTTTAACCAACAAAACAACACGAAACGAAACAAACCATGGGATTGAACACTGCACCCAACAGAAATCACGAAAACCTACTCTGACTTGTCAGGATTGATTGTAAAACAAATTCCTCACCATTATTTGATTCGTTACCCAGTGAATGCAACAGTTTCCGCTGTCTCAGGACTTACCTGTGCTAAGTATTGCATGGCCATTGAACCTAAAGCGGGTTACTTGTTATAGATTTGTTCAAGCGGCTGTTGGCTTTGTTACCTACAGCGACAAAATTATGTTCCCGTGAAAAGATACGAGGGGTATCGCCTTCTCCAAACAGAGCGTGAGGGATGAATTACCTCAGGTGTTTCTTCGGAGTATAAATACGGCTCATAGTTAGTTGAGAGGCATCACTTGGGGACCTCAGACCGTCAACTTGACCTAGCTGTAGCCGAGTCGATCCTGCAGAGCTTGTAACATCGACACCAACAACTCACTCTCAGTCATGCAGCCCTCGGCATTCAGCCTCGTGTTTCTGCTTCTTGTTGCCTCCAGCCTCCTGGTGGAGGTGGTCAGGGCTCACACGGAGCACCATCATCACAGACATCACCACACGGGACATTACAGACACAGCCACTCTCACTCGCACTCGCACAAGCATCACCACCACCACGAGAGCAAGTCATCTGGCGGCGGTGACGGCGGTTTGAACCTGTTCCCTCTGCTCTTGGCTTTGCTGATGGGAAACAACAACCTTAACGCTGCAGCTCAGCAGGGAGCCGCCCAACCCCAGCCCCAACCGGTTCCGGGCAAATAGAGCACGCACAACACGGAAGCAAACAATATCGTCTTCAACACAACTTCACACCAACGAAAGCACTGGAAAAACAAGCAAGTAATTTCATCTGTCATCAAGTGATTAATTCTGTCCAGAAGTGAACGACAAGTTCAGTCTGTAACAACAACAACAGTTTTATCAAAACTCTATACCAGTGCCAAGTATGAGCTTCGTCTAAACCAACAGAGGGCAAAATCGTTACGTCTAAAATGTAAAGCTTGGGGACAAAATAAAAAAAAGTTCTCTAGAAGAAATGACATTAGGTCTGTCATAGTCAGGCGTTGAATTTGTAGAAGTGGAACAAATATGACATCTGGTGACATTGACGTCCAATCAGCTACTACTTTGAGACTGCATCCCAAGAGTGTCGAGTTATAGTATAGTTCTAGAGCACAACAAAGACATGAATGGATGTTCTGTCAATGATATTCAGCACACACATAAACACACCATGATCTAAGTGGTACATTTGTTTCAAGATCAGAAACTTCAGTTCCCCGTTTTGCTTCACCGCAGTCAGACACCAAGTCATTGTTTCAAAATAGGATAAAAGACAGTTAAAAACAATATCAAAGGATGTTCCTAGCATATCACGTCTGCTTGATAATGAGTGACCCACGGTAAGAAAGGTTGCTTCTATGAGCACTGTACTATGATAAAAAGCTGAGCAGGTCAAACAAGAGGTTACCAGTGATACAACAGGGAGGTTATCAGCAAATGATTAGCAAACACATGTCTGTCAAACTGAAACGAAAGACAAACAGTTGAGAAGATTTTTCGAAACTAACCGGCTAACCTAACTGTAGATAACTGACTGTAGAACATAAAGATTTTCTACATTGCTGTGATGTATTCAGAGACTCCAAGAGTATTTAGGTGGTGTCAGAAGAATTCAATCAAATAAGACTATATGTAATTATTGACACGTGTATCATAATGCCGTGACCCGCTTGTCAAAATGTTTAATGTCACCAATATAAAATATAAAACATCGTTTTCAAGAACCAGATCTGTTGAATATTATAATCGCATATAATAAATGGTTGTATCTTCATTGATTTCATTGTCTGTAATTTATTTGTTTGTTCTTGATCTATCTATCTATCTATCTATCTATCTATCTATCTATCTATCTATCTATCTATCTATCTATCTATCTATCTATCTATCTATCTATCTATCTATCTATCTATCTATCTATCTATCTATCTATCTATCTATCTATCTATCTATCTATCTATCTATCTATCTATCTATCTATCTATCTATCTATCTATCTATCTATCTATCTATCTATCTATCTATCTATCTATCTATCTATCTATCTATCTATCTATCTATCTATCTATCTATCTATCTATCTATCTATCTATCTATCTATCTATCTATCTATCTATCTATCTATCTATCTATCTATCTATCTATCTATCTGTCTGTCTATCTATCTGTCTGTCTGTCTGTCTGTCTGTCTGTCTGTCTGTCTGTCTGTCTGTCTGTCTGCCTGCCTGCCTGCCTGCCTGCCTGCCTGCCTGCCTGCCTGCCTGCCTGTCTGTCTGTGTGTCTGTCTGTCTAATCTATCTGTCTGTCTGTCTGTCGTGCCCAATAAAATGCGTCCCCGGCACCCACCAGAGAAAGGCCTAGGATGAAAATCCTTCTCTCCAGTGAAGTTTGTGGAGACCGACTTTTGCCCATGCAGCAGGACCCCACATTGACCCCGGCTTGTCTGCTCCAAAGGAAAAGTAAGAGGATACGTTTGGAACAAAACCTGCTGCAGAAGCTGCAGATCAGAGAAGCGGTGTTCTCTCTGTCAGGGTTGAAAACTTCTTTCCTGGGCCAGCTACTATTCTACCAATGCAGGCTCAGGATCTGGTCATCCCTGCAATAATATTAAATTTTAGGCTGCATTTCCTTGACCTGTGGTAAGGCCAGTGTCTTCTCACTTGCGCCTTAAGCAGAAGTGGAAGATGTGTTGAGGTGAGTTGAGTCAAGAATTGACATCACTCGGGGCATTCCCATCCATGCTCCGTTCTCATCTTCAGCAGCCAGCTCAGAGTTCTAATACTGATGGTACCGGTCACAATCTGGTTAAATGTCCGTCTTGCCTTTCCTCTGAGTGTAGTGAGCCGGCCAGACCTAGGGGCCTCATTCTCTCCAGCCCATAATAATCTTCTATCTTCACTGATTCCATTGCTTGTTACTTGGATGATATTCACGTTCAGAAAAGTTGTCCACAGCTAGAGAACAGGATTTCAGAACCATTGTTATCGTCTCTTGTATTCCAATAGCCTCATCTCTCAACATATCTGCACTCATTTACCCCGTTAATCGCAGTTCCTTCCGAATTTTCCCCTCCATAGAGTAATTTAACTGGCATCCTGATCACATCAATACATATACTTTTCGTATCCCACTTGGACACGTATGTGTATCCTAGTAGAAACTGACCTCGTTATCTCGCGTCCAGCATTCATTTACCATAGCCATGAAGGAAGTCCTTAGTGAGTATATAATGTAACTCTCAAGAAAACTTATTTTTTTCGCGTTCATATGATGTAAACTCCGGTTGAATGTTTTAACTGTTCGTCCACCTCTGGACTTTGGTCTTGTTCCAGAACGTGAGTGTTGCGTGCACAGCAGGTTCACAGATCTGGCTTATTTGTATGTAGACGCCATCTTCTTGTCTCTTAGGTAGACGTACTCCTACTTAGAAGAATGCCCCAAATTAGTCGACTCCTACGACACGCTTGTTGGGGATGGGGGCTATTTTCCACAATAGGACCCCGAAACCCACACAGGGAGCAAGAAAACAAGCTTATAAAAATGTTGTATCATTTATAAGAATTGCAACATGGGACTAAATTCCAAGAATTGACAATGGCTGGTCTGTCGTCTGCACGCTTGCCATGTCTTTGTACAGAACGGTTAAAACAACAGTTGGGGGATCTGGAGAAAACTTGTTGTCGATTGGTCTATAGTACGCTTCAAAAGTCATGCCTTTACGCTTGAACAAATATCTTTGCTACTCTTATGCGAATTAAAACGGATTTTTGCAAATCGCGTTTGATTTCCCATGTCCTTATGATTTTATGTTACTCTTTTCTTGACGCGGGGAATTTATTTGGTTTTTGTTTAACTAATAAAGTGTGTACCCTTCAGAAAAAAAAAGAATATGCAGTATTTGACAAGCGAGTGGAGATTATTGATGCCATGGGTCTTATTGTGCGGAGCGGGCACAGCTTGAAAGGAATCAGAATGAAGGAAGACATAATTAGAGAAAGGATGATAGCTGAGCGTCTGAGAAGAAATACACTAAATAAAAATGTTGATAACACTGTCGTCTGGGATGATGAAAAAGTGTCAATAGTAAACATACAGGAGATTCTTTGGACATCAGTTCACGTGTGCAGCGATGCATGATGATTTTTTTCGATAGCCTATCCCGCATTCAAGGAAAATTTGTAAAATTACGGGAGGCTAGTGCTGAAGATGACCACCTGAGAGTGACACGCCTATGTCTTGACTTTTAACCCTCCCCCCACCCCCGCCTCCTCAGGACACAACACAGAGCAATAAACACCCGGTGACACAAAGTGTCACCATTCGGATTAGGATCACACATGGGGAGGTCCCAGAAACCCAGCTTAACCCAAATATTGGGTTATAATTAGGGCCCCCCCCCCCGGCAACAGCCGAAGTGGGGGCTTCAAAATAACCTTCCCGTACTAGTAATTGTAGAAGTAGTACATTTTACCCCACAAGCGATAAACACCCGATGACACCTAGTGCCACCATGTGGATGAGGATCACCCGTGGAGAGGTCCCGGAAACCGCGAACAGCCATTATATATATTGCGGCCCCTGGCAAGAGCCAGGGTGGGGCTTCAAAATAACGAACAACTGCATCTCACTAGCGGATGTCTTGTGAGTTATCCTTTTCCGTTCTTAATTGCAGGTTTCTAAAGATGGGTACAACTTTTGAAACGTATTATAGTTCCAAACACTACATGTCAGTCCTGTTTCTACTGCCGTGTACTACGCCACCTGTTGAGTGGACACACACTGCCGAGGTGGACATACAACTGCGTGCCACTCAATGACCAAAATACGCCAGCATAATCAACATTTTCCATTCGTTGTTAACATAGCCCAGAAACAAACATCAAGAAGGCGGACCGGGCTCTGTGTCGTGTCAGTGTTTGTCTCCCCTGCTGCGTTTGTCCTTCCGCCGTGAATAAATAGGTCAGAACAGACAAGAATGCAAACCAGCTGATATGTCCAACGTTCTTATTGTTCTTCTGTCTTCTTATAATGTTTTTGTTGCCAGTCCGCCCAATTCACTTTTCTTCCTTTACCTTATTACTAATGAAGTAAAGTAAAACAACAGATCAAGAATTTGTAACACCAGGGACAACAGTGAAGGCAGTAAAATGAATAATCAGACTTTTACAAAGAGGGAAAATATTGCTTTTGTTTGTTTTATTGTTTATACAACGAATTAACATTATGGCATAAGAGTAACACTGAAATAACATTAGAATTGAAAATTAATATAACTTGGTTTCAAAACTAAAGCATTTACAGTTCAATATTTTGTTTAGGGGTTTCAAAGTTGATTATGCCTTGCCAAGGCGTGTCATGATTTCTCATGTGGACTTCTAGTAATTTGCCCCTAGGCTCTAGGTAGTAAGACCGGAAACCCGTGTGTATTGTTGCGCACGTAAAATATACAGTAGGCGTTGGAAATCGAAAAAAAGTAGCTTAACAGCACTGCCCGGCCAAAAGTTGGAGTTAAAAATCTACCCGAAATACTTTAGGATCCTTGCCGGTGCTACGAGCTCGTGCACTGCGCTGAGATTCTTCTGACTCAGGCTTGAGTTAGAAGTAAAACGAAGCACTGGGTTACTCTTATGTCATGATGATAGGCGGGGAAAAGGGTCCTTTACTTTTACTTACTCAGCGCTGGCGTTCACTTGCCAGGACATTACCTGTACCCGTTTGAAGACTGGGCCCACATGCCAACTTAGATCAGGTTGCATATACAAAAAGACAAACACTGTTCTTTGGCCACGTCATGAAAAGAGCGACAGTGGAGAACATCGTGACAACTGGAAAGATCAGTGGGAAAAGGGGTAGAGGCAGACCAAGAGAGATGATGCTGAATAGATAGATAGATAGATAGATAGATAGATAGATAGATAGATAGATAGATAGATAGATAGATAGATAGATAGATAGATAGATAGATAGATAGATAGATAGATAGATAGATAGATAGATAGATAGATAGATAGATAGATAGATAGATAGATAGATAGATTAGATAGATAGATAGATAGATAGATAGATAGATAGATAGATAGATAGATAGATAGATAGATAGATAGATAGATAGATAGATAGATAGATAGATAGATAGATAGATAGATAGATAGATAGATAGATAGATAGATAGATAGATAGATAGATAGATAGATAGATAGATAGATAGATAGATAGATAGATAGATAGATAGATAGATAGATAGATAGATAGATAGATAGATAGATAGATAGATAGATAGATAGATAGATAGATAGATAGATAGATAGATAGATAGATAGATAGATAGATAGATAGATAGATAGATAGATAGATAGATAGATAGATAGATAGATAGATAGATAGATAGAAAGATCAAGCACAAACAAATAAATTGAAGACAACTAAATCAATTAAGATACAATCATTTAATATATGCGATAATATTCAAGAGATCTTGTTCTTGAGAACGATGTTTTATATTTTATGTTGGTAACAATTAAACACTTTGACAAGCGGGTCACGGCACAATGATACACGTGTCAATAATTACATATTGTCTTAATTGATTGAATTTTTCTGACACCACCTAAATACTCTTGGAGTCTCTGAATACATCACAGCAATGTAGAACATCTACAATTCGATTAGTAGCCTTCACATCAACGGTTAGTTTCGAAAGATCTTCTAAACTGGTAATCTTTAGTTTAAGTTTTGACAGACAAGTGTTTGCTAGTCATTTGCTGATAACCTCTCTATTGTATCACTGCTAACCTCTTGCCTGACCTGCTCAGTTTTTTTCTTACAGCACAGTGCCCACAAAATTAACCATTTTTTGTCTGTGGGCCATTATTAACAAGCAGATGTTGTTATGCTAGGAACATCTTCTGATATAGTTTTTAACTGTCTTTTATCCTATTTTGAAACAATGACTTGGTGTCTGACTTTGGTGAAGCGTAACGGGGAACTGAAGTTTCTGATCTTGAAACAAATGTACCACTTAGATCACGGTGTGTTTATGTGTGTGCTGAATACCATTGACAGAACATCCATTCATATCTTGGTTGTGCTCTAGAACTATAACTTGACACTCTTGGGATGCAATCTCAAAGTAGTAGCTGATTTGACGTCAATGTCACCAGATGCCATATTTGTTAGTTTTCTACAAATTCAACGCCTGACTATGGCAGACGTAATGTCATTTCTTCTTCTATGGAATTTTTCTTTTCCTTCAAGCTTCACATTTTAGACGTAACGATTTCCCCCTCTGTTGGTTTAGACGATGCTCATGCTTGGCACTGGTATGGAGTTTTGATAAAACTGTAGTTGTTGTTACAGACTGAACTTGTCGTTCACTTCTGGACAGAATTAATCACTTGATGACAGATGAAATTACTTGCTTGTTTTTCCAGTGCTTTCGTTGGTGTGAAGTTGTGTTGAAGACGATACTGTTTACTTCCGTGTTGTGCGTGCTCTATTTGCCCGGAACCGGTTGGGGCTGGGGTTGGGCGGCTCCCTGCTGAGCTGCAGCGTTGAGGTTGTTGTTTCCCATCAGCAAAGCCAAGAGCAGAGGGAACAGGTTCAAACCGCCGTCACCGCCGCCAGATGACTTGCTCTCGTGGTGGTGGTGATGCTTGTGCGAGTGCGAGTGAGAGTGGCTGTGTCTGTAATGTCCCGTGTGGTGATGTCTGTGATGATGGTGCTCCGTGTGAGCCCTGACCACCTCCACCAGGAGGCTGGAGGCAACAAGAAGCAGAAACACGAGGCTGAATGCCGAGGGCTGCATGACTGAGAGTGAGTTGTTGGTGTCGATGTTACAAGCTCTGTAGGATCGACTCGGCTACAGCTAGGTCAAGTTGACGGTCTGAGGTCCCCAAGTGATGCCTCTCAACTAACTATGAGCCGTATTTATACTCCGAAGAAACACCTGAGGTAATTCATTCAACACACTCTGTTTGGAGAAAACGATACCCATTGTATCTTCTCAAAGTAACATACATAATGTTTTTGATGCTTCCAATAAAGCCAACAGCCGCTTGAACAAATCTATAACAAGTAACCCGCTTTAGGTTCAACGGCCATGAAATATTTAACACATGTAAGTCCTTAGATAGCGGGAACTGTTGCATACACTGGGTAACGAATCAAATAATGGTGAGGAATTTGTTTTACAATCAATCCTGACAATTCAGAGCAGGTTTTCGTGATTTCTGTTGGGTGCAGTGTTCAATCTCACGGTTTGTTTGGCTTCGTGCATTCTTTTGTTGAGTAAAGTTTTTGCAGTCTCGGATGCTAGAGTTCCCAGCGTACGAGACCCATTCTGAGGTCACCCATTTCGTGATAGTATCTAAAGATGAATTGTGACTCTGTCTGGAAGAATGCCCCGTATGTCTTTTCTCGTCTTTTTCATTCTCGTCAATATAAGTGAATTCACAATCAACACATTAAGTGACAAACAGGTGGAGATCTCCTACAATGAGTATGCATCTCGCACATGTGTAATCTCGTCCAGGCTATTGACAACTACACGATTTCTGGGGAGAGTTCTATTATTTCAAGGACGTTCTATTTCAGTTGAAATTAGATTTATCATGAAAAGGGATGGGAAAAACAGGAGCGTGATGGGATCTCGGTGTAATTATTCATAACCACGCTGTGAATAAACGAGACTTTGACGAGCGGCACGCGTGTGGTTGCGTGAGCTGGCTCTATCTTCAGTGCAAGGACCCGACCTACAATGATCGACGACTGGGGGTATTCAGATTGCGGAATGTGACGAATTGTTAGCCTCTTGGGAGGTGAAAGAAACAATCGTGTGTCGGTTTCACCGCTGCGTTTGTCGGTTTATGAGTGCATTTTTAGGTAGACCCAGGGCATTGCTGCCGCAGTTACGGAGGTCGTACTTTATGTGACGCTTTTGGCAGGCTGCTTATTGTTCTGCAGAGAGAGAGAGAGAGAGAGAGAGAGAGAGAGAGAGAGAGAGAGAGTGAAAAAGAGTGAGAGATAGAGTGAGAGATAGAGTGAGATTGAGTGAGATGCAGACAGTGAGATATCGAAAGAGAAAGACAGTGAGAGAGAGAGATTGAGAGAGATAGTGAGAGAGATAGTGAGAGAGACAGTGAGAGAGAATAAGAGAGACAGTGAGAGAGATAGTGAGAGATAGAGAAAGTGTGACAGAATGAGGCAGAGAGTGAGGGAAAATGAGAGACAGTGGGAGTCAGGGATTTATAGAGTGAGAGATAGAGCGAGTGGAAGTGAGCAACAGTGGGAGATAGACAGTGTGAGATAGAGAGGTGTGGAAGTGAGCAACAGTGGGAGATAGACAGTGAGAGATAGAGAGAGTGGAAGTGAGCAACAGTGGGAGATAGACAGTGAGAGATAGAGAGAGTGGAAGTGAGCAACAGTGGGAGATAGACAGTGAGAGATAGAGAGAGTGGAAGTGAGCAACAGTGGGAGATAGACAGTGAGAGATAGAGCGAGTGGAAGTGAGCAACAGTGGGAGATAGACAGTGAGAGATAGAGAGAGTGGAAGTGAGCAACAGTGGGAGATAGACAGTGAGAGATAGAGAGAGTGGAAGTGAGCAACAGTGGGAGATAGACAGTGAGAGATAGAGCGAGTGGAAGTGAGCAACAGTGGGAGATAGACAGAGATAGAGAGAGTTGAAGTGAGCAACAGTGGGAGATAGACAGTGAAAGATAGAGAGAGTGGAAGTGAGCAACAGTGGGAGATAGACAGTGAGAGATAGAAAGAGTGGAAGTGAGCAACAGTGGGAGATAGACAGTGAGAGATAGAGCGAGTGGAAGTGAGCAACATTGGGAGATAGACAGTGAGAGATAGAGAGAGTGGAAGTGAGCAACAGTGGGAGATAGACAATGAGAGATAGAGAGAGTGGAAGTGAGCAACAGTGGGAGATAGACAGTGAGAGATAGAGAGAGTGGAAGTGAGCAACAGTGGGAGATAGACAGTGAGAGATAGAGAGAGTGGAAGTGAGCAACAATGGGAGATAGACAGTGAGAGATAGAGAGAGTGGAAGTGAGCAACAGTGGGAGATAGACAGTGAGAGATAGAGCGAGTGGAAGTGAGCAACAGTGGGAGATAGACAGTGAGAGATAGAGAGAGTGGAAGTGAGCAACAGTGGGAGATAGACAGTGAGAGATAGAGAGAGTGGAAGTGAGCAACAGTGGGAGATAGACAGTGAGAGATAGAGAGAGAGTGGAAGTGAGCAACAGTGGGAGATAGACAGTGAGAGATAGAGAGAGTGGAAGTGAGCAACAGTGGGAGATAGACAGTGAGAGATAGAGAGAGTGGAAGTGAGCAACAGTGGGAGATAGACAGTGAGAGAGATAGAGAGAGGGGAAGTGAGCAACAGTGGAAAGGGAGATAGACAGTGAGAGATAGAGAGAGTGGAAGTGAGCAACAGTGGGAGATAGACAGTGAGAGATAGAGCGAGTGGAAGTGAGCAACAGTGGGAGATAGACAGTGAGAGATAGAGAGAGTGGAAGTGAGCAACAGTGGGAGATAGACAGTGAGAGATAGAGAGAGTGGAAGTGAGCAACAGTGGGAGATAGACAGTGAGAGATAGAGAGAGAGTGGAAGTGAGCAACAGTGGGAGATAGACAGTGAGAGATAGAGAGAGTGGAAGTGAGCAACAGTGGGAGATAGACAGTGAGAGATAGAGAGAGTGGAAGTGAGCAACAGTGGGAGATAGACAGTGAGAGATAGAGAGAGTGGAAGTGAGCAACAGTGGGAGATAGACAGTGAGAGATAGAGAGAGTGGCAGAGAGATAGACAGTGAGAGATAGAGCGAGTGGAAGTGAGCAACAGTGGGAGATAGACAGTGAGAGATAGAGAGAGTGACTGAGAGATAGTGTGTGAGAGATAGAGAGAATGGAAGTGAGCAACAGTGGGAGATAGACAGTGAGAGTTAGCGAGAGAGAGAGAGAGAGAGAGAGTGACTGATAGATAGTGTGTGAGAGATAGAGAGAGTGGAAGTGAGCGACAGTGGGAGATAGACAGTGAGAGTTAGCGAGAGAGAGAGAGTGACTGAGAGATAGTGTGTGAGAGATAGAGAGAGTGGAAGTGAGCAACAGTGGGAGATAGACAGTGAGAGTTAGCGAGAGAGAGAGTGACTGAGAGATAGTGTGTGAGAGATATAGAGAGTGGAAGTGAGCAACAGTGGGAGATAGAGAGAGTGGAAGTGAGCAACAGTGGGAGATAGAGAGAATGGAAGTGAGCAACAGTGGGAGATAGACAGTGAGAGTTAGCGAGAGAGAGTGGCAGAGAGATAGACAGTGAGAGATAGAGCGAGTGGAAGTGAGCAACAGTGGGAGATAGACAGTGAGAGATGGAGAGAGTGGAAGTGAGCAACAGTGGGAGATAGACAGTGAGAGATAGAGAGAGTGACTGAGAGATAGTGTGTGAGAGATAGAGAGAGTGGAAGTGAGCAACAGTGGGAGATAGACAGTGAGAGTTAGCGAGAGAGAGAGTGACTGAGAGATAGTGTGTGAGAGATAGAGAGAGTGGAAGTGAGCAACAGTGGGAGATAGACAGTGAGAGTTAGCGAAAGAGAGTGACTGAGAGATAGTGTGTGAGAGATAGAGAGAGTGGAAGTGAGCAACAGTGGGAGATAGACAGTGAGAGTTAGCGAGAGAGAGAGAGTGACTGAGAGATAGTGTGTGAGAGATAGAGAGAGTGGAAGTGAGCAACAGTGGGAGATAGAGAGAGTGGAAGTGAGCAACAGTGGGAGATAGAGAGAGTGGAAGTGAGCAACAGTGGGAGATAGACAGTGAGAGTTAGCGAGAGAGAGAGTGACTGAGAGATAGTGTGAGAAGAGAGATAGGGAGAGGGAAGTGAGCAACAGTGGGAGATAGAGAGAGTGGAAGTGAGCAACAGTGGGAGATAGAGAGAGTGGAAGTGAGCAACAGTGGGAGATAGACAGTGAGAGTTAGCGAGAGAGAGAGAGTGACTGAGAGATAGTGTGTGAGAGATATAGAGAGTGGAAGTGAGCAGGGGAGGGGGAGATAGAGAGAGTGGAAGTGAGCAACAGTGGGAGATAGAGAGAGTGGAAGTGAGCAACAGTGGGAGATAGAGAGAGTGGAAGTGAGCAACAGTGGGAGATAGAGAGAGTGGAAGTGAGCAACAGTGGGAGATAGAGAGAGTGGAAGTGAGGAACAGGGGGAGATAGAGAGAGTGGAAGAAGGAGCAACAGTGGGAGATAGAGAGAGTGGAAGTGAGCAACAGTGGGGATAGAGGGTGAGAGTTAGCGAGAGAGAGAGTGACTGAGAGATAGTGTGGGGAGATAGAGAGAGTGGAAGTGAGCAACAGGGGGAGATAGGGGAGGAGAGTTAGGAGGGAGGAGAGTGAGGAGGAGAGATAGTGGGGAGGTGAGGGATAGAGAGGGGGGTGGAAGGGAGGGGGGTGGGAGATAGACAGTGAGAGTTAGCGAGAGAGAGTGACTGAGAGATAGTGTGTGAGAGAGTGGAAGTGAGCAACAGTGGGAGATAGACAGTGAGAGTTAGCGAGAGAGAGTGACTGAGAGATAGTGTGTGAGAGATAGAGCGAGAGAGACATTGAGAGATAGAGAGAGTGAGAGTGAATGAGAGAGAGTTAGTGAGAGTAGGAGAGGTAGTGAGAGATAGCGAGAGAGCATGAGAGAGGGATAAAGAGAGAGACATTGAGAGAGGGATAAAGAGAGAGACATTGAGAGAGGGATAAAGAGAGAGACATTGAGAGAGGGATAAAGAGAGAGACATTGAGAGAGGGATAAAGAGAGAGACATAGAGCGAGCATGAGAGAGTGAAAGATAGAGTGAGAATGAGAGAGTGAGTGAGAGAATGAGTGAGTGAATGAGACAGATAGTCAGAGAGAGATAGAGAGAGACACTGTGAGATAGAGATATACAGTGTGTAAGAGACGTTCAGACAGCGAGTGAGACAGCGAGTGAGAGAGAGTGATATAGGGTGAGAGAGAGTGAGAGAGAGAGAGAGTGAATGAAAGAGACTGAGAGACAGAGTGAGAGATAGAGAGAGTGGGAGTGAGAGAGAGAAACAGTAAGAAATATACAGTGAAAGTTAGCGAGAGAGAAAGAGTGAATGAGAGATAGAGAGAGTGAGTGAGAGAATAAGTGAGTGAGTGAATGAGACAGTGAGAGAGAGAGAGAGAATGAAAGATGGAGAGATAGAGAGTGTAAGAGACAGTGAGACACCGAGTGAGAGAGAGAGTGATGTAGAGTGGGTGAAAGAGATTGAGAGAGAGAGTGAGAGAGACAGTGAGAGATAGAGAGAGACAAGGATAGATGGAAAGTATAAAAGACAGTGAGACACCGAGTGAGAGAGAGTGAAATAGGGTGGGTGAAAGAGATTGAGAGAGAGTGAGAGAAAGAGAGAGTGGGAGTGAGAGAGAGAGTGAGAGAGACATTGAGAAATATACAGTTAATGTTAGCGAGAGAGAGAGAGAGAATGAGAGATAGAGAGAGAGTGTGAGAGAGATAATGAGAGAGACCACGAAAGAGCGACAATAAGAGATAGAGAGAGTGAGAGAGTGATGAAGAGAGTGAAAGAGAGAGACATTAAGAGACAGATAGAGGGGGAGTGCGAGAAAGCTTTAGACAGCCGTCTGTTGCTGTTACTGCCCCCAAGTTAGGTTGTGTCCAGCACAGCGGACATAGATCCATCCGCTCTTGCATGGATCGTCCAGACATATCTGAAGCATTGTCCAGTAACTGACCACAGCAATTTGATGGCGCAATTTTGTTCTCATTAAGAAAGTGTACAATAGTTCGGATAGATTCTTTGATCCGTGAGAACTGATGAGGATGTACATCAAGAAAAGTTGAACATTTGAGAACAAGAGAGAGAGAGAGAGAGAGAGAGAGAGAGAGAGAGAGAGAGAGAGAGAGAGAGGGAAAGATAGAGAAGGAGAAAGAGAGAGATAGAGAGGGGAGAAAGAGAGAGAAAGAGAGATAGAGAGGGGGAGAAAGAGAGAGAGATAGAGAGGGGGAAGAGAGAGAGAAGAGTGAGAGAGAGGAAGAGTGAGAGAGAGCGTGAGAGAGAGATAGAGAGGGGGAGAAAGAGAGAGAGAGTGAGAGAGAGAGAGAGAGGGGGAAAAGAGAGAGGGGGAGAAAGAGAGAGAGTGAGAGGGAGAGATAGAGAGGGGGAGAAAGAGAGAGAGAGAGAGAGAGAGAGAGAGAGAACGAACAAACGAACAAACAAACAAACAAACTTTATTTTCAAAGGGTTACAAATTGGGCACGCAGGCCCGTCTGGCATTCGGCCCTTCTAAACACTCATTTTTCAGAGTACCAATACCTGTTATCAATAATGCATGTTATGGATATAGTAAAAAAAAAATATAAATTATAGAATAATGCATACACACATCATGTGTACACAATCGTACACACTCACACACACGTACACATACTCTTATGTACTCAGAGAGAGAGAGAGAGAGAGAGAGAGAGAGAGAGAGAGGAGGGAGAGAGAGAGAGAATGAGAGAGAGAGGAGGGAGAGATGGAGAGGGAGTTATAATTTCGGTTTTATATGACATAGAATTAATGTAAACGTCAGACATATTTGTATTCATGTAAAGTCACTTGATTAACATAGATTAGCATGTCGCCCCTTTGTTCGTGTAGCCACCGCCTCGGGCGTCTTACGCCCCCTCTACCCCGTCCCCCCCCCCTTCCACCTCACCCACTCCTTCGCCCCCGCCCCTGAAACAAAATTAGGATATAGACCATATCTTTTTCTTCGGTCATCCATTGCAAACTCTTCGGTGGAAAGTTCTGGTTCTTCGTCCACTCCGAACTTTAGCCTTGTTCCAGAACCTGAGTTTCATGTGCACATCCGTTTTACAAATCTGGCTTATTTGTATGCATACTGTTGGTTCTTTGCCTCTCTGGCAGATCCACTGCGACTTCTAAGAAAGCCTCCAGACGACTTATACGACATTCTTGTTCTTTTCTTGTTATCCCCCCGCCCCCCGCCCCCCCCCCCCCCCCCCCCCCCACGCACCCACAGTCTATAAATATGTAAAATGGAAACAATAACCATTTGTTAAACTTTTCTTGTTGAAATATTTGTGGGTCAGTGTCATATTTTATTAGATATTTTTTGTTACATTTACTTTCCACTCCTCACTTTATAATTATTACTATTATTATTATTATTATTATTATTATTATTATTATTATTATTATTATTACATTCCTCTCTTGTTAACTGACGGACAAGGCAAACTGTTGCACCGGATGACACACCAGAAAATGATCTGTGTACACACCTCCTGTTTCAATGGTTGACCTGCAAGGCCGCTAGGAATGTTACCTGTCTCAATGTGTGTCTGGTCCGTATTTCAAACACGTTGGCTTTTGTTTTGTCGCACGCGGATTTCATAAAGCAATGTCGTTTTCATTTAAAGATTTTTGAATTGCTGTTATAATTGCCACATTATAATTCCTACGTTATAATTGCTACGTTATAATTGTTACATCGTGGATGGTCTCCAAACAATGATCTGGGTTGTGTATAAATACTGCCGTA
>CAJHNH020001202.1:70000-95000 GCA_905116865.2 Candidula unifasciata
CTTGCTGACCACTGACCCGACGGGCAGATCTGCTGGCCACTGACCCGACAGGCAGACCTGCTGACCACTGACCCGACAGGCAGACTTGCTGACCACTGACCCGACAGGCAGACTTGCTGACCACTGACCCGACAGGCAGACCTGCTGACCACTGACCCGACAGACAGACCTGCTGACCACTGACCCGACAGGCAGACTTGCTGACCATTGACCCGACAGGCAGACCAGTTAACCACTGACTCGACAGGCAGACTTGCTAACCACTGACCTGATGGGCAGACCTTTTAACCACTGGCCCGGCGGGCAGACATGCTGACCACTGCGCCATTATCACAACAAGATGTGGGTATTTGAGCAGAATCTGCCTACACCGTACTGGCTGCTTCTGGCTGACCGAGGCGCTGGCGAGGGAACCTGCTGGGTAAACACCATGTACAAGCTTTCATCTTGGGGGAGATAAACAAGCGAAACCCCAGCTGCCTTTTTGGCTAGGACAACATTGGCCAGATTTGTCGTGTCCTCTTTCAGGACATGGGACACATTGTTGGCATCTGAGCAAAGTGTGTGACAATGCAGAGTGTTCCATTAGAAGCATTCCTGCCTCTGTCTCTCCCGCATATCGGTCAGAGAGTGTTTTTACACCTCAGATAGGAGGGCTGTGGTTCTTAAAATTGCAAGGGATGTTGGGGCAGGGATGTGGAGTAGAGTCTGCTTGTAGAAAGAAAGCTAAACAAAAGGTTCACTCTTTCAATTTCCGAAGGCCCTGGCTAATGTCCAATAGAGTCTAGAATAAAAGCATACAACTCACTGCTATACTACTTCCACAGGGCCAAACAGGCAATCTTTATAGAAGTTTTTTTTTTTTTTTTAAAGACTCCTTGACTAAACATGGGATGTTTACATTCTCACAATCAACGTCACTGTACATTAAGCATTTGTGCCTAGTCCTGTGGTTCAGCAGCTACCCCATGACACCCCTAATAATTGTTCCTATGAGAATCTGGTTATAGTACCTCCTGTCTTGGCATCGAAAACGTCATAGACGTGCTTCACCAAGATTTAACTCACAAGTCACGCAATTGCATTAGCGTCAGAGATTCAACGTTAACCCCTAAATTGGTCCATGTACCATCATGCATCTCCGCAGATCACGATCCCTGGTTGCCTGGAACAGCTCTGTTGATGATATCCCTCCATGTAATCTTTTCAGCCCATCCAGGATCTTCTCTCTTGAAATGATTCTACCCATCTCTCCACTGATCTTTCCAGTTGTCACGATGTTTTCACGATGTTTTCCATAGTCCATACAGCAATGATAATATCAGTTCTGTCCATGCTTCTTCCTTTTTGCATGAGATATAAATATAAGCTATAAAAACATATACTTTTTTGACCTCCTTGTTGCGTATCCTTCAAGGACGTTGCAAAACCAACCCCAGCATATATGATTGTTATAGACACATTTTTTACGTTCAGTAGTTTGACATTGTATCTGAACTGTCAACTCTCAATACCACTTTTGAAACTATATGTTCGACTGCTAAATCGTCCGCAGCTAGGATCGAACTCGGCACTCTGAGCGTTGGCAACACCTGTCTAAGACCCCGACGTATATTGACTGGTACACATACAAATAATCCAGTAACACATAGGACGTTGTCGGGGACAGAAAGTATTAACTAATTTACTATAAGGAATATTATATTATAAAGGTGAGATGTCATCCTCAAGATGGGATATTGTGAGAAAAGTAAGGTCAACAACTCTTTTCAGGTAAAGTAAGGTCAACAACTCTTTTCAATTAAAGTAAGGTCCACAACTCTTTTCACCGCAAGTAAGGTCAACAACTCTTTTCAAGTAACGTAAGGTAAACAACTCTTTTCAAGTAAAGTAAGGTCAACAACTCTTTTCAATTAAATTAAGGTCAACAACTCTTTTCAATTTAATTAAGGTCAACAACTCTTTTTAAATAAAGTAAGGTCAACAACACTTTTCAAGTAAAGTAAGGTCGACAACTCTTTTTAAGTAAAGTAACGTCAACAACTATTTTCAATTAAATTAAGGTAAACAACTCTTTTCAAGTAAAGTAACGTCAACAACTCTTTTCAAGTAAAGTAAGGTAAACAACTCTTTTCAATTAAATTAGGGTAAACAACTCTTTTCAAGTAAAGTAATGTCAACAACTCTTTTCAAGTAAAATAAGGTAAACAACTCTTTTCAAGCAAAGCAAGGTATTCAACTCTTTTCAGATAAAGTAAGGTAAACAACTCTTTTCAATTAAATTAGGGTCAACAACTCTTTTCAATTAAAATAAGGTCAACAACTCTTTTCAAGTAAAGTAAGGTAAACAACTCTTTTCAATTAAATTAGGGTAAACAACTCTTTTTAAGTAAAGTAATGTCAACAACTCTTTTCAAGTAAAGTAAGGTAAACAACTCTTTTCAAGCAAAGCAAGGTATACAAATCTTTTCAGGTAAAGTAAGGTAAACAACTCTTTTCAATTAAATTAAGGTAAACAACTCTTTTCAATTAAAGTAAGGTCAACAACTCTTTTCAAGTAAAGTAAGGTAAACAACTCTTTCCAAGTAAAGTAAGGTAAACAACTCTTTTCACGTAAAGTAAGTAAAATAACTCTTTTCAAGTAAAGTAAGGTAAAGTAACGGATCTTTTTCCACACCTTTGCTACAACAACGCGGCTCAGGTTGAAAGACATGGTAATAAATATAAGATGTACTCCGTTTCTTTCTGTTGTCCAGTGTATGCTTTGTGTCCTTAGGCGTCAGTTTAACACAAAATCTAGTCATTTGCTTGTCAGATGCAATTTTTCGCTATTTGAAGCCCTACTCTGGCTACTCCAGGGGCCGCAATATAGCCCGGCCATAAATATGGTCTAATGGCTGAACGCGGTTTCTGGGACCTCTTCACGGTGATCCTCATTCACATGGTGGCACTTTGTGTCGTTGGGTGTTTATCGCTTGTGTGGTGTCCTGGTGGGGTAAACATCTACTACTACTACTACTACTACTACTACTACTACTACTACTACTACTACTACTACTACTACAGTTTAACAGAAGATAGGTAACCGAGCTAAGGCGAGCTCGGTTACTTAGTATGCTGTAATGTTCCAGGCTGTCGGAGACATCTTATTTTAGGTCTCCCTTTGCCTTTTGGGGATGGTTACCTAGTTACTGATGATCAAATAGTTTCTTGAGCTGTTTGCCGTGAACCTTTAAATCTAATGCCAGTTTCCTTGCTTTAGAACAAACAAAACAACAATAAACAAACAAAAAAGCACGGAATCTCCCATATTAATTACTTTCGTTGGAAATCAAAACTGAGATGTGCACGTAATTATTTATATACTTTTAAACATGAAAAATAGAAGATCAAATGATTTGGTCATGAAGAAAGAATGCAGCCAGAACTACCAGCGCAGACGCTACTTATGAACAGATCTAAAGTGAAATCAGGAGCCCGCCCAAGGAGGAGATGGACTGATGACGTTAAAGAGCTTCAACATCGACACGGAATGACAACAGCCTTTGCTGTCCATCAAGTGAGGGATCACAACCTGTTCGTGCCCTCAACGCTTAACGACAAAATTTTTGAGGATTATGATAATGATGATGATGAAAGAGAATACCTATAGATAGGTCAAAGAGAGTATCATGTTTCCTATAGACTATTATCGGGTTGAATGAGCCTTAACCACCTACAAAAATATGATGCGTGTGGGGGCTGGGGATTGGGGGGGGGGGGGGCACAAGGGACTTGAGCAACGAGGTCCCGGCGCCTATGTTCAGGACTTTGGTTGGTCACTTTGTAACCTGTTTTGGGATAGCCGTTGCTGTGGCTACGTCCATTTTTGGAAGAGGAAAGGAGCGGCCCAGAGTTTTTTTTCACTTCAGTGGTGTGTGTTACTGTGGACAACAGCCAAATGGTCAGATAGCCGCCTTGTGTGTGGTGTGTGTTTTCGTGGACAACAGCCAAATGACCAGATAGCCAGCCACCTTGTGTGTGGTGTGTTGTGTTGATACCGCGGTGTTTCTTCTGTGCATGTATGGTTATTTTTCATTTACATTTGTTATGTTGTTATGCTTATAAAAGTGAGGATATTTCAGTGTGTAGCTAGTCTAGACGAACCGGATTTCTTGGGAACACTGAGCTCTTCTCGACTAATCCGGAGAACATAGTATCATTCCTTCATGATATCGTTATGAAATTGCATTGGGGGGGGGGGGCGGTTGTTACTAGTTATATCATTTATTTAACTGTGGGGTACCACAAAGCTCAGCACACTGGTCAGTTTAAAACCAAGAAAGCGCAAATATCAGACTTTCGTCTCTCGCAGACAGTCGTTATATTGTCTCAGTCTGTCAGAATTGTTAGTTTGACTCCGTCTGCCACATATTATTTTTTATTTTATAGTCTTAAGATTCACACACTGCCCACTGTAACTTAAACATTTGGGGATAAAAACAGTAGCATTAATTATAGACTAGTACCGAAAAAGTTAACTGCCCACTGAAACTTAAACATTTGGGGATAAAAACAGTAGCATTATTTATAGACTAGTACCGAAAAAATTAACCAGTGTCGTCTCCCCCTCCTCCTCCTCCTTCTTCTTCTTTGCTTTCACGGACTGTGAACTCCAGCAAAAAGTATTGATAGCTTATCCTCCTCTGGACTTTAGTCATGTTCTCGAGCGTGGGTTTCGCGTGCACATACGTTTTACACATCTGACAGTATGTAGACTGTTGGTTCCTTACGTCTCACCCAGATGCAATCCGACTTGGAAGGAAGCTCCCAGCTAGTCGACTCTTATGACATGCTTGTTGCGGAGGCAGTGGGTCTATTCATGTCTCTTCCCCCTAGTGCTAGTCGTACGCGTCCAGTATTAAGTATCCACACACTTGAACGTATATATGTATGTGTGCCCTAATTTATATGTGTCCTCCCCAGCTAGGAGACACCAGACCAGACAGACTGAGAATCACACCGTCGCCATGAGCAAGGTTAGTTAGTGTTTGCTCCTTGTTTGTCGCCCTTCGATCATCTCATTGTTGTTGTTGTTGTTGTTGTTGTGATCAAGGGAAGTAACTAATCTCTGCTTTGAGAAGCCGTTATGTTAGTGCTTACGCCGCTTGAAAAGAGATCACAAGTAGGTCACATTACGTTTCGAGACCCTATTAGGGATGCAAAAAGTAGGGGGGGGGGGGGGTGTGTGATAAAAGATGACTACTTAACGATTTGCCTAAAATCGGATGGGTGGAGCAGAACGACGCATATATCGCATTCTAGCTGTAAACCACATCACAACTTGCCAACTGTCATTTTAGGGACGAACGCAGAAAAAGAAAAAACAAATATCAGAAAAATAATCACACGTTGTTTTCAGGATTCCCAGTGTAGGGGTCAAAATAATAGAAACTCCCCCTGCGCTCAATTACATCAGCGCATATGTCGCATGTTCATGCGGCGTCCGTGGCTTAGGCGTTGCGAGTCCGAGTCGTAATCCAACGTACCGCGATCGAAACTCACTGCTGGCTGCTTGGATTTTTATCGTGGTATGGGGCGTCGCAGGTCGACCCAGCCTAAAATTGGTACCAGGATGACTGTCCTGGGGAAGTAAAGACCGGTGGCGTAATGCTGACCACATTACACATCCAGTGCCGATAGGTCTGTAAAAATATGGGACGCTCTTCCCATATACCTGATGTGCCTAAGGCGGGAAAAGGGATCTTCACTTTACTATGTCGCATGTTCTGTACTACAGGACGATACAGACCCCATAAAATCTAGAACTGGCCCTAACTCAACCCCCCCCCCCCCACCCTTTTTTTTTTTACCCGAAGCGCGGACCTAGGTCCGACGAAAGTCTCTCTTTGAAGAAAACAGTACAACGTGACACCCCTCTGACCTAGACTAGACTGAGAAAGTGTGTTGATGGGCCGGGAAACGTGAATAGGACCGTCGACTAATTATGGGTGTTTCTTTCGAAGTCGAATGCCTCGTAGCAAAAAAAAAGCAAAGAGATAATCCAGATCTCCACAAAGGATGTCCACGTAAAACTCAAGTTCTGAAACAAGACTTAAGTCCAGAAGTGGACAAACAACCAAAACTTTCGGCCGGGGTTTACTGCTGATGAGCACCAAAGCGAAGAAAAAGGGGGAAAAAAAGAAGAAAAGGAAGAAGAAGATTAATAGTCCCGATGTTCCGTGACGTGTTACGTTCTAAAGCGAAGGTTTGGTAGCCGACGCTATGTGGTGATAGTAATCACGTGCGTCCACAGCCCTCTGTCGCAAGTTCTGCTTGCTGACTCAAATATTCTTCCATGCAATGATAGATATATAAACACTATCGGTGAGACATTCAGTAGTTCAACTCTTATTGCTCAACGATTGTGGAAGGGCTTGGGGGAGGGAGGGGGCAAGAGGACGCCCATGGAGGCTATGGATTGATTATATCAAATACATTCTTCATCCACAAGAAATTACAATAGTCAGTGCTACCCGCCGAGCAATGGATCACAATGTGTTCCTTCCCACGAGATTTATCGACAGGAGTGGACACTCACCTTCTTCTTCTTAACGTTCTTGACTTTTGTCTTGATCCAGAACTGAGTTCTGCGTGCACATCCGTTTTACAGATATGTGATCTGGGGTTAATTCCTTGTCTCTCAGACATATGCACTCCGACTTCAAAGGACCCCCCCCCCCCCCCCCCCTTTTAATTTGTAGCTTTTAACGACATGCTGGGTTTCGGGGGTTGGCGGGGGTGGGGGCGTAGATCTATGTTTTCCAAAATGGAGGAAATGAAAATTGAGGATGATATTGATGATGATGATGATGACGAGGACAATGATTATATGGTTCCCCTATGATAGCCCATATCGCCCAAAACAGAGGAAATGGAAATTGATGATGATGATGACGACGAGGATGATGATGATGATGATGATGACGAGGATGATGATGACGACCGATGATCATCTGGTTCCCCTGTGATAGCCTATATCGCTAGCGACTGGTAGATTACCGTTGTTGACTCCAGCGCTTGCATCAGCCGTGTTTGTCCTAAGTATCCACGGGTAGGTTATCTCCCCCTTGTCGGCAGATACCACCTTGTGTTGATGACCTCCCTGCTACACAGAATAAATAAATAACAGACAGTCGGTGTATTGATAGGCACTTATAGAAGGAAGTGGAAATATCGAAGTACACACTAGACAACATTACTATCAAAAGCTAAAGCTACCGTCCAGGGAATTGAACCCGTCACCTCCGAATGGCGTGTGTGCCTGGCTATTGAAACAAGCGTACTAAAGATGTCACCAGCTAGGTACCCCTAAGAAAATGTGTCCTCATTGGCCATGTATATCGTCCAACCTGAAATCCAGAACTATGGAATACAGACATAATTCATTTCAAACCATCGAAATGCCACCAAGGTTACAGAAATTAATATTAACCAAGTGAAGGTGGAATAACAAACGCAACAACAATTACAACCATATAGGACAGTAACGCTGGATCTAGAATACTTAGTGGGTGAGTGGGCAGCATCAAGCCAGCCGCCTTTACTTCCCAGGACTGCACCTGCTACCCACTCAAGGCTAGGTTGACCTGGGAGCCAAGGTCACTTCTGAAACAAAAACCCGGCTCGGTTAGGACCCGAACCTAGGAGCTTTCAATCCACAGGCGAGGGTCTAGCCGCTACACCACGGCGACTCCCTGCGTTGACAGTTGACTATGTAAAACAAACAGCAGCAGACTATCAGCCCAGTGAACAAGCACTGCAACCAGGATCTCCTTACCATTGTTGGCCAAATCCCCAGCGATTTGCCTGTCTACGATGTCACTTTGATTTATTTACAGATAGCTTACAGTATCTAATGCCATTCTGGCAAGGTCACGGTGTTGAATGGCCGTTGGCTTGTATGTTTTACAATGGAGATTCTTCTTCCTCGCGTGAACTCCGTTGAAAGGTTTTGGTTGTTCGTTCACTTCTGGTCTTTAGTCATCTTCAAGAACTTGAGGTTTGCCTGCATCTCCGTTTTTGTAGATCTGGTTTACTTGCATGCAGACTAGTGGTTCCTCGCCTCTCAGTCAGATGCACTCACACTCCGAAGGAAGCTTCTGATTAGTCGACTTTTACGACACGCTTGTTATGGGCAGTGGGTCTCCCCTCCCTCCCGCCACACAATAAGACCCTGGAACCCACACGGGCAACAAATGCAGACAAAATAATAATATTAATAATAATAATAATAATAATAATAATAAGAAGAAGAAGAAGAAGAAGAAGAAGAAGAAGAAGAAGAAGAAGAAGAAGAAGAAGAAGAAGAAGAAGAAGAAGAAGAAGAAGAAGAAGAAGAAGAAAAAGAAGAAAACGAAGAAGAAGAAGAAGAAGAAGAAGAAGAAGAAGAAGTCAGGCAAATGTTGCAATTATAAGGCGCAAGGTCTCTATTCTGGGAATCCCTGTGAGACTGTGACCCTGGGTTTCCCACCGAGGGGGTGGTAGATGAAGCGTATAGTATAGTATTATGGCATTTCTTCTTCTTCTTCTTCGCGTTCACTAGCTGTACACTCTGGCGGAAAGTTCTGGTTGCTCGTCCACTACTGAACTGCAGTCCTGCTCCAGAACCTGAGTGTTGCGTGTGCATCAGTTTTACAGATCTAATTCTCTTGAATACAGACTGTTGGTTCCTTGCCTCTCTGGCAGATGCATTCCGACTTCAAAGGAAGCTCCCTAATTAGTCGACTCTTACGACATGCTTTTGGGGAGGAAGTGGGTCTATTCTTGTTTTCCCCACAATGGGGCCCCGGAACCCACACGGGGGGTATGGCATTTCATTTACCGTGCAGTTTTGTGCTGTGCAGTTTTCACTTTTCTGTGCTTTTGTTTTATGTGCTGTGAAATGTTGCTCTACATTCTTGTGTGTATGTTTGTGCGTGTGTGTTATTCTGTGTGTGTGTGTGTGTGTGTGTGTGTGTGTGTGTGTGTGTGTGTGTTGTGGACTCTGTGTGCAGTTGGGAGGATGCAGTTTTTGTGGGTCGGTTTTTGGTGCTTTAATAATATCCTACCCCAAACGAGAAATCCACTGATCACGGGACAGTCTAATATTTCTGAGGGTGGTAGATAGGCTGCATGCAGTCGTGAGACCTAGGCTGTATTCTCTTGTGGGACGTAGGTGGGTTGGGGTTAGGGCCAGTTCTAGACGTTTTGTGGTCGTTAAAACATCAGAAAGCCCGGAAACCCAGTCTTTCGACCCTCAAAAATTGTGGACTGTCCTGTGATGTCATCTGGGGTAGGATATTAATAAAGCACCCGGTTTTATTTTCCCTTTGCACACAGTTAGCTCGTCATTGTCTCCCGCTTCTAGCTGACCACAGTTATTACATGCCAGAACAGTAAAGGGCCCTTTTCGCGCCTTCAATCCATCTGGTATATAATGCCATAACAATCTTTGCATAGCCCAATCGACACCGAGTGGACGTTATGGTCCGAGGCCAGTTTTCTCCCATGTTCAGATCTTGTAGAGCAGCGCTATACAACTCGCCCAGGGGCAAACATTCTGAAAATGTGGCTTGTCACAGGCCAAAAGTTTAAGCCCCAAAACAGAAATATCATCAGTACAGTAGAATTGTCAATAAATGATCTGCGGGCCACTTTCTTAGCCTGGGCGGGCCAGATTTGCCCCGTGGGCCGCCAGTTGAATAGCCCTATTGTGGAGCAGTGTTCCTCGACATTTTTACACCTGTGACCCAGCTGAAAGTACACGAAACAGAGACACAAGAACACATGCAGATAGTGGTTTGTTTTCAAATCCGATGTCACAAAACTACAAGTTTCAGCTAATGTGACATCCTTGGATTTCCACCTTAGAGGTGGTAATACTACAGACAGCAGCCCAGTGTTGCCACTTTTCTTTGACTAAAAGTATCCAAAACAGAGTCAAAAATATCTAGAAACATCTAAATTTGCGTGAAAAAATCTAGAAAAAACATCCACATGGAAAGAGTCACAAATTACATAGCAATTGATATGACCTATCCTATATAATCATGTCCTCACCTTCACTGATGTCTGCCTCACAAGATCCACAGGATAAACTTAGCTTTGATGATGAAGTTGAAGCTTCAGATCCAAAATGACTCTGGTATGCTTCAGCTGTTCCAATTTCTTTTAATACTCAATCAGGGAGCTGATAAGTGGAACAGCCTTTTCTTATTCTTATCAGGCCGAATTTTATTGTCAAGATAGCATTTAAGAGGTCAAATTTTATCCTGTTTGTTAGGGTAGATTTGATAAAGTCACTCCAAATGAAAGACATCTAGAAAATATCTACCATCTAAACGTAAAAAACGCCATCTAAATGCAAGGAAAAACATCTAAATCTGGATGTAAAACAGCCAAAGTGGCAACACTGCAGTAGCCCGGGGAGAGAAACACTACTTATCCTTTTCTTTTGAAAAATTATGAAGACATTTTTTACTGTAAACCCGGACTTTTCTCGTGTCCACAAATGTGCCGCAATCCACTGATGGGAGAACAGTGTTGTAGAGAATGTCAGTAATCTTCTTCTTCTTCTTCTTCTTCTTCTTCTTCTTCTTCTTCTTCTTCTTCTTCTTCTTCTTCTTCTTCTTCTTCGTCTTCTTCTTCTTCTTCTTCTTCTTCTTCTTCTTCTTCTTCTTCTTCTTCTTCTTCTTCTGCTTGTTCTTCTTCTTCTTCTTCTTCTTCTTCTTCTTCTTCTTCTTCTTCTTCTTCTTCTTCTTCTTCTTCTTCTTCTTCTTCTGCTTCTTCTTCTGATTTTTTTTTCTTCTGCTTGTTCTTCCTTTTCTCTTCTTTTTCTTCTTCTTCTTTATCTTCTTCTTCTTCTTCTTCTTCTTCTTCTTCTTCTTCTTCTTCTTCTTCTTCTTCTTCTTCTTCTTCTTCTTCTTCTTCTTCTTCTTCTTATTCCACAACATTTTAAGAATGTTCCCGTAATATTTAAATTCGAAAGCCTAATGGCGCTTGAGTGTTCTGTACTGTGTACGGTACAATACACCTGGTTATAAGCTGTATGTTCCTATGTGTGTATTTATGCTTGAGTGTGTGTGTACTTGCGTGTGGTGTGACTGTGTGTGTGTGTGTATGTGTGCGTAAGTGTGTACGTGTGAAGACTAACCCCTGGCTGATAGGGAAGGTAAATGCTAACATACATTCTTTATCTACCACTTCCCGGCGACGCATTTCCATTGTTCGCCCGGCCATCCATTTGGGTGTTTACTTTTCTCTCGGTGGGAAACCCAGGGTCACAGTCTCACAGGGATTCCCAGAATAGAGACCTTGCGCCTTATAATTGCAACATTTGCCTGACTTATTCTTCTTCTTCTTCTTCTTCTTCTTCTTCTTCTTCGTTTTCTTCTTTTTCTTCTTCTTCTTCTTCTTCTTCTTCTTCTTCTTCTTCTTCTTCATCTTCTCTTCTTCTTCTTCTTCTTCTTCTTCTTCTTCTTCTTCTTCCTCTTCTTTTTCTTCTTATTATTATTATTATTATTATTATTATTATTATTATTATTATTATTATTTAAATAATGCGGACACAAACAATACATTGTACAATTTATTGCCAGGCATATTTCGCTGTATCTCATCAGGTGCGTTACTACAGAGTTACAACAACATAAAATAAATCACAAAACTGAATAAATCCAACTGAAATGCGAATAGTGTCTTTCGACACATCCAGTGTTTTGGCCGCTGGAAGCTCACTGTAGTCACGTGACTACCAGGGTAACTTCAAATTTACTATAAATTCCTTCTGCTTACAAAGGAGGCGATTGTTGATTTTAATTGTTAAAGCTTCAGCCATTCTCGACACTCGCCTGTTCGGAGTGTCATAAACCAAACTGAAAGTGGGTCAGTTACGTGTCCTGAATTATTATTATTCGCGTTGACCAGCTAAACTCCGACGAAATGTCCTGATTGTTTGCCAACGTCCGGACTTCGGTCTTTTCACATGACCTGACTGTTGCCTGCAGAACCGTTTTACAAATCTGACTCATTTATATGCAGACTTTCGTTTCCTCGCCTCTTAGGCAGATAAAGTTCCAATTCCAAGGACACGTAGAAGCTGTATATCTACGCTGGCCAGACTCTCGACTGAAGACCCTGTCTACAGGATGACCGCGGAATGGCGTAGACAGGTCTTGACCAATATGGCGCAACACCAGGTCTGGTTCAGAGCCTCTGACTCCCGCCACTTCCTTCATTTGTACCATCAACCCAGACTCTAGATGGGCAAAAGGAAACGTTATAGGAAAAAAAGGTGAAAGAGTAATACAACGTCATCAGTCGAATGCTAATTGGTCTGTAAAAGTGGGATGTCAGTCCCAGAGCTAGCACGGGACGTTGATTTCATTACATCAACTGGTCACCTGGCGGGACAAAACACCCTTTTATTGTTGTTTTGTTTGACATTAGTTTTAACACGTTTTCCCCCGTGTGGGTTCCGGGGGCCTTTTTGAGGTAGACAGAAAAGACACCCCCCCCCCCCCTTCTCTCCATATCCCGTCAGCATGTCGTAAAAGGCGACCTATTAGTAATGTTTTCCTAGAAATCAGAGTGCATCTGCCTGAGAAACGAGGAACGAACAGTCTGCATACAAGTAAGCTAGATCTGTAAAACGAATGGGCACGAGGCAGTCCTGTTCTCGAACAGGACCAAACTCCAGAAGTGGGCGAGCCATCAGAATATTCCACAGGAGCTTACAGCCAGGGAACGCGAAGCAGAAGAAAACACAGGTTGTCACATATGTCTTCAGTGTAGTCTTTTCTTTCCAGTTATCACATAGCCTTTCACACATTTTTTCCACATACATTCTACTCAAATGTTCATATAAATTTTCACATAGGTTTTCACGTCTTGTCACAGATTTTTTTCATAGGCCCTCAAATGTGTGTTTAAAAAAAAATAGATTTCAAATTAATTTGCAGGCAGGTTTGCATGAAGGTTTTCAGTTAGATCTCCACACACATTTTCACCTAGGCTACATTACAGCACAACTCCTGGCTACAATCACCCAAGTCCTTACTCCTTCACTCCAATCTCCATAGTTTGAGAAACACTGACGAGTTCCGTGAACAAACCTTGCCGGTATTCAGGTAAACTTGAGGCGAGACATGTAAGTCTGTGTTGAAATCTCTGAAGGACAAACAATGCGACCTTCTCTGGCTGCTTCCTAGGTTAGGGCCGGGCGCTTTCCTTTACCCGACGTGACAGATCCTTAATTAACTTTCATGGGAATGGGGCGTAGAAATTAGGTTTAGTGGTGTTTGGGGAAACGGGTATCTGAAACATTCCACTCAAATCACTTCAAAGTAAATGTAATCTTGACGCACGTGTTTTAGTGAGAGCTGTAACCGGCGACTAACCTAAACCCGTTGTTGCAAAAGCCGACAGTTAACATACACTTATCGAAATGGCTTGGCCTGAATGTGATTTGCCTGCGAAAGAATGGTGATGGTGGGGGGGGGGGAGAGAGGCTGTTCTTTATTAGGATATATTTTAAGCAGAAGAGAGAGAGAGAGGGAGAGAGAGAGAGAGAAATAGACAGTAAGTCGGATAAACACTGAATGAGAGAGAGGATGAATGAAAGAATGAGAGGGTAATGATAAGAGAAAGAGAAGGAGGAAGACACGCACACACACACACACACGCGCGCACACACACCAAAGAGAGAAAGAGTGAATAGGGTAAGAAAGTGAATTTCTTCTTCTTCTTCTTCTGTTTTTGCTTCTTTTTCTCCTCCTCCTCATACTTCTTCCCAATTCGTCATTAAAAGGGTGGTTGAGACATTGTGTTGTGGTCTACAGCCAGGCGGTGATATCCGCACCCTTCTGCCTGAAACAAGGATTTCAGCAAATTCTGAAAAGTTGCCTTGTACCGCGCTATTCCCTCTCCCGCCATCCCTCAATGGGGTACAAAAACCCACACACGAAACACAACGGGTTGAAAGACCAACAGTCTAAGAACCGCTAAAAATCGCGACCCTCCATTGTTCATAATGTCGCAGCAGATAGGGAGCACGACTTACCTCCCCTTGCTACGTGACGAGAATACACTTTGAGCGGGAACGGGGACCCGGGAGAATTTCATTAGGGCACTGAGCGAGGTTTATCGTGGCTGTGGTTGTTTGGGAGTGGGGGGTGGGATAGATCAGTCACACACAGGTGGGGGCCACAACTGGGTGCCCGAAAGAATTTACTGAGGTTTATCGGGCTGTGGTAGTAAGGTGGAGATAGTCACTTTTAGCTTATAACACTCGTGTCCCTTAACTGTTGTTTGGGCTGCTCCTCATCTTGGGGTCGTTGTCGCTAGCCGGCGGCTTGTGGCTTGTAGCTGTCTGTGTATAGTGTGCATATCGTGTAGTACAGTGCTTTCGTGTACACGTTGCGTAGTAGAGCGCTTGTATGTAAACATGGGTCTAGAACCACCAGGAGCTGGAAGGATACTTTTGCAGATGAAATACTCGCATATAGACAGGGGGAGAGAGGGAACAAAGTGACTGAGTGGTTTACAGAAATGGGTGCTTTATTAATATCCAAACCCAAACAGGAGAAATCCGCAGATCATGGGACAGTAATATTTCAGGGGGTGGTAGATAGGCTGCATGCAGTCGTGGGACCTAGGCAGCGTGCAGTCGTGGGACCTACGGTGCACTCTCTCGTGGGACGTAGGTGGGTTGGGGTTAGAGCCAGTTATGTATGTTTCGGGGTCGTTACAAGCATTAGAAAGCCGGGAAATCCAGTCTTATTAACCTCTAAAATGTTGGACTGTCCTGTGACGTAATCTAGGTGCAAGATATTAATAAATCACCCAGAAATATAACTTGGAAAAGGCGTCTTTTTCGGATGCTCTCTAGACAATAGGATTATTATAGCTGCTGTCCCAGGGCTCACGATAGATGGGAGAAACGCGAACAGAGAGAGCAAACTGTAAGTATTTAGGAATCACATTTGACAGGAGCCTGTCCTTAGGGACCAAGTGGAGGTGGTTGTGACAAGATGCCAAGAAGGACTCAATTCACTTAAGGCTATGGCTGCAATGGACATAGAGCAGAAAATATTTTTCACACTACATCAGCAGCTGATCCTTTCAGCGACTGATTATGGACTAGGACTGGTGTGTATGCGATACATCCTTGGTTTGCCGACGATCGCAGGTAGGCACAAGGTGCTGCAGGCGAAGTCATATCCCAGGGTATATGTAGACACAGACCACCCTTTGCATGAAGCTCTGGATGCAGTTAAGGGTCAGCGGCTGACAAGAGGAAAGTGATGGGTGGCTCAGACAGAAGACACAATCAGACAGGTTTGCATCCTTGAGAACATTAGGCGATGAGAGGAGTGGGTCAAAGTGCCACCTGAACAGTCAGACTTGTGTAGAGTCATAATCACCTTGAGCCTGGAGTGCATAGACCGGCCAGCAGGTGCCACAGAGGTGGAAATTCAGCAGATAATTCAAGATAATGCTCTCTCTGAGGATTTGGTTATTTATCGTTCAGTGTCAAGAGGCAAAAGAAGTGCTTAAGGTTTCTTAGCAAAAGTTAATGGTCGACGTTTGGTGCAGTAGAGCCTAGCATATGATACCACAACATCCAGCTTAAGAATGGAGTTGGAAGCGGTCGCTGCAGCTTTCCGTTGGTAGGAGAACACGACACACACACACTCACACACATCGTTATTGTAACTGACTCAGAAAGCATGCTGAGGAAGGTCAGGACAGGCATGCATGATTCGCTGCGGAGGTCACAGATGAAGAGTATTGTCTGGATCTTTTCTACGGAATATGCCGAACTGTTGGGAAATGAATAGGCGGACAGACTGGCTGGCTCTATACAACTTTGTATAAGTGAACTTGGTAGAATAGTAATGCATGATAAGGCAGGTTAGGGCCGTGTGGGAGAGCGTGTACAATTCATCAGCTTGATGCAAACTCCTAAGGATGTATGACACTCTGGGGATACAGGTACCTACTCCTCCCCCACGTTCTATGTCCTCAAGTATACAAACCTCTTTGTAATGTCCTCGGCCTGACCCACCCATGACCCTCCTCTCTTTAATCTGCTGATTCCTGATTTCACTGTGCAGTGTGGCGTGTGCTCGACAGATCCCTTTTCTTTCTTCCATTGTTGGAAAACCAAGCAGATACCGCATTGCTCTGCATGCTGGATCTTTAGTGCACCCAAGTATAATGCGCATAGCCTCGTTTTGCATCTTTTCCAGCCTCTCTGAGTCTGGCTAAGAGTAAGGATCGCTGAAGGAAATGTGGCTGATAAACAGAATCTTGTCTCGGAAACTGAAATATCTTGGTCATATCAAGCGCCACGACAGATTTTAAAAAATAAAAGCAGAAGGCATGGTACCAGGAAGGTGGAACAAGGGCCGACCAACACGAAGATGGGCACAGGATATAAGTGACTGCTTGAGTACGAAAGTACACGAGGTGGGAAAGCTGGCGAGAGACCGAGTTTCTTTCAGACAGACCCGGATGAGAGCGACGTTCTGCAAAAGACCTGCTACATGATGATGATGATGATGATGATGATGATGGATGTAGTATACACATTGTGTTGTTAATTTCACAAGCGACTCACTGGGGCACCAACTATGACCCTCTATATGATTCATGTGATTCTGCACACATTCTTTATTATTTCTTGCAGCACAACTAAACGACAATAGCATTCATATATGCAAAGGGTATATTTTGTTGTGAAATAGGGTCACCTGGGCTTTGTATAGGTCAGGGTCTCAAAGGTGTAAATTCGATTCTGCTAGTGATAATATAGTTTCTATCCATGACTGTGTTCTATCAATGGCTTACTTCTATCCCTCTGTTCTGTCCGTGACTTACTTTTATCCCTGACTGTGTTCTATCCGTGACTTACTTCTATCCTTGATTCTGTTATATCTGTGACTTATTTCTATCCTTGATTCTTTTATATCTGTGATTAATTTCTATCCCTAACTGTGTTCTATCAGTGACTTACTTCTATCCCCGATTGTGTTCTGTCAGTGACTTACTTCTATCCCTGACTGTGTTCTATCAGTGACTTACTTCTATCCCTGACTGTGTTCTATCAGTGACTTACTTCTATCCCTGACTGTGTTCTATCAGTGACTTACTTCTATCCCTGACTGTGTTCTATCTGTGACTTACTTCTATCCCTGACTGTGTTCTATCCGTGACTTACATCTATCCCTGACTGTGTTCTATCTGTGACTTACTTCTATCCTTGAATTTTTCTACCCGTGACTTACTTTATCAATCTTAGTTGCATATCTATTACAGAACTTTGCAGAACAAACCCCAGCATATTTTTCGGCCGTTGTGGTTTGTCTAGGCTCTAACGCTCAGTAGTTTGCCATTGATTTATAAACAATCAGCTCTTGGTACCACTGTCGAAACCAAAGCAGTCGGGATCGATCCCGGCACCCCGGCATTACGAAGCGCGCGTTCGCAACGCCCAAGCCACAGATCTGAAAATCACGATAGATATCTATCCTTATGGCTACAATAAATATTTGTGTTCTGTCTGTATGATTTCTTATTTTTAACCATGTCTGCGAGAGAGAGAGAGAGAGAGAGAGAGAGAGAGAGAGAGAGAGAGAGAGAGAGAGAGAGAGAGAGAGACGGACAGAGAGAGAGAGAGATGACAACAGCCTTAACGAAATCCACACTCCTATTCTAATTGAAAATAAGTGTTAAGAGAGAAGTAAGAACAAGTGCAATATGGAAAACATCTTTCACACAACCGCACACAGCACAGTTCCTATCCTTCCATCTCAGTCCCCATTGGTTGCTCGCTGCGGGGTCACCCAATCAGCGCCCACGTCTCTGACCTGGTTTGCCCAGAGTGGGAGGGGTGAGGTCGGAGTGGGTTCAGTCATGTGACCTCATTCATTTCAAGCAAGCCCTGGGACGGCCATTTTTCGATTACCTGTATTTCCCACCTGTCCAAGTCAGGTAGACGGGAAGAAAGTTGGATTTTATTAAAGATGTTGGATGGAGCCAGACGAAATTATCATTTCAGTGGTCAGGTAAGGAGAATGAATCTGTTTACATTGTATGTTTTCAACAGCTGTTTGATATACCTAATGTGTATCAACATATCGCCTCCGCTGACTGACTGACTGCTAGTGTTGTCATCCGTTTTGAACTTTAAAAAAAAACATTCAGTATTTTGAATCTCGCAACGCATAGTACGTTGTTCAGATATACCCTGTTTTACCGAATACGTAGACCCGTCACTGTTTGTGTGATTGTCTACTTCAGTCAGTTACTGTGTGATTGTCTACTTCAGTCAGTTACTGTGTGACAGAGAACATCGATCAGTTACTGACTGTTTGACTGAATACGTCCATAAGTTACCGTTGAGAGTGAACACACTGACACTGATTGTGTCATTGCATATGCCGATCAGTCACTGATTAGTTGACTTGAATTGCTGGATCAGTTACTGACTCTAGAATAAAATATTTCAATCAGTTTTTGATTGAGTATATGTCGATCCGAAGCTCGTTGTGTGATTTAAAACTTACCCAAGTCCCTAAAATAACGTTTATTCGGACTTTTGTCTTATTCCGGAAACTTCTTTTCCTTCTTCTTCTTCTTCTTCTTCTTCTTCTTCTTCTTCTTCTTCTTCTTCTTCTTCTTCTTCTCATGCTGTAAAACTCCGGCGGAAAGTTCTTGTTGTTCGTCCACTTCTGGACTCCAGTCGTGTTTGAGAACCTGAGTGTTGCACGTGCATCCGTTTGACAGATCTGACTTATTTGGGTGCAGACTGTTGGTGCCTTGCCTCTCAGGCAGAGGCACTGCGACTCCGAAGGAGGCTCCCAATTAGTCGACTCTTACGACATGCTTTTGGGTAGGCAATGGACCTGTTCTTGTTTTCCCTATAATAGGGCCCCGGAACCCACACAGGGGAGTTCCAGGACCTGAGTTTTGCATGCATATCCGATTGATAGGTATGGCTTGTATGTAAGCGGACTGTCATCATCATCACTTTAAACTGGGCAAGTTCAGCCGCTACCTAGCCAGCCAGCCTCTCCTAGATAGCATTAGGTATAACTGTGGCACCTGTTTATGTTGTTAGTTCATTCTCTGTTTCTCAGTGTTGATGGTTCTCGCCGCCCGTGTCTGTGGAGCCAGGTTTTCTGCATGTTGTTTGTTGGGCCGTCATCTTAGTGCCGATGAAGAGGAAGCCTCCGTGGTATAGGGCCAGACGCTTGCCTGCAAATTCGACGGTCGTGGGTTCAAAACCAAAGGATGCTGGACTTTTCCCCCTATTAAAAAAAAATGACCTCGGCTCTAAGGTCGACTTAGCCTTAAACAGACACTAGGTGAAGTCATGAGAAGTAAAGGCGGCCGGCGTGGTGTTGACAAAATCACCCACCGAGTGTTGATCATCAATAAAATATAGATCTAGCCCTGTGTGCCCAGCATGGCCGACAGCATAAAAAATTACCCTTTTTTTAAAACTTGATAAATATCAGTTGAGCACCATAGATGAACATCTGTGGATAGACATGATTCCTTCGCCACCCAGCAAGTCGCATGATGATGATGACACCGTGTTTTGTCTGTGGCAACAATCACTTCGTGTTTGATCATTTGTGATTCTTGTCCGCCTTTGATCTGTGAGTAATCTTCGGTTAGTGGGAGAATTAAAGGGCGCTAACTAGTCTGCAGCCACGACAAGAGAAGACAAATCTTCCCGTTTGATGTGTTGTCACTCTACCTGTGTAGAGTATATAATAAATCCTGAAAGAATACAGATGTGCTTGAAGTGAATCACTGCTTGTGTTGCCGTTAATGAAGTGCTTTCAACGTCAGTAGATATCGCGCGTGGCCTACGGGGGTCGAATTGGGTATTCGTGCGTGCTAGTTATGTAGTTTATATACAGTTGCTGCCACTGGGGTTTTGTTTCTTCTTCTTCTTAGTTCTGTTCGTATTCATCCTACTAATAAATAAAGTCGTCCCCATATGAGATGCAATTTCTTGTTATTTGAAACCCCACCATGGGTTTCTGCCAGGGGCCCTGAATATAGCCGGGGCATAGATTTGGTCTAGCCATAGATATGGCCTAACGACTGAAAGGGATTTCTGGGACCTCTCGATGCGTGATCTTCATCTGCAAGGTGGCACTTTGTGTCACCGGGTGCTTATCGCTTGTGTGATGTCCTGGTGGGGTATAACTACCTACCTGCCATTCATCCGCCTTTCTTCTTTCTATCATTCAATCAATTCCTCACTCACACAGGACGCCGAGTTGCACCAGCGTACAAGTAATCCGTGAACAATTTCCAAGATGTCTGTTGATACTCACGCAATTTAGACAATGGCGGAAATGGAAAACTTGAGGCTGAACGAGTAACGGGTAATGGAAGTTTTACTGTACATTCCTTCGCGTGTCCAACAGTTCTTCCGCCAGCGTGCCAGTGAGCGTTTCCCTCTTTTAACAGACAGTTTGTTTTCACACGTAAGACAAATGACATTGGTACATACATAATGAATTACAAGACAGAAATGCTTCCACTCATATGTCAGACAGTTCTTACAAGCGAAATCAGACATTAGATTCCCTCGGCAGTCTGACTGTATCCCTCTTCATATACTATATAGTATGTTTCTCGTATATAAGACAGTGCTTTCACACACGTATCAGACACTAGTTGTACCCTCACATAGTTCACACAGTACTTCCATTTCTATTTATCCTCTGAATGTGTAGCCAACAAACAATACTTCGTGTACTACAGACAGTACTTCGTGTACTATAGATAGTACTTCGTGTACCACAGACAGTAGTTAGTGTACCACAGACAGTACTTAGTGTACCACAGACAATACTTACTGTACCACAGACAGTACTTAGTGTACCACAGACAGTACTTAGTGTTCTTTCTAAGGCAAAAAAAAAAAATGACATTGCTTTGAGAAATATGTTTCTGCTAGAAGCTAAACTCTCCGTGACTCTCTGGTCGAAGAGCACTCATCCACGATCAGCTACAGGTCAATGTTTGAGGGAATTATGGGAGATCAATTTGACGCTAAAAGCCGATTATATCTGCCTCAGTTGATTGAGCCACTTGATTTGGCAGACAGCCTGAGCAATTTCCACTTGTTTTGTCTTCCCTGGATATTATTTCAACCCTGATGACGCTATAAGTCAACCATTGCAAATTCCAAACACAAAAGCAACACGTACACGGAAACGCTGACATTGTTGTGACATTTTAATAATGGGCGTGACAAGTCATGCAACCGCTCAACGGTCAAACAGCGTTGATGAAGGGAGTATAAGAGATAAACGCCGGGACTACATCAGAAAGCATACAAATCCGCTGGAAACCAAAAGGGAGGCAAAAACTTTAGGCAAACAAGTTCGAGTGTCTCATGGATAGACACATTTTCTTCTTCTGCTTAAAGTTCATGCCATGTGGCTTTGTTATTTATGTCTATCCACAACCTTATGTCTTGTGTACTTTCAGTCAACTCTGACACTGATGATCCTCCATGCTAGGTTGTGAATCTATCCAGCATCTCCTCTCTCTCGGTCTCCCTCTGTCTCTCCTTCCCTCCAACTTTCTTACCTTTTTGATGTACACTAGTTTTCCCCGTCTCACCAAGGAGTGCAGATTGTATCCTTCTGGTGTAGGCAATCAGTTCTCTTCGTAAGTTTCTCTCCTATTCGTACAATCTAAATATTACCTGTTTTTTTTTTTTTTTTTTCACATCGAGCTTCCTTTTTGTGCTGAATATCTTTTTAATTATAGTCCCCGTTATAGTCGTTACGAATTATACACCTGTCAGCGATTCAAACCCATACCCGTGTTATACGACACCTACCCTCACGTACCTGACCCTACTCATCCACTCTACAGTAATATTAGCATGGATGTACTTGGCGTCCCCCTCCAGAGGCGTCCCCCTCCAGAGGCGTCCCCCTCCAGAGTCGTCCCCCTCCAGAGTCGTCCCCCTCCAGAGTCGTCCCCCTCCAGAGTCGTCCCCCTCCAGAGTCGTCCCCCTCCAGAGTCGTCCCCCTCCAGAGTCGTCCCCCTCCAGAGTCGTCCCCCTCCAGAGTCGTCCCCCTCCAGAGTCGTCCCCCTCCAGAGTCGTCCCCCTCCAGAGTCGTCCCCCTCCAGAGTCGTCCCTCCGTACAGCCAGTACTTGGATTATCCTGCTGTTTCTGAAGAAACAAATATTGGACCCATTTTCACGCCTTTTATGGGGCATATTTGTTTCAGACAAGTCGGCACTCGGCGAGTGATGCGGTCAACATCGCACCGGCCGCTTTTACTTACCAGGACTCACCCTATGCCCGTTTAAGGCTGGATCGACCGGGGAGCCAAGGTCATTATGGAAATTAAATAGCAGGCTCCGTCAGAACCTGTACCCGCGGCCTTCCCAGCCGCAGGCGAGCATCTAGCCGCTACACCAGGCGGACTTTCTCCTGCACAAGATTGATGTAGCAACCGAAATATGCAAATATCGCTGCCATGCTGTAAACGGGCCCTGCACAGTGACGTCCTTGGGTGACTGCAGGACGAGAGGAGGAAAAAAATAAAGTACCCTTTATGATAGTCACACACACAAACGCACGCACGCACAAACACACACACGGATCTGTGAATCTGTCGGCGCGTCTGTGTGTGGTGTGTCACCCATCTATGCATCCATTGCTCTTTCGTCTGTTTTTGTGTCTACGTATCTTCATTACTGCACACCTTCCTGTTTTCCTTGTGATTTCCTGTGATTCTTTATATTGTCATACCTTTGCGTCCTTTTTAGGATGAAATTTTATGTTATTTGAAGCTCTACTCTGGCGTTTGCCAGGGGCCGCAATATTGCCTGGCCATAAATATGGCCTAAAGGCTAAACGCAGTTTCTGGGAAATCTCCACGATGATCCTCATCCACATGGTGGCGCATTGTGTCATCGGGTGTTTATCGCTTGTGTGATGTCCTAGTGGGGTAGAAAGTCAGTCAGTCAGTCAGTCAGTCATTTTCTGTGATTTATTTCTGGGTATATCGGCAGATATTGTGGTTGTGAATCTTCTCCTCTTCTTGTGTCGGCGTGTTCACCGGCTGTAAACTCCAGCGGCTAGGTCTGATTTTACGCCCACTTCTGGACTCAAGTTTTTTCTTCTTCTCCAGAACTTGACCTTTGCGCGCGTCCGTTTTACAGATGTGGCTTATTTGTATTCAGAGTGTTCTTTCCTCGCACTTCATGCAGAAGTACTTCGACATCGAAGAAAACACACCCCTAAATAGTGTGCTTTTACGACATGCTTGTTATTGAGCAGTAGGCCTATCCACGGCCGTCAGCAGCTCTAGAGAAGACGGTGGCCTATCTTCACCCCCCCCCCCACCACACCCACGCAGATGCATACACACACACAGTGGCGCCCCTGAACCCATACCGGTGTGGGTGATTTGGGAGAATTGCTTGGGTTTATCTTGTAAGTTTTGTCCATCTTACTGAGGCCTGCCTTTGTCAGGTTCTAATCAGCTTTTCTTGTTACTGTGAGCTGTTTTTGTTATTCAATGCTTTTATAGTAAACCACCACACCATTTTCATTCCTTTCTCTCTCTCTCTCTCTCTCTCTCTCTCTCTCTCTCTCTCTCTCTCTCTCTCTCTCTCTACTCTACTCTCCTCTCTCTCTCTCTCTACCCCCCCCCCCCCCCGCCCAACCTTCGCGCTTCTGTTATGTTTATAAGCTTTCGCTACGACACCCCACCCCTCGCATTAGGGTTGTAATTATATATATATATATATATATATATATATATATATATATATATATATATATATATATATATATATATTGTTTGGGGGGGGGGGGATCATTCTCACTATGATACCACGTTCAAATTAGTATCCCATGTTCTATCTGTGATATCTTACTCTGATATGATCACACACTGTTGTTATGATTTCACACTGTTGTTATGATTTCACACTGTTGATATGATCCGACATTGTTGTCATGATTCCATGTTGTTGTTTTGATCCCACACTGTTGTCGCGAATCCGTGATCTAATTATGACCCCGTGACCCTGACCCAACCCAGACCCCACTGGTTTTACCATTAATGTCGTGTCCTGGCCGCAGGTCGCTGGGACAATACGCGAGCTGGGGGCCCTCCTGCACTGAAGAATAGGACAACCAGAGACAGTAGACTGAGTTAGAACTAGCAGCCGTCAGGGAGCAGTGTCCCACGGATTTGCTGATGGCTTCCCACGGCCCCTGTCCCTGTCTTGTTGGTAAAGTGATCCGGTGTCTCCCAAATGGACATTGAGCGTTTTATTTTGTTCATATAAAAGGGTGGTCGTGGTGATCCAGGAATGGCGCCTGGAGCACTAGTGGGGGTGTCTGCGGTTCGTTGCCTGGTTTAAGGACAACTGTCCGATTTATCTTTTTACCACAAATAAACAGGGGGGGGGGGGGGCGCGCCTTTGAGGCCGTTATATATTATGAATTAATCAAGTACCAGAAAGTGTATTGATTGGCACTCATAGAAAGAAGTAGAAAGATAGAAGAACACACTAGACAAAATAACAATCGAAAGCTATAGTTACCGTGCCAGGAATTGAACCTGTCACCTTCAGACAGCGTCTGCACCTCGCCATGAATACAAGTGCACTAAGAACATGGTCAGCCAGGCACCCCCCAAAAAGGTGTCTTATTGGCCATGTCTATCGTACAACTTGAAATCCACAACTATGGAATATGGACAGAATTCATTTCAAACCATTGAAATCTTTTTACCGGGGCTGTCATTTTTCAGTTCTTTTTTTAAGCACCAAAACACACCACAAGTTACCAGATGTTTTATATGTTTTAATTAAAAGAAAACATTATAGCGTCTTTAAACACACATACACACACACATACACATACATACTTATACATATATATATATATATATATATATATATATATAT
>CAJHNH020001202.1:100000-152500 GCA_905116865.2 Candidula unifasciata
TCTGCTATAATTTTTTCCAATCCGTCGTGGCACGTGATATGACCAAAATATTTCAGCTTTTGAGAAGAGATGCTGTTTATTAGCCAATCTTCCTTGATGTTCAGATCTTTTAAGATGTCAATATTTCTTATCTTCTTTGTCCAAGATATTCTGAGAATCTTTCTATAGCATTTCAGCTCAAAAGCCCCTATTCTCTTTCCTAAGGACTGAGAGATAGTCCACGACTCACATCTGTATGTAGCCACAGGGAAGATGCATGCTCTCAGAATTCTAATTTGTATCTCCTTGCTGGTGCTTAACCATAGACTTTTATCTCCTGTTCGGAAGGAGGACTGTGTCATCTGCGTAGTGGAGTTTCGGAATAGGGTTGCCACCAATTTTGAGCGGATCATAACCGTCACAAGTCTGGTCATTTTTGACATTTCTCATTATATTTTCTGCGTATATATTGAATAGGTATGGTGAGAGAATGCACCCCTGCCTCACCCCCTTTTGCACCTCGAACCAATCAGATGTTTCACCAGCTGCTCTGATGGCTGCTTGTTGTGCATGATAGAGATTTTCAATTAAATGCACTAAATGCGCTGGAAACCCCATACTTTTCATAATAGTCCACAGTTTGTGGTGCTGGACACAATCAAATGCCTTGCTATAATCAATAAAACAAGCATGAAGATCTATATTGTATTCTCTGCATTTTTCAAAAATTATTCTCATATTAAATATGTGATCCCTAGTTCCTCTACCCTGTCTGAAACCCGCTTGTGCTTCATCTAGTTCATATTGTAATTTCTTTTCAATCCTTTTCATGATAATTCGTAAGAGGATTTTGCTAGCATGACTTATTAATGCGATGGTACGGTAGTTGGAGCATAGTTTTGGATTTCCTTTCTTTGAGAGAGGGATATAGATTGTTGTTTTCCATTCTTTAGGCCAAATGCCACTGTTCCAGATCTTGGAGCACAGTGCATGGTAGATTCGGACGCTGGCCTCTCCTCCTGCTTGAATTAGTTCTGCTGGTATTTCGTCGCAACCTGGTGACTTTCCTTTCTTCAGGCTGGGTATTGCTGATCATACCTCATCCAGTAAAGGCTCTGGTTCTTTTTCATAACTTTCACAAGTCGTTTTTGAATTACCTGTCACATCCTCATACATTTCTCTACAGTATTCTTTCCATCTTTCTAATATGTCTTTGGTTTCCGTTAATGTGTTACCGTTTTTATCACTTATTGCATGAAAAGAAGGCCTGAATTCGCATTTCAATGTTTTAATTTGTTTAAACATGTCTCTGTCTCTTCCCTGAATCTGGAGTTGTTCAATTCTATTACAGGTATTTAAAATAAACTGTTTTTTTTATCTCCTCTGATAGCTCTTCTGATTTCTTTCGTGTTGTTCCTATATGCATGGCTATTTTTTTCTGTCCCTACTTGCTTTAGATTTCTTCTTTCTTCTATCAGCTTGAAAGTTTTTTCTGTAATGTAAATCTGTTTCTTGTGTGGTTTTTTAGGAATCATGTTCTGAGCTGTTGTGATGATGATGTTTCTTGTTTCATCAGCCAACTCATCAGGTGTCATATCTTCCTGCACTGCCATTAGTGCCTCAAATTTGTGTTCAGTCTCAATGCTGAAATCATTTGGCAAATTACTCAAATCAAAACGTATTGGCTTTCAACACTTTTTTCAGTTTTATTTTAAACTCTGCAACAAGAAGTTTGTGATCAGTGTCACAATCAGCTCCAGGGAGTGTCTTTGCAGATGTTATACATGTCCTCCATTTTTGTTGTATAAAATGTAATCAATTTGGTTCCTGCTATTTCCATCCGGTGATGTCCAGATGTAGAGCCTTCTTGGGTGTTGTTTAAAAGTGTGTTGGAAATACACATATTCTTTTCTATACAGAATGCGATCAGTCTCTCCCCACTCTCGTTTCTGTCTCCTATGCTGAATGGGCCTCTGACTATTTACTCTTCCTCTATTCTACCTCGGCCAATTTTTGCATTAAAATCTCCCATGATGATTATAATATCTCTTTTTTCTACCCTTTCTAATGTCTCTAACTGTCATAACAGTTTTGAATTTCATCTTCCTCTGATGCTGAAGATATTTGTAGACCGGATGTGCATGCAAAACTCAAGTTCTACAGCATGGTCAAAGTGCAGAAGTGGGCACACTGGAGTTAACAGTTACACTGGAGTTAACAGTTCCACTGGAGTTAACAGTTCCTCTGGAGTTAACAGTTCCTCTGGAGTTAACAGTTCCTCTGGAGTTAACAGTTCCACTGGAGTTAACAGTTCCTCTGGAGTTAACAGTTCCACTGGAGTTAACAGTTCCTCTGGAGTTAACAGCAAGTGAATGCTAAGAAACAGAAGAAGGCGGGGAAGAAATAAAAGAAGCAGCAGCAAAAGAAGAAGGAGGAGGAGAAGAATAATAGTAGAACTACAAACAGCCAGCAGATTCAGAACTGGTTTGCAGTGTCCCGTAAAGAAAGTGCAACTGACTTTTAATGCAGAACATAAAAATATCAAATGTTGTATTATATAATCTACTCTGTCCTGTCCACAGCCAATGAGCTAGAGGCTGTGAAGACGGTGTTCAGTGAGAAAGAGAAGGAGTTGGCCATGGCTGTGGCCAAGGTTGACCAGTTGACCAGGCAACTCAAGGATTTGAAGAATGGCTCCAACAGTGGCATGTACAGCAACAAGCAGGCAACTCTGAATTCTGAGGTGGATAAACTGCGAAAGGAATTAATGGTGAGATAATTGTGTGAAATGGAGGAAATTAATGGTGAGATAATTGTGTGAAATGGAGGAAATAAATGGTGAGATAATTGTGTGAAATGGGAGAATTTAGTGGTGAGATAATTGTGTGAAATGGAGGAAATTAATGGTGAGATAATTGTGTGAAATGGAGGAAAATTAATGGTGAGATAATTGTGTGAAATGGAGGAAATTAGTGGCGAGATAATTGTGTGAAATGAAGACAAATAATGGTGACAGAGTTGGCTGTGTGATGGAGGGAATCTCTCTGGCACTTGATGGTATTGATTCTCTCTCCACCTCGGGTCCCAGGGCCCCAGTTGCGATGCAATTAAAAGTAAAATAAATGATATCTTATTTCCCCCTCAAAAGCATGGCATAAATGGTGACTGATTGGATTGCTGAAATCAGCTGTTGGACCGAAAGACACAGATATCACAGCCTTACTGTAAACCACAATATAATGTGCCAACAGCCCTTTTAACTCTGTTGCCCCAAAAATGCAAAATTTTTTTTTTAAAAGAGTAATCAACCTGTGGGAATTTTGAGACTACCCCCCCCCCCCCCCCCCCCAAAAAAAAATCCTTAAAAAAACAACTATTCCGCGCAGGTCATTAAAACAGATAAAAAAATATATTTATCCGCACAAATAAAAAGAAAATTTATGTGCAAAGATACGTCAAGGGAGTAATCAGTTAACATGATCATAGGGAAGCTCTAAATAGAATACATTCCATGGGGCCTTAATAATGTGTATCTAATGACTCATGCATTGACCCCTTGACCTCTATCACTGAGGCTGTAGGAAAACGTGTTGTCAACATGGTTTAAAAAAAGCTGTTTGGTTCAGAAGACCACCCACCCCCCCCCCCCCCCCCCCCCCCAAAAAAAAAAAAAAAAACCCCACCAAGTGCTCTTTTTAGTAAATATATACGTATGCTGATCTTCTAAATGCTGTGCAGAAGCAAACACAGTCAGTGGTGTTAACTAGATGTCTTGTAAACATGTCACATTAGAAGTGCTGGTTTGGGGGCTTCCAGGGGTGAAAGAGTGAAGACGGAGAGAAGAAGAAGATAAAGCTGGTCAGCAAGTTATGTCTGAAATTTATTAGAGATGATCAGTAAGTCTTCTGTTAAAGGTGGGGATCTGTAGGCTTTTCATACTATTTAAAGCTTATTTGACATTTTACAGTAATATGGTTGATGGTTGACTGTCTTGTTAAATCATTGAATTGTTCTTGTTGCAGATGAGAAACAAACTGAATGAACAACAAAGTAATACAATCACCAACAAGGAAAAACTGTTAAAAGAGCGACGAGAGAAAATTGCTGCCATGGATGCAAAGATTCACGAGCTCCACCAGCAGTTGAAGCAAAAACAGCAACAGCAGCAGCAATCAAGTGCCCAGAGTAACAAGGCAATCAAGTTAAACGGCCAGCATCCCCAAAATGGCGGTGTTGCTCCAACAAGAGTACCACATCAGTCTCAAGATGCCAAAGAAAGTGGTGGATTTGCAAAACATGACATGAGAAACCAAGCATTGCAGTCTGATATTAAATCTGGGGAGAATTATTCCACGAAACAACAGGATACAAATAGGAATGAACTGATAGAGGAGTACAAGTTGCCAGGAGTTCTTCCTGTGGATAATTCGGCCAGTTTGCATCAGAATCTGCCCAGACAGAGCTTTGGCTACTCCAACAAGCCGCCTCCACCAGCAAGGACTAGTAAATCAACAGGGATCTTACCAGACAGTGTTCCTAATCAAAATATAAACATTTCCAAAACTGGCCAAACGCCAAATTCAGTCAGTGGTCTTGCTATGTTTGGCTCTCATTTTTTCCCCGCTGGACAACAGCAGAAGTCTTTGACATCCCTGGGAGGAGCTGGAGACAGCAGTGGCCAAAATGGAGGTTTTCCTGATAGCGATGCTTCAAACTCTGCCCCAAGATTTTTCCAGACACCCACATCTTCATCATCACTTCCCAGCATCAACATCAGCGATGAAGAGCGGCAGGCAGGAAGTGGTCAGAGCTCTCCAGCATGTAGTGAGAGTTCTCCCAGTGCTACCAGCGGAGTGCCGGTCAAAAATGAGGTATTTAAGCCTTGAATGAATGAGTCAGCAGTGATAGTGAATTAAATGATGTATCATTGAAAAGTAGTGAAACTGAGTTATGAGTCTGTAAGTTTTGGGAAAGTTTTAATGTTCAAGAAACAGCATCCTAACATCATACACTGCAACACATGACATTAGGTTAGTTGCGTATCCTTTACAGGACGTTGCAGAACCAACCCCCAACCAAACGTGTGGTTTTTCTAGGCAAATTTACATCCAGTAGTTTGCCATTGCTTTCTGGACTGTTGGCTTTCTTGATACCAGTCGAAACCAATGCAAGGCGCATGACACGCAGCTGGGATCGAACCCGGCACCCCGGCATTATGAAGTGTTCGCATCGACTTAGCAACAGAGCCGGCACATGACATACGTTGTGGATACTAATCATTGCAGCAACACGCCTCAAACATGTCATCATTTTCCTCTCATATGTCCCTTCTTGTTGGACTGACACTTGATTCCACATTCACGCATCCTTCCATTTGTTGTTACATTTAACATAAATAGACCATAGAATGATTGATTGTTTTATTCACAGCAATTGTTCCTACATCTAGCTCCTTTGCTGCCAGTGCATCTACTCATCCATTGCCTTGTACTCTTACTTATCCTAGATAATAATATCTGTAGAGGGTCCTGTAATATAAAAGGGCATTCACTCATGCACATTTGTCCGTTATTGAGCTTGTTCAGTAGTCAAGAAAAATCAGACGCTGGGACTACTCTAGTAACTTTGTGACCCACTTATCTACCTTATTTATCTGCCCATGATGTCTTATCATCATCAGGTGCCTTGCTGACTGGCATTGGTGAGCATGCTTCTCCACAACCTGTCATCTTCAATAGCGTGTATCAGTTTGTGTGCTGACACCCCTCCGTGCCATGTCAAAAATCTGCTTCCATTTTCTCCGTCTGTCTCTTTTTCCACAGATCTTTCTAGTTGATGACAACATGTTCCAGTTTCTTCTTCTAATAATATAACCAAAAACATTTTGACTTTTTTTCTGATGTTTATGACATGTTGTTTATGAGCCCTCACTTTTTTTCAAAACATCTGGGCTGCTCGTTTCAACTGTCCAAGGAATTCATTCTTCTTTAAAACTACATCTCTGAAGCTTGGTCATTTGACATAAAACCACATCTTTGCAGCTTCCACGTAATTTGTTTTTAACTAATCTCTTGTTGTCATATAGTCGGATAATAATGGTTAAATTATCTTCTTGTTTGCTGCCACAGGTAAACACTTCCTCCGTGGGCCCAGTATCTGCTCTGATTGACAAGTTAAATAAAAGTGTTGGCCGACCAGATGAACACAATCTGCCTCTGGCCAGTGTGGCCGGTCCCAGACGGTCAAATTTTACCCAGAGGTCTCATATTCCATCGCAGAATGGCAACACATCCTCACAAATACCTGGCAAAATGGCTGCCACAGGAAGTCAGTCAGAAGCTTCTCGGTTGAACACACAGAGTTTGGCGATTGGCTCACCTCCGCAACTTTTACAAGATGAAACAGATTCCTCTCACCATGGCAGTGACTCCGTAGACATCTCTTCCGCCAGTGCGTCATCTGTGAATCCCACAGGATTGGTACCAACTCCTAACCCAACCTCCTTGTCCTCAAACAGTGGGCTGCACCTCAATCAGAAGCCAGCCCTAACATACAGATATGCCTCCAAGAATGCAATAGCCAACACATACATGGGCCGGTTGGGCAGTGCAGCCATGGACAAGTACCAGAGGAATCTCAACATGCTCTACCAAAGTGTGGATTCACAAGGAAGCAGGCCCACTGCCGAAGATGTTACCCCCTTCACTCAGTCGTCCCCGGCTGATGCTCTGTCTACTGGACAGGATGATCCCCAGTTTGGGGCTGGTGTTACATCACCCAGTTACCCGGATATTGCCTCGGATAAAGGTCAGTGTTAGATGCGTCATCACTTTTAATCTTCTTAATGTATCCATTAATTAATTAGCTCAGAATTTATGTAAATATGAGAAACCTGCCAGCCATAGATTGTTTTACTGACATCTTAGTTTCAGCTGCCAGAGATCAACAGACCCTATCTGTTGCTTATCAATTCTCTATCATCATCATCATCAAGTGCCTGTCCATCTGTCGTGGCTGATCCTGCCTTTCCACATTCTGCGGTCTTGAACAGAATGTATTCGTGTGCTGACACCCCTCCATGCCAAAAGACTGTCAAGAATCATCTTGCGTTGCCTTCCTGTCTCTCTTTCCACAGATCTTTCCAGTAGTCACATGTTTCAGTTTTCTTCTTCTTATAACGGGATCAAATAATAACAACTGTCTGATATATGTTGTGATAAGTTGTCTGTGAGCCCCAGCCTCTTTCAAAACACCCAGGTTGATTTTTTCTTTTTTTTTGGGTGTGTGTGTGTGTGTGGCGGTTGTCATAAACCTTCTTATTTTAATGGCAGCGACTCATTGGTAGCTCTATGACAGTGACATCAATCCTAATCACAACCCGGCTTGACACCGTCAGAACATACACTTTGGCCTTTAATGAAGTTACAGAAAACAGTTTGCAGTTTGCTCCAGAGGTGGCATGCAAACCTAACCTTACCAGTCGGAGTGATTCGCACACTGGCCATCCAGTTGTTCCAGGCAATAACCAGGTTCGAACCAACAGCCTCTGATCCAAGCTCTTTCCTGCACCTCTCCAGGCTGCTACATGGCCAGTGCCTGACTGCACGGCTCTATTGGGCGTAGTCGGACAGACCACACCACTGCGCTGAGTCACCTGAATACAGTGCCCACGGCATCATCATGTTCTTCTTCTGAAACTGACAAAAGCCCTTTTTGAGCCACCTCGCTAAGACAAAGCTAAGTACCTGAGTGAAAACAACTATAGCTAAACACAATGAACTATCTCGTCACAAAGCTAAATAAATTACAGAAAAACCTGACCATCAAAACACAACCCGTCTTGTTCAAGTGTTTCAGCCAACTCCCTGAAAATGCTTTCCCTTTTGTCCGATCTACCGTTTGCCCTGGGGTCAGTCAGTAAAATCTCCGTGAATCCTAGAGTGTTCACTTGTCCGTCACGATGTCCTAGTCGAATACTCCTATCATCACCTACAGTCATCCCATAGCCACACATGCTCTTGATGGCTGTCTAAGAAATTCTAAGGATTCTTTTGTAAAACCAAATCTCTGGGGCCTCAAGAAATTTTGGCTTGTTTATTAATTGTCCAGGATTCACAGCCATATGCTAAAACTGGCCCTATATAGCATGCATATTCCATATAACTGATGATATAAAAATGTTCTTTAATACTCTACAGTGATAATACACCATTCCCTATAATTGATGTTTTATTATTCCCCATAACTAATATTACATTATTCGTTTTAATTGATATAGGAAGTTTCAAACTGCACACTCCAAAACAAGTGCGGAGACGACATTCGGACAGCGAAAATGAAGATTTGAACAAAGCTCTGCAGGAGCAACAAGAAAGGGAACAGCAGCAACGATTACAGCAGAAACAGCAACAGCAACGCCTGCAGCAGCAACAACAAATTTTAGGAAACATCGATTCTCAAGCATTAATTGACACTGAACCTTCCTCACCATCGTTGGACAAATCAAAACCTCCTACAGGCAAAGACAAGACTGTAAAGAATACACAACAAGTTTCTGTGGATAAGAAGCCACCAGAGTCCACATCCAGTCCACAAGCTGCTGTTTCTCTGCAGAAGAATGAATCCAACAAATCACCAGCTGGTGGGACTAGATCAGCATCATCGTCAGTGTCAGCTTCAGCAGACCCTGTACCCAAACAGACAAAGAGTAATTTGAAGAAAGGTGGCAGGAGATCCAATAACCGAGTCAGCTTCGATCCTTTGGCTTTATTGCTGGACGCTTCCTTGGAAGGCGAGTTGGACCTGGTCAGGAAGGTGGCTTTGCAGGTGAGGGAACTGTTTGGCTCTGTTTGTCTGACATAATCATGCATATAGCTTGTTCTTGTTCTTCTTTGTTCCTCCAAGGATGTGGTGGTGTATGCCCAATTACAGCTTATTTGCTCACTTACTCGATCCTCTTCTTTCTTGGGGTGTAGAAGCTTTCTGGAGAGATTGCCACACTTGCTTTATTGTTACATTCTAGTCTTCTGTCAGTCAGGAACTGTTGGATGTTGTCTTCCCAGCGAACCCTGGGTCATAGTGGAGGTCTGATTTCCTGGTTTTTGTCCATTAAAGCATGGCTGCGATATATATGAATGACATGTCAGATTTCTTCAGACATTTGTAGCATTCCTGGTTAGTTTCGGGAAATCTTTCGCAGCCTCACTGTTGCTTGGTCATCCTAGCTTTCTGGTCAGCCCTCACTGTTGCATGGTCATCCTGTCTTTCTGGTCAGCCCTCACTGTTGCATGGTCATCCTGGCTTTCTGGTCAGCCCTCACTGTTGCATGGTCATCCTGGCTTTCTGGTCAGCCCTCACTGTTGCATGGTCATCCTGGCTTTCTGGTCAGCCCTCACTGTTGCTTGGTCATCCTGGCTTTTTGGTCAGCCCTCACTGTTGCTTGGTCATCCTGGCTTTTTGGTCAGCCCTCACTGTTGCTTGGTCATCCTGGCTTTCTGGTCAGCCCTCACTGTTGCATGGTCATCCTGGCTTTCTGGTCAGCCCTCACTGTTGCATGGTCATCCTGGCTTTCTAGTCAGCCCTCACTGTTGTATGGTCATCCTGTCTTTCTGGTCAGCCCTCACTGTTGTATGGTCATCCTGGCTTTCTGGTCAGCCCTCACTGTTGCATGGTCATCCTGTCTTTCTGGTCAGTCCTCACTGTTGCATGGTCATCCTGGCTTTCTGTTCAGCCCTCACTGTTGCATGGTCATCCTGGCTGTCTGGTCAGTCCTCACTGTTGCATGGTCATCCTGGCTTTCTGGTCAGCCCTCACTGTTGCATGGTCATCCTGGCTGTCTGGTCAGCCCTCACTGTTGCATGGTCATCCTGGCTTTCTGGTCAGCCCTCAAGAGAAGGCAAGGGCAGAACATGATCAGTCCCTGCCACCCAGCCAGCTTCCATAAATGCAGAGCCGATTCACGGTGCTTTGGTACTGGCCTCAGCCAAATAATTGTCCCATCTTGCTCATAACCTTACTTCTGTAACTTGGGCCTCTCACTCGCCCTAGGCTACACCTGTAGAGGCCAGCAGGAAGCAGCCTGCAGACGTGAGATTTCAATTCCTCTTCTTCACTTCCTTTTTATTTGTTTACCACTTCCTGTGTCGATGGAGGTCAAAGGTCTTGCTTCTTGCTATTCTGGCTGCCTCGAGCATAGATACATTGTGCTGAGGAAGAGTTTATCTGATGTTATCTTTCCATATTTTTCTTTTTCTGCCATGTTCTCTACTTTGACTCCTTTTTTATGGTGTCTGGCGTGTATGGTAGAGATTTCCATTGTCTACACATAACGGTGCTTTGATTTTTTAACATTAGACTTTGGTTGTTAGAACAAGGTGAGGTACTCATGTCTGTGCTTTAATGTGTTGTTGGTACAGTTTATACCTGATAAGGAGAACTCACAAGGGACTCAAAAAATGGTTCTTCTTATCAAAAATCATCTTATCCAGATTATTCTTTCTTCTTCTTCACGTTCACCAGCTGTACACTCTGGCAGAAAGTTCTGGCTGTTTGTCCACTACTTAACTGCAGTCCTGCTCCAGAACCTGAGTGTTGCGTGTGCATCAGTTTTACAGATCTCATTCTCTTGAATACAGACTGTTGGTTCCTTGCCTCTCCGGCAGATGCACTCCCGACTTCAAAGGAAGCTCCCCAATTAGTCGACTCTTACGACATGCTTTTGGGGAGGCAGTGGGTCTATTCTTGTTTTCCACTACAATGGGGCCCCGGAACCCACACGAGGGTTATCTAGATTATAATTCCAGCAAGAAAAATAGCCGGGGATAAACAAATTGTCCCTGAAATCAGAAATTTGCCACATCCGAGATTGCCTTAAGTGATCAACACCGTATATGGTTCTAATTCCATATTTTTTAGACCAGCTGGCATTCGCTGTGTAATGTAGTCAACCATTTTGGCTGCCATTACTTTGCAAAACATTTCCTGATACCTTTCTAGAGTGGGTTGTTCTGGTATCCATCAGTGTAAAACAAATCTGTCTTGGTGGGGGTTCGAACCCGTAACTCCCACGCTATAGGGAAGCATTGCAGTCACTTCATTACTGTGGTCCCCAAACAGATTGGTCCTCATTGAAGACAGGGGCACAGTTAGATCAGAGGACACACTAGACAACAAGATTGACAACTTCAGGAAAGCCTGATTGGAATATAGTTGGCCTCCGAAAGTGAACGTCTGAGGAAGATTCCAGAAGAGTAGAGAACCAGGACCTAGAGCTAAAGAAGCTGCAAGCACTCAAGAGCCAGGCAGAAGAATACTGCATGAGTTATGGGAAATCTCCTGAGTTTGTATCTTTATTTCTCTTTTAATGGTTTATCTTGTCTTCGGAGGAGGAATATACAGATCGTCACAGTCTGGTGAGAGTGATGCAGCGAAGCGTGACGAGGGGATCGGTCCGACACTTGATGCTCAGAGGAAAGGCAAGATGGACGTAAAATCAGATGCTACTGGTGGCATTTTTATTGGAACTCTTCACTTGCTGGCTGAAGATGAGGACGGAGCGCTTATGAGAATACCCTGAGTGCTGTGATGTGGTTTCTTAAATCAAATCAATTCAGTTCTCTTCTTTTTTTTCTTCTTCACATTTAATTAACGGCTGGAAAGTCCTGGTTAGTCGTCCACTTCGGAACCTTGGCCTTGTTTCAGGGTTTGAGTTTTGCAAGACAGTCACTGAAATGGGAAACAGGTTGAGAAAACGATGATTTTCAGGAGAAACCAAAATAGAAACATTTCTGACAGGTGCCAAAGGTGCTTGACTGGTTTCCATTCATGATATTGAAAGGGTTGCACAGGACAAAATACAAATAAAGAACAGACCATTTGTCCTGTGTGTCACAAAGTGGCATGACAGGAGGATAATAGAGATGGTGATAAGGGTGGTAAGCAGCAAAGGTCAAGCCCACATTACTGGTGTTGTTGGTGTTTTTATTGTTGCTGTTGTTAGGACACTAAATCAAACCATTAACTCTTGCTTACCTCCCTCAGGTCGATGACGTGAGCACACCCAATGATGAAGGCATCACCGCCCTTCACAACGCCATCTGTGCCGGACATTACGACATCGTTACTGTTCTCGTGGAGCTTGGCTGTGATGTTAATGCACCTGATAGTGATGGATGGTATGTGGCTCTTACATACCTTCTCTATTTTATTGTAGCTTCCATGTCTACTGTATATTCTATTTGATTCAGCATCTAAAAAGCACTCTGCTGTATGTTCTATCTGATTCAGCACCTGCAGTGCTGTCTGCGTATGTTCTATCTACTTCTGCTCTATGCCATATATTCTGTCAGATTCAATGTCTATGGTGCTCTTTGTTTTTGGAATTTCAGTGACTAGTCTACAGTGCAGTCTGTTGTATGTACATTGTGTGTTCACCTTGCTCTATGCAAGAATTAAACTTTCTAGGTCCGATAATCTTACATTTGTCCATGGTATCCAACTACTTCAGATATTACCTGATTCTCCAGGCTGTGTCGTTATGATTTTCTACAGCCCTCTGTCTCTCTGTAATCCCAGCCAACCATGATCAGGTCTGCACAAAACTGACCCTGACCCGGCTAGAGGTCTTTGTTCGGGTCTCTGTTTTTTTGGAAGATGAAGGTCCTCCCCCACACAGGTCTGCATGTGACACCAGCTGGCCAGTGGAGCTGTTACGGGTGCTCCGTGAAGGTTGAACAGGATGTCTGAGATCTGACTTGAGTTCTGCTGTCCAGTTTAGGATTTTTTAAAATCTCATGATGCTGTGGGTAGGAGCCCAGAGAGGACAAAATGATCATTCAACTGATAAACGTAAGGCCAGAGAACAAAAAGACAGAATAGTTATGGAATGAGTTATTTTTCTTGTGTGCATTCCAGGGCCCCAATTGGGGGTGTGGGAATACTCACCCCCCCCCCCTTCCCCAAACAAATATTTTGGGAAAGGCAACTAATTAAAGATTTGCAGAAGTAGGTGTACTGGGTATAAAGGGTCAGATATCACAGTCTAGCTGTAACCCACAACACCGCATGCTAACTGCACTTTCAGAGGTGAATTCAGAAACAGAAGAATGAAGTATTAATTGTTTGATCGCAGTATCAACCATAGAACAAGTTTTGTTATAAACAGCCTGTTACTACCCTCCTGTTCTAGCACTGTTTAGGTCTGTGTAGTGCAGGGGTCAGGTGGTGGTATCCAGAGCCAATGGTCAAAGAGCAGTGGCAAACTGCTGAATGTAAAATTGCCTAGTCAGATCACAAAAAGCCAGAAACAAATTCTGGGGTTGGTTCTGTAATATCCTGTAAAGAATACACAGCTAACTTTTAGGGGTACAAGGTTGAGTCCTGGGAAGTAAAGGTGGCTGGCGTGATGTTGACCATCCAATGCTGATTGGTCTGTATAAATATAAGCCTAGCCTCATCAACAGGTCATATTTTCAACCAGAGAGTTTTAGTCCCTATGACTAGTGTAGTTGCCACGAACAGTGCAAGGAAGACATTTTTGTTGTTGTTGTTGGCAATCAGGTCTCCCAGATTAGAACCCAGTGCTACCAATTTTCTGCCAGATGCTTTTCTGTTATGTTTGTTACAACCACATAAACACTGATTGTCTGTGACTTGAGTGGTTGTCCCATTGTGGCTTTCAGGGCGGAAAAAAAAACAAGTATGTTGTAAAAGACAACTAATTTTGGGTGTTGCCTTCAAAGTAGGAGTGCATTAGCCTGAGAGGCAAACCTTTGAGCCAGATTTGTAAAGCAGATGTGGAAGCAAAACTGAAGAAAAATACTGAATGTAGTTGAAACAGTTGCCCCCATTGGTTTTCCTGTAGCATACTGTTTTGAAACAGTTGCTCTTGCCCGGCTCGCTAGCGTAGTTGGCTAAACCGGATTGTGCGGTGACCGGGTGACGAACTCCTTGTGGTCCGGGTTCACGCCCGGGGGTAGGCAGAAAAGCCACATTTCTCTCAGATTTATAGTATCTATCATGGAATCAAGGCCGAAGGGTTACGATATCCATAATACCGAGCCTAAGGGTTAACAACTCATGGCTTCGGGATACTAAAAAAAAAAAACAGTTGCTCCCATTGGTTCTCCTGTAGCATACAAAGTTATTGTGTTTTGAAACAGTTGCTCCCATTGGTTCTCCTGTAGTATGCAAAGTTATTATGTTTTGCCAGGACACCACTGCACTGTGCTGCCTCATGCAACAACCTACCAATGGTTCGGTTCCTGGTGGAGCACGGGGCCTGCGTGTTTGCCACCACCATCTCTGACCATGAAACTGCTGCTGATAAATGTGAGGAGGACGAGGATGGGTACGACAGCTGCTCCGACTATTTGTACAGTAAGTCTGGTTCATTACTGATAAACAAATAAGCTAGATCTGTTGCATATACCTGTCACAGTGGCTACCACATCACATATCCCTGTCACAGTTGCTACCACATCACATATCCCTGTCACAGTTGCTACCACATCACATATCCCTGTCACAGTTGCTACCACATCACATATCCCTGTCACAGTTGCTACCACATCACATATCCCTGTCACAGTTGCTACCACATCACATATCCCTGTCACAGTGGCTACCACATCACATATCCCTGTCACAGTTGCTACCACATCACATATCCCTGTCACAGTTGCTGCCACATCACATATACCTGTCACAGTGGCTACCACATCACATATCCCTGTCACAGTTGCTAACACATCACATATCCCTGTCACAGTTGCTAACACATCACATTCCCCTGTCACAGTTGCTACTACATCACATTTCCCTGTCACAGTTGCTACCACATCACATACCCCTGTCACAGTGTCTACCACATCACATATCCCTGTCACAGTTGCTATCACATATCCCTGTCACAGTTGCTACCACATCACATTCCCCTGTCACAGTTGCTACTACATCACATTTCCCTGTCACAGTTGCTACCACATCACATACCCCTGTCTCAGTGGCTACCACATCACATACCCCTGTCACAGTGATAACCACATCACATATCCCTGTCACAGTGGCTACCACATCACATATCCCTGTCATAGTGGCTACCACAGCACATTTCCCTGTCACCGTTGCTACCACATCACATTTCCTGTCACAGTTGCTACTTCATCACATTTCCCTGTCACAGTTGCTACTTCATCACATTTCCCTGTCACAGTTGCTACTTCATCATATTTCCCTGTCACAGTTGCTACCACATCACTTACCCCTGTCACAGTTGCTACAACATCACATACCCCTGTCACAGTGGCTACCACAGCACATATCCCTGTCATAGTAGCTACCACATCACATTTCCCTGTCACAGTTGCTACTGCATCACATTTCCTACCACATCACATACCCCTGTCACAGTGGCTACCACATCACATACCCTTGTGACAGTTGCTACATCACATACCCCTGTGACAGTTTGATAATTTGTGAATTATGGATGTATCTGCCCCCATGTGGGTTCCAAGGCTGCATGTGAGGGTGAGGGGTGGGGGGTGGAGGAGATAGACTTACTGCCTCCTAACATGCCCATTGTAAAAGGCTGTTAGTTAGGGGTTTGTTGCAATCGAATGTTTTTGGGTCAGAAGGCACAGATATCGCAGACTAGCTTTAAACCTCACCCTTTATCCAACATGTGAACTGTTAATGGGGCATACAGAAGAGAAAGAACAATGAATTTCTGTGGATTAGGGATTTACAATCCTGGGACAATGTATTTCTGTAGATCAAGGATTTACATCCCTGGGACAATATATTTCTGTAAATCAATTATTTACATCCCTGGGACAATATATTTCTGTAAATCAATTATTTACATCCCTGGGACAATATATTTCTGTAAATCAATTATTTACATCCCTGGGACAATATATTTCTGTGGATCAAGGATTTACATCCATGGGACAATGTATTTTTGTAGATCAAGGATTTACATCCCTGGGACAATATATTTCTGTAAATCAATTATTTACATCCCTGGGACAATGTATTTCTGTAAATCAATTATTTACATCCCTGGGACAATGTATTTTTGTAGATCAAGGATTTACAACCCTGGGACAATATATTTCTGTAAATCAAGAATTTACATCACTGGGACAATATATTTCTGTAAATCAAGAATTTACATCACTGGGACAATATATTTCTGTAAATCAAGGTTTTACATCCCTGGGAAAATGTTAATTATTATGGTTTTTATCTGTGGTTTAGGGGTTGTGAATGCAGCTTCATAATTTCAGCATCTTGGCTTTGATTCACATATAGGTGCCTTGACTGCAAACTACTTAGCCTTGATTGTTACAGTAATATGAGCATCATTCATTGAGAAAGCAGTGGCAAAATACTGAATATAAAATGACCTACAAAACCCACAAACAACCAAGTGCTAAATTTGATACGAAACATTTTGTAAAGGACTCACATCTTATTCCTTTAGAAATATTTACAATTGGATTAATTCTAACCAGGGCCCATAGAGCTGGATCTTTATTTTATAGATCAATTGCACTCTGGAGGTGATGTCAGCATGATGCCAGACACCTTTACTTCCTACGACCACTCTCTTTAAGTAGACAAACTTTCAAAAGATTTTCTTTTGTGACCTCATTCCTGATTTTGTCTGTTCTGGTCACTCCTGCAGCCCTTCTCAGACATCTCTTGTAGATGGTTACTGATTTTTTTGTATGTTGTGAGTGACCATGTCTGTCACTGGTAGCATAGATCTGAAATTAATTTGCTTTATATGGCTTTGTGCCAAGGCCTGAGTTTTGTGTGTATATCTGTTTTACTGGTTTATTTGTGGGCAGTTGGTTGTTCCTTGCCACTCGGGCAGATGCACTCTAACTTCGAAAGAAGCCTCCAATTAATGGACTCCTATGACATGCTTGTTTTGGAGGCAGTGGGGTCTATTGTTGTCTTCCCCACAATAAGGCCCCAGGACCCACACGGAGAATTTGTATTGTATGAAAAATCATAATCTCCAACATCAAATTACCTGTAATATGTGACAATTTTTTTTTTTACCAGGCATCCAGGAAAAGCTAGGCATCGTCAACAATGGGGAAGTGTACGCTGTGTTTGACTACCAGGCCACCAATACGGATGAACTAAGTTTCCAGAATGGCAACAAGTTGATGGTGCTTCGCAAGGGGGATGAGACGGAGAAAGAGTGGTGGTGGGCCCAGCTGAATGGACGGGAGGGGTACATTCCTCGCAACTTGTTAGGGGTGAGTAGTTTCTTGGGTCACATGTGTGGGTGATTGCGTGTGGAGCAGTCATTGCTGGGTCATTTGAATGGGGGCAGTCTTTTCTTTTCTTTTTTTCAGTTGGGTAGGGTGGTTTTTGTTGGGTAAATTGTGAGATACTATTTGTTGGATTACTTCTGTGGGATATGTTTTTGTTGGGTAAATTGTGAGATAGTATTTGTGGGATTATTTCAGTGGGATATGTCTTTGTTGAGTAAATTGTCAGATAGTATTTGTTGGATTATTTCTGTGAGATATGTCTTTCTTGGGTAGATTGTGAGATAGTATTTGTTAGATTATTTCTGTGGGATATGTTTCTGTTGGGTAAATTGTAAGATATTATTTGTTAGATTATTTCTGTGGCATATGCCTTTGTTGGGTAAATTGTGAGATAGTATTTGTTAGATTATTTCTGTGGGATATGCCTTTGTTGGGTAAATTGTCAGATAGTATTTGTTGGATTATTTCTGTGAGATATGTCTTTCTTGGGTAGATTGTGAGATAGTATTTGTTGGATTATTTCTGTGGGATATGTCTTTGTTGGGTAAATTGTCAGATAGTATTTGTTGGATTATTTCTATGAGATATGTCTTTCTTGGGTAGATTGTGAGATAGTATTTGTTGGATTATTTCTGTGAGATATGTCTTTGTTGGCTGGAAGAAGAAAGCTAAAGATCAAAGTTAAAAGGGTTGAGAGGACATGGGGGAACTGGATGCAGAAGCCGAGGGTTGGATGACTTGACATCAGGTGATTAAGATCCTGTGCTTCATTGGGAATTAAAACGTAGAAGACCCCCGTATGGGTTCAAGGGCCCCATTGTGGGGAAAACAAGAATAGACCCACTGCCTCCCCAAAAGCATGTCGTAAGAGTCGACTAATTGGGGAGCTTCCTTTGAAGTTGGAGTGCATCTGCCGGAGAGTCAAGGAACCAGCAGTCTGTATTCAAGAGAATGAGATCTGTAAAACTGATGCACACGCAACACTCAGGTTCTGGAGCAAGTCTGCAGTTCAGTAGTGGACGAGCAACCAGAATTTTCCACCAGAGTATACAGCTGGTGAACGCGAAGAAGAAAAAGAAAACGTAGAAGAAAAGCCTTTGATGGGTCATTTGTGTGGGCGAGCCTTTGTTGGGTCATTTGTGTGGGCGAGCCTTTGTTGGGTCATTTGTGTGAGAAAGTCTTTGTTGGGTCATTTGTTTGTAATATGTTTATTGGATCATGTTGTGGAAAGTGTTTGTTCAGTCATTTGTGTGGTCTTGTTTGTAGATCATTTGTATGGAACTGTCTTTGTTGGCTGCGGACAGTTCACAGAGAAATAATGCAAGAAGTTGCCATTAATGTCATTCAGAGAAATAATGCAAGAAGTTGCCATTAATGTCATTGTAAGAGTTCTAACTGTGGGTCTACTGTAAACTTTCATTCCACTTTGAGTAATGTGAACTGTTATTCTTTGTGTGTGTAAAGTTAGCAGTTATTCCTTTTTGTATGATGTTATTTCTTACTGCGTAATGTTAGCAATTATTACTTTGTGAAATGTCAATAGTTATTCCTTTTGTTTGTAATGTTAGCAGTTGTTCCACTTTGTGTAATGTCAACAGTTATTCCTTACTGCATATTAGCAATTATTACACTTTGTGTAATGTTAACAGTTATTCCACTTTGTATGAAGTTAAAAGTCATTCCTATGTGTGTAACTTTAAGTTAATTCTGTGTGCAAGTTTGAGAGTTAGTGAACTTTTTGTAATTTTAACAATTTGTAAAAATAATTGATGTTTCTATCCCGCAGCTCTTCCCCCGTGTCACATCAGTCGCCAAGGTCTCCGAGTGCTGATCAATGTAAATACGTGATCTAGCTTCTACAGGAGTTTCTATGCATCAACAAAACTAGATTACCTTGAAAACATAGTGCAAGAAAGTGGAAGAATTTTTTCACTATGTGGTGCAAGAAAAATGGAGATTGCCTTCAAAATGTGGTGCAAGAAAAATGGAGATTGCCTTCAAAATTTGGTGCAAGAAAATTGTAGATTGTCTTCAAAATGTGGTGCAACAAAACTGTATTGTCTTTAAAATGTGGTGCAAGAAAACTAGATTGTCTTCAAAATGTGGTGCAAGAAAACTAGATTGTCTTCAAAATGTGGTGCAACAAAACTGTATTGTCTTTAAAATGTGGTGCAAGAAAACCTTCAAAAATGCACTGCAAGAAAACTGGATTGTCTTCAAAATGTGGAATGATGCATGACCTCTGAGCAGAGGATTGAGTTACAGCAATGGCTGGTTCCATTATGGTGGCAGTTAGTTTCATATCCTTAACACGACGTTGCAGAACCAACCCCAGCATTTTTTGCCTGTTGTGGTTTTTCTAGACAAATTTACGTCCAGTAATTTGCCATTGCTTTCTGGACGTTCAGCTTCCTGATACCACTGTCGAAACCAGCGCAGGGCCTGCAGCTGGGATTGAACCCGGCACCCCGGTTTTACAAAGCGCGTTTGGAACATCTGAGCCACAAACACAACAGTATGATAGATCGTACTGTTGGGACGCTTTGGCTTTGGTAACCCTATCAAAAACAATTCACTGCACAACTTTGATGAACTGATAGATCTCTAGCTTATTATTTTTGGGAGATCTTTTCTTCTTCACCTTTACCAGCTGTAAACTCCGGTGGAAAATTGAAGGAAACTGCCCTGATGGGTCAACTGCTAGGACATGCTTGTCGAGGGCAGGAGCCATGAAATAACCACTTTATCTTACAAGACTATTGTCCAGATGATGTTAGTCATTAGCATGCTGTGGAACTTCTTAGATTGTATAAGTAACAAACCCCCCCCCCCCCCCCCCCCCCCCATCTTGCGGCTCATTCTACCTTAGTCTCTACTTCTTGTTTTTTTTTTTTTTATGGCGAAAAATATGTGACTACTTTTTAAAAAATCCCAGTTGTTACTCTACCCCAGTATATTCTGACTGTTACTTTAACCAAGTCCCCATTTGTTTCCATTGTTTATATAACACGTTTTATCTTAATTGTTGATTTAATCCAGCTTATTGCAGTCTCACATACGAAGCCTGGTTTATGCCAGTTGTTATTTTAGCCCACATATCCCAGTCTTTACTTTGCCCATGTGATCATAATTGTTACTTTAGCCCATTTTGTCTAAAATATTACTTTAGCTCACTTGTTTCTAAAGCCTTGTTTAATCTTAACTGTTTCTTTAGTCCACATTATCTGAGTTCTTGTTTCTGGCACAGAAACTAATTACTGTGTACCCCCAGTAAGTGTACAATGATCAATTACCCATATCCAAAGCCTGGTTATAAATACATATCCGGGTCAAAACTGACCACATGTAAGTACAAGTGAGAATGCTCAACCCCCCACTTTAAACACTGGGAGGTTTTGGCTCAATCCACCGGCCACCAATCCTTTTATGCTAGATCTATTGATAGCGGAGCCTTGTGGTCAAAGCGGCTTCCGTGGCTTAGGCGTTGTGAGTCCAACTCGTAATTCCAACGTACCGCAATCAAAACCCACTGCTGGCTGCGTGGGTTGTCATCATGGTGCGGGGCCCTGCAGGTCGACCCAGCCTTAAGTGGGTACCATGATGGCTGTCCTGGGGAAGTAAAGACGGTCGGCGTAATGCTGACATCACCCACCTTGTGCTGATTGGTCTGTAAAAATATGAGATGCTCTTCCCATATGACTGATGCGCCTAAGGCGTAAACAGGGATCTTTACTTTTACTTACTCTTTAATGTGGTCAAAGACAAATGAAATCTTATGTTGAACCTGTTCTATTGTATGTCATTGAATCTAGGAACTGGAGCAAAGAAATCAGAGATGGACTAATGTTTGCCTAAGAAATCTTCATGAAAGTAGAACATTGCATGCAACAGATTCAAACATTGTTCTTTGGGCATGTAATGAGAAAAGAAGTTTTGGAGAACATTGTGAAATCTGGAAAAAAATCACAACTACAGAGACAGGGACAGACAAAACAAATTATACTAGATGGTGTCAGAAAGGAATGGAATAGATAAATATAATTTGTCCACAACACGAAGGGCTCAGATCTGTGGGGAAAATGTGAATGCCTACATCATCTGTTATAACATTTGATGGGGACATGTTGAATTATCAGTGGAGCATAATGCAATATACAGATACCAATCAGTGCCTATGTGCATAAATTTTCCATGGACCATCATGGGATATACAAGTGCTGATCAGTGCTTGTGTGTATGCAAATCATCCAAGGACCATCATGGGATATACAAGTGTCAATCAGTGCCTGTATATATTTCTGATGTTTTATCTCAGTAACCTCAAGGTTTCCCATGCAAATGATATTTTTGTATATATAATGAAATATGCCAGATTTTTGTTGACTGAATGCCAAAATGATTTTATTTTTCTTTAGTGAAACATATGCTGATGGTTCATTCTTGCATTTGTTGTTAGGTGTTTGGTCAGCAGTGCATTCAGAGGTGAGAAATGCTGTTCTTAAAAGCTACATTGAGGTCTAGGTCAATATGAGCTATTGTCTACAACACATGACCAAGTCTTGTAGTGCCTGCTTAGATCCTCCAGATTTGTTGTCCTTATTTGAGAAAGCAAAGACATCCAGGCAACAAATCTAAAATCAAGGAGATAAGTGTACCATCCAGTTTACTAGTTATGCAAAAATTTAGATAGGGAGACACACCAGTTCTGCTTAATTAAACCAAAAGCAAGATGACCACAGCCGTTGATTTGTTCCACCCACAATGGAGGGAGTTTGTGTAAGTGCCACAATCACACATGTCGTCAGCTCAGTAGCACAGAGCTTCAGATGCGTTCCACCCGTGGTGGATGGAATTTGTGCAAATGCCACGGATCACAAATGTTAACTTAGAAGTCAAAAACTTTAGAAACCTATGAGCCTTTGTTATCAAGAATTGTTATGCAAATTGTATATTTATGAAAACATGTTTATCGAAGATTGTACATACTGCATTAGAAGAGATTATTTATTGTACATCCCAGAGAGAAGAATCTGTATATAAAGTCTGTGTGTTCTTGAGAAATAAATATGCATTTTTTTGGAAAATATCTTTGCTGTTCATTGCCACCTTTCCAGATAATGTGGTATGTGTTATAGAGAGGTGTGGCAATCACAAGTTTATCATCGCTAGGGCATAAGGACTGGGCAGTATTGCAGAGACCATGTCTTGCCCATGAAATGTAATCCCTCACTCTGCCTGCATTGTTAACTCCAAAGGAAAGGTAACACCAGCAGCAGGATCTGAAGAGCATTGCTGTCTGTCCACCTGTCGGAGCCTTCCTCTTAGACCAGCAGCCAACTAAAACAAAGGGCCCGTTTTTGTCCCTGCCAAACATGAAGTTATTAGGCTGCATCCCCCCCCCCCCCCCCCCCCCGCGCTAAAAAGGTTAAAGGTTCAAATGTCCCTAGCTAAAAGATAGTACTTTATGAGATACCTTCAATGCCTGATGCATGCTTCCTGTAAATGATGCAACAAGAACCCAGGGCATCCACTGACAAAGAGAGAAGTCTCCATGTTCAGGATGTGTGATGCCCATTGGTGCTGGGAATTGCTGGCTCAAGTCTGCAGATCGCTTCTAGGGAAGTGAGTGCCCTAAATAATGAGTGGAAGATTAATTGACCAATGTTAGCCTAAGCAATCATGTACAGCACGTGGCGCTTTCTTGTGTGGGCCCCGTATCAAAGCACTATATATCAGCTCTGCATTACGAAGGCCTCGTCGGATGGAGGGGGATATCCATGCTCTGCCTTTCCCTGAGGGTCAAGCAAGCTTCACGCTGCTGCCCTAGACAGGTTCTCCAGGGACAACACCTGTGAGTGATTATCTCACCAGGCACAGAAGGCTACACCTGTCGCACACAGCTATCTGGGAATGCTAGCCCAGATAGTCTGATAAAGGTAAAGTCGGGAGATGTTAACCAGCGTCATTGCATACGGTTATAAACCATACGTGCTCTGCCACCAGTACGGACAGCTGATAAGAATTGTCCGCCTGAGTCGCCATCCGTACTCACCTCTGTAGCTACAGCGACGTACCTCCATTTACCTCAGAGTATCACTCTGGTACCCATTTCCTAGAGGCTGGGTGAACCCCGGGAACCGCCCAGTTTCGAACACCGACTGTGGGCTGCAGTGAGTCGCAGCTGGGTATGAAAGCGAGCCTCTTATCGACTACGCTAATGCGGTCCCAGAGAGATAGTCTGATGTGTTGGCCAAAAGGCACAATATGGTAACTAGGCTGTAAACAGGCACAACGATGAAGAAGTACCATCCTTAGCGTGCTCCTCCATCTGAAGTTCTCAAAATATAACTTGCTGTTTTTCCTTCTTGTTTGATCCTGGATCTGTGAAGCCCTATAGCCCATGTCTGAGACCTGAAAAACAGAGGCACACCAGCCTCTCCAACTATGCCATGGGTTCTCAAGCCACGGATCATGACACCATTTGGGGCTGAGAAAACATTTTTAATAGGGGGGAAATAATGAGGTCATTGCTTTCTAAACAGAGATTTGTTTGTGGAATGTGTAACTGTTCAGCTTGTGATTGGTCGATTCTTAGTGACACATCTGCACTGAGTGATGTATGGGGCTGCGGGTCATACTGCCCCTACACAATAGGATCGTGGCTCAAAAATATTTAGGAACTGCTGAACTGTGGCAACAGAGTTGAGTGGCACACACGTTTGGCTCTGACTCTAAAATTAAAATTGCAGGGTTTTGTGGTTTCCCCGGGCAACTGTCTCACTCAGTAGTTTGCCACTGCTTTTTTAATTGGTCGGCTCTGGATACCATTGTTGAAATCAGCACAAAATCCTCACATCTGGAAGTGTACTGGGTATCTCGGAAATACAAACCCTACTCACAAGCACTTAGCCACAGACGATGGCCACAATGTAAAGACCAAAGAAAAGTGACTAATTCAAATCATTTTTTTTATTGCAATCAAAATACCACAAGTTTATGACACACATCATTTTCTCAGCACTCAAAGGAGAAAGAAACATTACAGAAAACAAAAAATAACGATTTCCACTGTTTAACAATACTCGCACAATGATTTTTTTCTGTGTGGGTTCCAGGGGGGAGGGGGGACCAGAATACAGCTACTGCCTCTCTAACAAGGATGTCATAAGAGTCAACTGATTTGGATTTTCTTCGAAGTCACAGTGCATCTGACTGAGCATCAAGGAACCAACAATCTGCAAATAAGCCAAATCAGTAAAACGGATGAGCACGCAAAACTCAAGCTCTGCAACAAGAGAAAAAAAAGGCCAGAGGTGGGCAAACTGATTATTCCCTGGTTTGTAGAAGAATGTTGTGAATACTTTGGACTTCAGAGTAACTAACAACATTCTTCTGGGGAAAAGTCAGAAAAAGTAAAGGCAGTCCCACAGCTGATACAGCCATTAGGGTCTGAAGAGTTCTGACATCCAGCCTCGTCACACTGACTACTTGCCAAGTTCCAGAATTTTCCAAGGACAGATGAGGAACTTAACTAGTAGTCACTCCAGCGAGGTGGGGTTTGCCTGACTGGTTGGGGAAAAAACTGGCCACTTTTGGAAATTGAACCTGTGGGGTTCCATGGCCCTAAAGAAAGTCTATACCCACTACCCCTTTCACAAGCATGCCATAAGAGGCAACTAATGAATGACTGGCTGAAATTAGATGTGTCGGGCTGAATGGTGCTGATATCGCAGTCTGGCTGTAAACCACAACATAATGTGCCAACAACTACTTGAAGGGCAAATGCAGAAAAAGAATAATGGGAACAAAAAAAGCTCAGAATCGATCATTCATTTCCTACACTGGCTCACAAGACCTGATACAACGACACATCCTTAAATACACACAATGTATATAAGCAACATAGCATAGATTAATGAAGCTGGTGGGGTTATAAACAGGATTAAACAGGCTTGTAATCCAGCTTGCTTTCCAACTTTTTGTTGTCTGCAACTTTCCTCACAGCCTTCATGAAGTCTTCCTCGACGACGTAGTCACGCTCAGCTCTGATGGCGAACATTCCTGTAGGGATCAGAGTTTGAAGGAGTTAGATCTGGGTTCGAAGCTAGCTATCTTTATTGTAATTATCAGCTGTGATACAAAGAAGTAAGACAACATACATGCAACTTGTACACACAAATAGGTACAACATAAGACAAGAAACAAGTACTTGTACACATAACAGGTACAGTATAAGACAGCATAAGTCTTGTACACGCAACAGCTTCAATATAATACACACACTTGTACACATAACAGGTACAGTATAAGACAGCATAAGTCTTGTACACATAACAGGTTATATATAAGACAACAGACATACCTGCTTCAGTGCAGACATAACAGGTTATATATAAGACAACAAACATACCTGCTTCAGTGCAGACATTTCTCAAATCAGCTCCGTTGAAATCTTCCGAAAGCTTCACCACAGCTTCCCAATCTGTAACAGAAGTATGTCAAGGTCACTGGGCAATAATATCTATTCCTCCATCTCTTTCTGCTCCAAGCAACATCTGACCAGCTAGTGTCCGAGTGAAACCTGCCACACCTCATGTTATAATAATCTCACTTATGTTTGAAAGAAAACCTTTGATCTGAAATGCTACAGAAAGATTCTCAGAATATCATGGACAAAGAAGAAAAGAAATACTGACATCCTCAAAGATCTGAACATCAAGGAAGGTTGGCCTTTATTTCTTCTCTACAGCGGGTTCCAGTGCCAGGTCGCTATAGCTGTACTGATCTCAATGTGTGTCCTATCCAGAACCAGCATGTTTTCCTCACCTCTTGATTCACTGGAATATGTTTAATCTCTCCCAAAGTACTACATCTGTGACACCATTCAATTCCCTCTATTCTAAGCAGGGACCAGATAATGAATGTTTGACAACTGCACCATTGAGAACAGATACTTCTACCAAAGACTTTTGCTAGACAAAAAGCTGCCAATACTTACCTCTGAGTGTCTATTACAGTACCACTGAAAAAAAGGAATGCTTAAAAAATGTGCTGTTACTTTGTACCACAGCGTACCACCGTAAAACAACCTGCTCCTGTCTGCTTCACAACACACCACACATAATGAACTGCTGCTTCTTGTGTGTCTGCCTCTCAAAGGCGGTTGGCATCTGTGCCTGTTTTGTTCCACAACTAGGACTGGAACTCATAAGCAAAACCGCAGGACTGTGATAGCGGCACCTGTCAGTCCAACACATTCAATTTCAGAGAACCCTTTATTAATCACTCTTTACGACATGTTTGTCACGGTGCAGTTGATCTAATCTGTTTCCCCACCAAAAAGGGGCCTCAGAATCTAGTGGCCCCCATAATCTCCACGGGAAGACTCTCTGCAACATGAGAAGCTCAAGCTACAGACATATGCCACAGACATACACCACAGACATACACTACAGACATACACCACAGACATATGCCACAGACATACACTACAGACATACACCACAGACATACCCCACAGACATACACCACAGACATATGCCACAGACATACGCCACAGACATATGCCACAGACACACGCCACAGACATACACTACAGACATACCCCACAGACACACGCCACAGACATACACTACAGACATACCCCCACAGACACACGCCACAGACATACCCCACAGACATACCCCACAGACATACACCACAGACACACGCCACAGACATACACTACAGACATATGCCACAGACATATGCCACAGACATACACTACAGACATACACCACAGACATACACCACAGACATATGCCACAGACATATGCCACAGACATACACTACAGACTTACACTACAGACATATGCCACAGACATACACTACAGATATATGCCACAGACATACACTACAGACATACGCAACAGACATACACTACAGACATACACCACAGACATACACTACAGACATACACTACAGACATATGCCACAGACATACGCTACAGACATACACTACAGACATATGCCACAGACATACACTACAGACATATGCCACAGACATATGCCACAGACATACACTACAGACATATGCCACAGACATACACTATAGACATACACTACAGACATACGCCACAGACATACACTACAGACATACGCTACAGACATATGCCACAGACATACGCTACAGACATATGCCACAGACATACACTACAGACATATGCCACAGACATACACTACAGACATACACTACAGACATATGCCATAGACATACACTACAGACATACACTACAGACATACACCACAGACACACACTACAGACATATGCCACAGACATACGCTACAGACATATGCCACAGACACACACTACAGACATATGCCACAGACATACACTACAGACATATGCCACAGACATACGCCACAGACATACGCCACAGACATACGCCATAGAATACGCTATAGACATACCTATTTCTCCGTGCTTGGCAATCGGGTTGGCGTGAATCTTCAGAATTTCCAACCTGGCCTGTTCATTGGGCAGTGAGATTTCTGAAAGTGACATTTGATAATATAAATACTGGTAGTAAATAAGGAACACTAACAGCTAATGCAGTGGTCTTTAATTTCTTTTTCAGCTGGTCCTGAAAGAGTTAAATCAGACTGTTAACATTAGAAGTAAAAACTGCTCATGAAAACAAAAACATCAAAAATGTTGATGTAACAGATGATGACAAGCACACAGGTTCACTAACTGCTTGACGCCCCCTGGAACTTTCTTACACACCACCAGGGTTTGAGTACACTGCTCTAGTGGATACACAAGTACACTGCTCTAGTGGATACACAAGTACACTGCTCTAGTGGATACACAAGTACACAGCTCTAGTGGATACACAAGTACACTGCTCTAGTGGATACACAAGTACACTGCTCTAGTAGATACACAAGTACACTGCTCCAGTGGATACACAAGTACACTGCTCCAGTGGATACACAAGTACACTGCTCTAGTGGATACACAAGTACACTGCTCTAGTAGATACACAAGTACACAGCTCTAGTGGATACACAAGTACACAGCTCTAGTGGATACACAAGTACACTGCTCTAGTTGGTGCACAAATACACTGCTCTAGTGGATACACAAGTACACTGCTCTAGTGGATACACAAGTACACTGCTCCAGTGGATACACAATACACAAGTACACAGCTCTAGTAGATACACAAGTACACTGCTCCAGTGGATACACAAGTACATTGCTCTAGTGGATACACAAGTACACTGCTCTAGTAGATACACAAGTACACAGCTCTAGTGGATACACAAGTACACAGCTCTAGTGGATACACAAGTACACTGCTCTAGTTGGTGCACAAATACACTGCTCTAGTGGATACACAAGTACACTGCTCTAGTGGATACACAAGTACACTGCTCCAGTGGATACACAATACACAAGTACACAGCTCTAGTAGATACACAAGTACACTGCTCTAGTGGATACACAAGTACACTGCTCTAGTGGAAATACAAATGCTGATGTGGTAACAATAAATTCACAAGAGTACAAATATCTATCAATACCCGCCACCCTTTTCCTCACTATCTCTCTCTCTCTCTCTCAGCAAACAATGAGATTGAACCAAGCACCCCGGCATTACAAGTGCATTCACAACATCTAAGCCACTGACCATTAATACAAGAGGCAATAAACCATGGGCCACTCGCCAGGCGACCAGCTCAAAAGCCCTGGTTTACATTATCACTGTAAATGTGAAAGTGTATTTAAAAATCAAGACAATATATGTCAACCATAGACACAAACAATGTGCATGTGAATGCCATATATGTGAAATTTGTATTCTCAACCATATATATATATATATATGGTATACATATACACATAAACTGCAAGTGTAAAAACAAGATTCATAGCAAGACTATGGCAACATTGTAGGTGTGGACAGATACAATCATCAGCCACACTGAAAAAAAAACCATGTCAACTGACCAATCTTGCGGTCCAGTCTACCAGGCCGCAACAAGGCAGGGTCAAGAGTGTCCGGTCTATTGGTTGCCATGATCATCTTGACCTGGCCTAGAGCATCAAAGCCATCCATCTGGTTCAGCAACTGTATCCAGAATAAAGGGTACATTTGAGATTAGCAATCAGAACAACAAACATTAATGCAGGAGTAAGGCTGAATACAGGAGTAAGGCTGAATACAGGAGTAAAGCTGAATACATGAGTAAAGCTGAATACAGGAGTAAAGCTGAATACAGGAGTAAGGCTGAATACAGGAGTAAGGCTGAATACAGGAATAAAGCTGAATACATGAGTAAAGCAGAATACAGGAGTAAGGCTGAATACAGGAGTGAAGCAGAATACAGGAGTAAGGCTGAATACAGGAGTAAAGCAGAATACAGGAGTAAGACTGAATACATGAGTAAAGCAGAATACAGGAGTAAGACTGAATATGGGAGTAAGGCTGAATACAGGAGTAAGGCTGAATACAGGAGTAAAGCTGAATACAGGAGTAAGACTGAATATGGGAGTAAAGCTGAATACAGGAGTAAAGCTGAATACAGGGGTAAAGTTGAATACAGGAGTAAGGCTGAATACAGGAGTAAGGCTGAATACAGGAGTAAGGCTGAATAAAGGAGTAAAGCTGAATACAGGAATAAAGCTGAATACAGGAGTAAGGCTGAATACAGGAGTAAAGCTGAATGCAGGAGTAAAGCTGAATACAGGAGTAAAGCTGAATACAGGAGTAAAGCAGGAGTGACTGTAGCAACATGTGAAACACTGGCGTCACTGATGAGGTGTCTTTCCCGTGTGGGTTCCAGAGCTTAAGTGGGAGGTGAAAGTGTGGGGGGGGGGGGGGGGGGGGGAGAGTAGACACTGCCTCAATAACAAGCATGTCATAAGAGTCTACTAATGAGGGTTTTTCCTTAAAGTAGGAATAAGTCAGATCTCGAACAACAAAGTCCAGAGGTGGACTATGAAAGTCATGCAGTGACCAAAGCAATAACATCATTGGAGAAACAGACCTTTTCCCACACATGTTTTCTCAGTGACTCTAAGTACGCTCAGGAAGACAGAGATAGGTTGGGTCTGAAGACAATGATCAGAGTCTCTGAGGCAGCTGAGGCTGAAACATATCAGTTTCATATTTGTGCCAGGGTATGCAGGCGTGCAGGGAAAGGAGCAAGCTGATAGGCTTGCAGGTAAAGCTAACGTAGAGGGCAGACAAGCCATGGATTGGACAGACACTCTGAATGCACTAGGAGAAGTAAGATGTTTGCAAGAACCAGGTGATGACTGTGAATCTGCAACAATTACCAGTCTGCAAGAACAATGTGTTAAATGGGGTGGTCAGATAATAGCACTAGGCAGAAAGACAAAGATGAATAAGAAACCAACACAGAACTGGTGTGGTCAGCTGCTACACAGTAAAGGATTTAATAAGAGGACCGAGGGCTTATGGACTGAATGGTTTGATGAGCAATGAGGGTCATCTATTGACTAACTAACTACCTAGGTGGACAAACAAGCACAACTTTCTGCCAGAGTTTACAGCCGGTGAACAAGAAGAAGAAGAGATGATGTATCTCCTGTTGGGCTGCATAAGTGCTGTACCACTAACTGCTGTACCAGCAACAGCACTCACACTGGTCTAGGTTTATCTACATCTCTTTATGGTCAACCTGGAAACATGTTCCCAACTGGGAGTGGTGGTCTGCTGGCCAACATCTTTTGAGGCCGAAGTGCATTTGCCTGAGGCGAGGAAGTAACAGTCTGCACACAAATAAGCCGCATCAGTAAAACAGATGTGCACACAAAACTAGTCCTAGAACAAGGTCACAGCCCAGAAGTAGATGGACAACTAGAACTTTCTATTGGGGCTTACAGCCAGCCAGCCCCAAGAAGTGTCTGCCGATAGCAGTGTATTATCCACAAGTGTTTTACTGCACCTACCCTAACTTAACCATGAGACTGAATTTACCTGTAATTAGTGGCCGGCCAAGTGCTCTGAGCACCAGGCTCTCATGTGAGAAACCGGAGCTCAATCCTCGATAAGGGATGGAGACTGTGATTTGTTGGGGGCAAAAATAAAATCTTTAGCCTGTGTCGTTCGTGGCAACTGCACTAGGCACATGGCCTAAAATCCACACGCTCAGACTTCCCCGTCCCGCAAGGCACTATAAAGTTGGAAACACAGGCAGTAATAATAATAATCTTAAAATTATTTTTTACCCCACGCTTATTCATATTATTGTGAATACAAACTGTACTCCTAAACTTAACTATGAACTGGAATGTATCACTAAGCATGTTCTTACTCCTAACATTAACCTCTTCTCTAATATTAACCTCAAGTGTAAATCTACAACTAACCACTGTATAAACAGCAGCAATGGTCCCATAAGGACTTACCTCCATCAAAGTTCTCTGGATCTCTCTGTCAGCCGATGTACCCTCGGAAAACCGCCTACCACCTACACAGAAACAAGAATGATGAAAATCAAAACAAAGTAAACAGAGAAGAAAAGATGGCAATCAAATCTAATTCATCACAAAACAGTACTTTCAATTCAAATGTCTTGCAAACTGCGCTCTCTTCCACCCTTATTATCTTTCTCTGCACCGTTTATCAATGGAAGAAGAAAGATGGAGGAGGAAAAGAAGAAGTCGGCGAAGAAAAAAGAAGGAGGAGGAGAAAAAGCAGTAGAAGAACAGAATGATGACGACCAGTGGGACAGCTTCTTCTATTTCACTAGCTATAACCTCTGACAGACAGTTCTGGTTGTTCGTCCACCTCTGGACTTTGGTCTTGTTCCAGACCTTGTACCGATCTGGTTTACTTGTGTGAGGACTACTGGTTCCTTACATCTCAGGCAACTGCCCTTCAACTTTGAAGCTACCACCAACCCTACTAAAGTTTGCCAAGGCCCCCCCCCCCCCCCCCCCCCCCCCCCCCCCCCCCCCCCCCCCCCCCCCCCCCCGGTTGGGAAAGTATTTCTAGGATGACCGCGGAGAGGTAAAGATAGGTCTTTACAGCAGTATGAGTCTTGGCATAACGTATCATGTGGTTCAGTAGTTCTGCATACTAGAGAGACAGCAGGCAAGCGTACACTAACAAATGGAACACACAATATATCAAGGACATACCAATGGCATCAATCTCGTCCATGAAAATAATGCAGGGCTCGTGGTCCCTGGCGAAAGCAAACATCTCCCTGATGAGACGAGCGCTCTCTCCGATGTACTTGTCAACTATAGCACTGGACACCACCTGCAGACAGTCACAAACATACCAATCAAATTAACAAGCCTATGATAACTTCCTATGGTTAAGAACTAAATATGCTGGCCTGTCTAACATTCTGTACTGATCTCTCTCCCTTCAACACTGTTTTATTTACATGATACTGATTACAATGTTTAGCCATGTGGGTTCTAGGGCCCCATTGTGGGGAGAACAAAGACAGACCCACTGACTCCCTAATGAAAGAGTCGACTAATAAGTGGTGTTTATGATAATCATATCAGAAACTATGTTCTGCGTTTTAATTTAAACCTCAAGATGGCCATAACAATAAATGACTCAAAATATTTGAGAATAATGCCACTGTGTCTCATCAACAGACCAAAAACATGCACACATACAATGAAAGTTGATAGACATTCAGACTTTATAACACACTTAACACTTAGACTGAAAACTAGACAAATCCCCATTCGGAGGGAAAACAAGCATGCTGACAAACTGGGGGTGTTTCCTTCCAATTCAGAGTTGCCTCAAAGGCAAGTGACTAACAGTCTGCATACAAATAAGCAATACCTGTCAAATGGATGTGCATGCAAAATTTAAGTTCTACAAAAAGAGTAAAGTTCAGAAGCGGACCTAAGTTTAGAGCCTGTGAATGAGAAGAAGAAGCAGAAGTAACAAGGCTAAAGACAACACACAAAAGAAATGTTTGGAGAACGTCTCAACATACCAGGAATGTGCAAGAGGACACAAGGTTAGTATTGTGCTGGCATGCTGCTGGAGCCCACAAGGGAAGTCAAGAGCAGTGGCACTGTAAACAGCCATGCATGTCCTAATCAGCCATTAAGGAGGGTTGGCACGAGAATTTTACTATTTCTTCTACGCTCACACTTAAAAGGCCAGCTGACATGTTGTGTAGTAGTGTACAGCTAGGCTACACAACTGATTTCAACAAGCCTCTAACTAATCAACCTTTTTTATTTTAAAACTCCAGACTGGGTTAGAGCGCTTGCACCATGTGGAGAACTGAATACAAAATCCAGTCAAACATAACCAAGTTTACTAAGGGCTTAGTTGGGAGCCTATGCTCCACTGCTGACACAAACTCTGCCTGTTAGTGCCAGGAAACCAAAAGAGCTCATGGTATAAAACCAGTTTCTCATACACAGTCCTGCAGTACTGCACAAGTATATGACATTTATCGCACAGCAGTTCACTCAGCTGGCACCTTTTTGTCTATTTTGTCCCGACAACAGCCTTCCACTGTGCTACAAGGAGGCTCGACAATCACAGCCCACGGCTATCCTCCTCCTGTTCCACATCACAAGCCTGGCCAGTAGTGAAGGAACCATGTGTTGCCCATGCAGCTTGATCCCTCTCTCGGCCTGCCTTGTTAACCCAAAAAAGAAAGGTAACACCAACCGTTTGGAACAAGACATGCTGCAGAAGCTGCTGTCTGTCCGTGTGTTGGAATTTTCCTAGGGACCACAGGTAGGCTTCTTTAGGTCCATGGGCCAAACTTAGAATTACCAACCTGGTCACTGACCATATAGAAAGAAAAAAATCAATTCTAAATTCAACACCTAGACTTTCCCGTTACACAATATTTTTGAGGATACTGCAGTCTTTTGATCCATAAAATTGCGGAAAAAAGAACAAGAATAGTCAGTGCCTTCTGTTTTATTATTAAAGTCCAACAGATCATGTCTCCTAATGTCTACAACACATGTTTGATTAGCATCAACAATTTGCCGACATCAGCTTATCCTATTTTTAGATGCTGATTTCTTTTCTTCCTGCATAAAAACATGTTTTTCTGTTGTGCTATTTTGTGAGTTTAAGGGCCAGATTTTATAACAATTTTATACCAGCCTTGCGGTCCATTAAACATTTCTTAGGGGGCTAGTTTGCCCACCCCTGCCCCTAGAGCAACTGCCAAACAAGGCTAGGGGGCTGGTCTAACCAGTCCTAACCAGTTTTCAGGCTGCATTTCTGTGTTCTAGGACAAGGCTAGTATCCCCTCCAAAGTGCTCCACCCGTTTCACACTGACCTTGAGAAAATTACAATCAAGCTGACTGGCAACTGCCCTGGCCAGGAGAGTCTTCCCAGTGCCTGGAGGTCCGTACAGCAGACAACCCTTGGGTGGGGTGATGCCCACTCGTTGAAACAGCTCAGGGTTCAGTAGCGGTAGCTCTATGACCTGGGGATGAAACATATCGCACTGTAGCAACAAGAAACAGTGGCAACAAAAACAACAGACCACACTATGGATCTTCTTCTGCATTCACCCTCAAAGATGCGATTAGCACACTGCATTGTGATTTACAGCTGAGCTGTAACATCGGCACCATTCAGCCTAATGCATGCACTTTCAAGCAAACCCTTAGTAGTCACATTTGACAACATGCTTGCCAAGCAGCTATGTGTCTATTCTTTGATCTTGTCCATAAAATAGGTCCCCAGAACCCACACTAGGAACACTTCTCTGGATGGTGGTTGTCCAGCAGCTGGATGCTGGCCGGTTGCTTCAGGCGCTAATTCCCAACGCATGAAGTTTGAAAACTGACCCGGATGCTAAAGTCAGCCTGGTGTTCAACATATCACCCACTTGACCGCCAATTGGTCTGTCAAAATATGGGCACTATATGTCAAATGCACCAATCAGATGAAAAAGGTTCTTTACTTGCTTATTTATAAAGTGATAAATGAAAGATAATTTACTTATAGAGAGTGTTGTGTTTTTTAAATACCCCCCCCCCCCCTTCCGATTATGACGCATTTCTGGACCCATCAAAGATGCAAACAGGAATGGAGTGTGAGAAGCAACAACGAAATTCGTAATCTGTTTAAATCACCGGTGACCACTGTCATGATGAGGACTGATAGACTGAAATGGCTGGGGCAAACAGAGAATGTCAGATAATCGAACTGTAAAAACTGTGTCCATAAGGAAACTGAATAAATATTGTAGAACACGAAGCAGACCAAGAAGACGATGGAGAGATAATATCCAAACAGACATACAAACACTTAGATTTAACAACTGGAAAGAGAAGGCCAACCAGAGAGATGAGTGGAGGCAGGTGATATCTGCGGCAAAGAACCTCAAGGGCTCGAATTGCTGAAGAAGAAGAAGATTACCATTTTAAGAATTGCCATCAGAGTATACGGAGCAAAGCCACAGATGATCCATCTCCTGCAGCAAATCTCTGAAAATTCCGATGCTGACTGTTCCAGTAGCATACTGGTTCTAAGTATGGTGTACTCTTGCTATAATTTTTTTTTTTTAATGAAAGGGGAGGGGGGTTTTCCAAATTCATGCAACCTTACACATGTTGTTTCTGACCCAAAAAATGGGTAAAGTTGGGAAGGGGTATGATAATATCTAGATGTATCAAACAAGTGGTGACAGAGAGAGAACCCACCTCTCGTAGTTCCCGAATCTGTTCACCAAGACCACCAATCTGATTGAACGAGACATCTCCGGGGTCCTCCACGGACATGTTGTAAACCAACGGATCCACTTCCCGAGGCAGGTACCTGGTAGATGAATCAGTTCATTAGATAATCTGTCCAATGTTTTACTACTTAATATAATCTTGCTTTTCCCCCCATTATATTCTTTTCTTCTCTGTGTTCTTAACCTGTAAACTCCACTGGACAGTCCTGGTTGTTTGTCCACTCCTGGACTGGGTCGTGTTTTAGGAGTCTTTTGTGTGCACATTTGTTTTTAGCAGTGTTGTGTGCACATCTGTTTCAAAGAAACTAGCTTATTTGTGTGCAGACTGTTAGTCCTAGACTCATGGCTGATGCACTCCACCGGTGGAGGAAACATCGATCCTAATAACGTTGGTCAGGATCCCACAGGGAAACATGTTTCTAGGATGACCCTCACTATTTCTTTCCTGGGGGAAAACATGTTGCGCGTCTACTCCAGGAAGTAGTCGCTGCAATGTAGTGCATCGAGACACTCGCCTGCAGATTGGAAGGTGGCGGGTTTTTCAAAAATGACCTTGGCTCCCAGGTCAACCCAACACTAAACTGCTACCATGTGGCGTCCTGGGAAGCTAAGGCGGCTGGCAAGATGCTGACCACATCACCCACCAAGTTCCAATCGTTTGATAAAATACAGGTCTAGCCCTATATGCCCAATAATCCTGAAGGCATGGAGAACAGGGTTCATAGCCACATTTACCAATCAATTTCAAGGTCCTTTTCAAGGTCTCTTTAGTTTTTTTCAAGGTTGTCTCGGTGTAATACTGAAACAAGATTTTTGTCTTGTTCAAGGGTGTACCGAGCACAACTTCAGCGATCTCTGGTCATGCGCATAATCCACTGTGGGTCATAAACTGGGATGTCTTTTCAAGGTCTCTTAGGTTCCCCAAAGCTTAGTTGTCAGTTCTACTGGGTGTTGCCATATGTCGCTCCGCAGCTCCGCCCGGAGAGGACAGTCTTGCAGGACATGTTCTGGAGTCTGTTCAGCACGAAGGCACTGGCAGAGAGCTGTTTGGCTCATACCTAATTTATGTGAGTGTTTATTGAGTCTGCAGTGTCCAGTGTACCGAGCACATAATGTACTTCATTCGAGAAGTATTTGTTTTCCTCCAGGAGAAAACAATCAAACAAAGCAAAATACAAGATCTCTCTTGCAGAGAACACAACAACAATCGCTGAGAGTGTATAACAAACAGATATATTTTTTCTTCTCTGTTCACCGGCACCCAGCTCCAGATGAAAGTCCAGGTTTTTCATCCACCTGGACTTTGGCTTGTGCCAGGATCTGAGTTGTGCATGCATATCCGTTTTACTGGCTTATTTGTGTGCAGTTGATTGTTCCTTGCCACTCGGGGGGATGCACTACGACTTCGAAGGAAGTCCCTAATTAGTCTACTCGTACAACATGCTTGTTAGGGAGGCAATAGATCTATTTTTGTTTTCCCTACAATGGGGTCCCGGAACCCACACAAGAGAAAAGCTATATAAGACACGCATTCACGTGAATATATAGTTGACAACAATAAAATAAACACAGTGGGGATCAGTGAATGAATTTATAATGGCAACAACAAAATTAAGACGCTGTCAATCTACAGCAGACAACAGACAACACAAGACAACCTCATGATGGTCAGAGTAGTCATGTCCAGTGCCACTCGTGTCCCAGATTTCAGCTTGGTTTTGTCTAGCTGCCGCCGGCAGCCGACAACATAGCGTGGTCCATTAGTGGCCTTCACAATAACTGAAATATAAAAGGTTAATAAACAGCATGTAATGTTGACAGACATATGACAGATTTTGTACTCTTAAGCTGGCATAATAAATGAAACATGACAGATTTAGTATTCATATTTATTCACTGTCCATCTGGGCCATTTCATGTCACATAGGCCTGCAGTTTATTTCCCCATCCCATTTTTATCCTGTGCAAACATTCCGATACCATGGGTGAATCTAGTCCAGTACCTATGGTCTCTTTTATCAATGTTCACCTTAGGGCAGGGGTTCTCAAACTGTGGGCCGCAACCTTTTTCTTCTTCACAGGGGTTGCCAAAGACCATCGCAAAACACATTTATTGAAGTTATGAAGTAGCAAACGAAAATACGTGTGTGGTTGGGGGTCGCCACAACATGAGGAACTGTTTCAAAGGGTCGCCACAACATGAGGAACTGTTTCAAAGGGTCGCCACAACATGAGGAACTGTTTCAAAGGGTCGCCACAACATGAGGAACTGTTTCAAAGGGTCGCCACAACATGAGGAACTGTTTCAAAGGGTCGCCACAACATGAGGAACTGTTTCAAAGGGTCGCCACAACATGAGGAACTGTTTCAAAGGGTCGCCACAACATGAGGAACTGTTTCAAAGGGTCGCCACAACATGAGGAACTGTTTCAAAGGGTCGCCACAACATGAGGAACTGTTTCAAAGGGTCGCCACAACATGAGGAACTGTTTCAAAGGGTCGCCACAACACGAGGAACTGTTTCAAAGGGTCGCGGCTTTAGGAAGGTTGAGAGCTAATGTCATAGGGTTTCTCTTGGACTTCTCGTTTCCTCCACCCCCTCCATCTCTGTGTCTGTCTGGTGATTTTTCACTCATTCCCCCTTCAGAGTGTGTCCACTAGAGCGTCATCTTCTCTGCCTTTTAAGTGCTGATACTAGTAGTTACCCAGACATTCCTACTCATATGCCCAAACTCTAAATTATGTGGATGTTAAACAAGGTATCTGGAATTAGCTTTGCTGGATTGCGATCCAGGATATGAATGTTTGAGATAACGAAGTGGTCAAAACTTCATGTGGCAGCCAGAAGAAAACTTCCATGAACAAGGTGGAAAGATAACATGACAGAAACTCTACAACAGTATGATGTGTCTATGGTTGGGGTGACCAGAAGAACAAGGTGGAAAGATAAAATGACAGAAACTCTACAACAGTATGATGTGTCTATGGTTGAGGTCATCAGAAGAACAAGGTGGAAAGATAACATAACAGAAACTCTACAACAATACGATGTGTCTATGATTGGAGTGACCAGAAGAACAAGGTGGAAAGATAACATGACAGAAACTCTACAACGGTATGATGTGTCTATGGTTGGGGTTACCAGAAGAACAAGGGGGAAAGATAAAATGACAGAAACTCTACAACAGTATGATGTGTCTATGGTTGGGGTGACCAGAAAAAAAAGGTGGAAAGATAACATGACAGAAACTCTACAACGGTATGTGTCTATGGTTGGGGTGACCAGAAGAACAAGGTGAAAAGATAACATGACAGAAACTCTACAACGGTATGATGTGTCTAAAGTTAAGTTGACCAGAAGAACAAGCAATTGCTTGTATAAGAAGAAGAAACTGTTAATTTTTTTGCCAGGACAAACTGGTATCAAACTAAATGGACAAGGCAGAGCCTCTGGCTGGTTCTGTGGTTACTGTGAAGGTTCCATCAATGGATCAAGCAGATATCTTCTTCTTCACATTCACCAGCTGTAAACTCTGATGGAAAGTTCTGCTTGTCTGCACATTTCTTGACTGGTCTTTATTCAGAACTTAAGTTATGAGTGCTCATTCATTTCCAAGATCTGACTTATTTGTATACAGACTGCTACGGTCTTGCTTCTCAGGCGGTGCACTGCGACTTCGTAGGAAACATACCTAATCATTTGCCCTTTACCCTTTCACAAAATGGTTTCTCGAGCCAATTTTCCAGCCCTATGTGCTTTCTTAGCCGATGCATTTTAAATGACTAGTATCCAGCTTTGCGAAGGTTTGTTTACCAGAAACTGCACTCTCTACCAGTGATATCTCCAGGCCACAATGATACTTAACTATGGCCAAAATATCTCAGCTTCTGTAGCAGGAAGCAGGAAGACAAACCAGCATTGTAATAATTCAATCAAAAACACTCAATTCATTTCTAACATTAAAAACTATTTTCACCTGATGTGCCAGTCATAAACTGTAACATAATTAGCATACAAAACTGGCCCATGTCTGTAAAGATCAACTGACAACAGATTGTGTGGGCAGAATCAAGCTGGCTGCCTTAACTTCCCAGTATGTTTACTGCTACCTATTTTAGGCCTACCCATGAATGAAAAAAAAAACAATAATAAACTGTTATCAAAGAATGTTAAGCTTTCTATCTTAGCAGAGAATCAACAGGACTTACATTTGTCCTCTGTAAGCTGTTTCAAGACTTCTCCGACTATCTGAGGATGACAGCAACACAATTCATTATCTTCCAGATTTAAAAACATGACGTGGGGTATAATTGTTTATGGCTACACCTCAGGATAGAAGAGAAAGATTAAACGAGATGATAAGTCCTATGTGAATGGCTGACAGAACAGAAGTCCTATGTGAATGGCTGACAGAACAGAAGTCCTATGTGAATGGCTGACAGAACAGAAGTCCTATGTGAATGGCTGACAGAACAGAAGTCCTATGTGAATGGCTTGCAGAACAGAAGCATGCTGAGTTCTCATTCAGGAGACCCAGCTACCAATCCTCACTAAGGCGACAGATCTTTTCTGTTGAAGGGCTAAAATAAAATTACAACTGAACAATTGATGCCCACTGCCCCGACCAGGCTCACCCACCATCTCCCCCAGGTACTATAGCCTAAAAGCAGTAATGGCTGTTTTGATGCCCCAGCTACACCCAAGGGTAGAAGAGAAAATGTTCAAACACGGTCATTAGATGCATTTAAAACCAAAGGTAGAAGAGGAAATCTTAAACAAAGTCTTAAGGTGCATCTACAATTAAGGGTGGAAAATAAGATATTCAACACGATTAGAAGGTACCTCTACACCCGAAGGGTAATAAACAGGACTATAAGGTGCTTCTACACCGAAGGGTAAAAAAATAATATATTCAACATGATTAGACAGTCCATCAACACTGAAGGGCAAAAGAGAAACACTTAAAATCTTCAGCAGTAGAGGGAAACCTAAACAAGACCATCACAATCAAATGCTTTGCCACACGGTGTGGGCAATCATCCTGCTCCACATGCTGTGATCCCCAACGACAAGCATCAAGTAGTGTGCTAACACTCCTCCAGGTCACGACAAAATTTTGCCAATCTTCTTTCCCTGCCTTCTTCAATCTCTCCAGCTGTCACAACTACTTGCAACTCTTCTCTGTGCATCATATAGCCAAAAACTGCTAAGTGCCTGTTTTGTTTGTGAATCGTTACACAGCAGCAGAGAAGAGACAACTGAACAAATCCACAACATTTGAGAGATAAGAACAGTAGAAATATTGTCAGCTGCTTGACATCCTGGGGCAGATAAGAGGACACAACTGTCAAGACTGTAAGCTACTCTGGTAACTAAAAAAAGAAATGGAAAGAAGACATTTTTATTAGACATATTAATTTGACAGTTTTTTTTGTGTTTGTAGAAGTGGAGGAGCAGCAGCAGGAGAAGAGAGAGGGGTGGGCGGAGGGGGAGAAGACAAACAGTGGAAGACGAGAAGAGGACACAAAAGAAGAGAAAGAAGTATGTTGTAAGAAAGGTGTATGAATTACCTGTCCGACACTCTGCAAGGCTTTCAGATCATTCTCTGACTTGTCATACTGCTTGGTTAACTCCTTGAGGTTCTCTCTCACTAGGAAAAAACACAAATATTCACAGTGAGGCAACTCTAACCCCACATGAAGTTGATGGCAGGAGCTGAGAGTGAGCAAAGGCCTACTTGTCCTTCTCTATCAAGCCTCAACTAAGGTCTGGGCCTCCTGTCTGTCTGTCAGCAGAACCCAGATAGACAGACTGCACCGAGTACAAAATGAGGCCATGAGACTCATACTTAGCTGCACACAAGACACTACTTCATACAACAGCATGTGATATGTCCTGGTGCATGAGGCTATCAGCAGATATTCAGCATTCATGCATAAGGCTATTGATGACCAAAAATGAGTAGCATAGCAAAAGAGGTGTCTCCAGAATTTAATATAGCACGTCCACATGTGGGCTCTAGGGTACAAAAAATAGAATCACTGCCCCCCCCCCCCCCCCCCCCAACAAGATGGAGACATAAGGGCAGTGACAGATCAGTATTGACGTCCACAAGTCATCATAATCTATACAGATAAGTTTGTCAAGCACAGGTCAAGGTCAGCATGGGCATACACGGTACAATGGATGGGGGAAAACACTACAAGAGGATGGTGGCACTTACCAGGCAACTTGGTCAAGCATGACCACAGAGATAACCGCTGATGCTGCTGCTCCCAGAGCACCCGCATGGGAAGCAGAACAAGTTGCCACACATGCAGTAATTATACCAGGACTACATAACCACTCTTCAGAAAATCACAACAAGCAATGTTTGCTCTAAATGAGCAGAAAGCATCTGGAAGTCACACTTATCCTCCCTCACCAGGATCTACACATCTGGACATGCAAAGATGAAACTGATGAAAGAGCAGGACTGAGTGACAAGTAATGCACCAACAAATGCTGGAAGAAGCATGGACATGGCTGATACAACAGTGCATGGACAGGGCTAATTTAAACAACGGTGCATGGACCGGCTGATATAAACAACGGTGCATATACAGGGCTAATTTAAACAACGGTGCATATACAGGCTGATATAAACAATGGTGCATGGACATGGACACGGCTGATATAAACAATGGTGCATGGACATGGACACGGCTGATATAAACAATGGTGCATGGACATGGACACGGCTGATATAAACAATGGTGCATGGACATGGACACGGCTGATATAAACAATGGTTCATGGACATGGACACAGCTGATATAAACAATGGTGCATGGACATGGACACAGCTGATATAAACAACAGTTCATGGACATGGCTGATACAAACAATAGTTTATGGGCATGGACACGGCTGATATAAACAATAGTTCATGGGCATGGACACATCTGATATAAACAATGGTGCATGGACATGGCTGACATAAACAACGATTCATGGACATGGCCGATATAAACAATGGTGCATGGACATGGCTGATATAAACAGGCAGTTTTATAGAAAATGGCTTGCTAATGTGTTCATGAGATCTTGAATCAACTACAGTATCAACAATTAAAAGACAGAAGACAGTGCTATGCTGAACATATTTTCAGAAGAGATGAACACAATATCAAAACAGGCAATGAAATGGGAAACAGAGGTACGGAGGAAACAAGGAGATCTAAGAGAAACCCTAAGATGAACACTGAATAGAAGGAAGCCAAAGATTATGGAGTCAACCTGGAGATTCACCACCTATCCTATGACTGATTCTGCACAAGACTGAACTCAATGGAAGAACAGAGTGACTAAGCGTCTGAGACTAAGAAAGTGTGCCCTATATGTCATTATTCATTATAATGATATAATGGCACAACAGGGCAGTAATATGAAAAGAAGAAACTTGTCTGGACTTATGTTGCTAACAGTGTCAGTAATGAGTTAATGTAAGACTATGATGATGATGACTGGATGACAGACTATTCTTTTCATGTCAGTAACAGTAACAGCTGGTCAGGGTGGGTCAACTCTTACTCAATGCCACTTCCTCTGGCTGTGCTGTACTATTGTATATACTCATCTACTGTATGTATTAGTTAGTTAGTTAGTCTTTCCTCTTGTGTCGAGTGCGGCACATAGGGCAGAGGTCATGACTCTCCATGCATGGCGGTTCGTTGCAATCTGTTATAGGTCTTGGTTGGATGTTTGAGTGGCCCATGAATGAGCGAGCCTTCCCTGATGATAGTTCTATCTGTATGTATAAAGAGGAGTAATTACCAAGCCACTTAATGTAACAGTGCTCCCGTATCAGGCTGTGTGGTTACCGCGGCTAACAGATACAAATGTGTGCCAGCAGAGTTTAGAACTGCACTTTTCGAGGGGCAGGAAAATAGCTTAGATAACATACATAACGGTAACAGTAACAGACACATCATTATCGATAACTGGCAACTCAATGATAAAGCTAAAATTGAGTCTCACAGACGATTACAATTTAATTAATAATCGCCCCATTAAAGAAAGAAAACAACAAACATTCAGAGAAGTATACTTGTACTTACTTTCTTTAAGGCGAGCTTCTAATTCCTTGTGTTCTAGAAGCTTTTTACGATAATCTCCTAAAGCCTTCTCCCTAGCGTTCTCAACTGTAGGTGCCGCCATCTTTGTCGCCTGCAATTTTTCACTTCTGTCTTCGTAGAGACGGACCTTCAATCGTACAATTACAATCTCGAATAGAAGCTATTGGATCCTGCTAAGGGGAAAAAAGTAGAGTTGGTTGTGCTAACGGGATAGATGCATCTCTATCTATCTTCTTTCACACCATCAGGACATCACACAAGCGACAAACACCCGATGACACAAAGTGCCACCATGTGGATGAAGATCACCAGTGGAGAGGTCCCAGAAACCGCGTTCATCCATTAGTCCATATTTATGGCATAGCTGTATTTGCGGCCCCTGGCAAGAGCCAAAGTATGGCTTCAAATAACGAAAAATTGCATCCTACAAAGGGATGGATTGTTGTTGTCATATTCATGGCATTGTGGTGCTGGGGTATCTGTGGATTACCTACCTCCCCGGGCAGCAGCTAGAAATGCCCTGTACCAGTTCTAAAGGAAATATGGGTTGTGTTTCTGCCTTCCCCTTTAACACGTAGCTAAGGTGGGGCTCACAGTGTGCTCATTCCCCGCCACCAGATTGCCTGCAGGTTTCGCTGAGCCCTTCATGGCTCTAAGCATGGCCTAAGCATGAGTAGTTGGGGCAACTGGATCGTCACGTCCTGAGTCCCTGTGCCTTCACGATAGTTTCCGGTATTCAGGGGGGTTAGCATACTTGTTTCCATTCCTAAGACTGTTCAGCACACCTCTGGCTCCTTCCCTCCCACAGGGGGCAGTACGGTGTGGTGCACCGGGTTTATTATCGAGGTTTGCTCCTCTAGATCCATTGTGTTTTGCCTGGGGATTAGCACCCCCAGTTACCAGGACTACCTCGGGGAGGCTGTGACTCTTCGCCACGCACAATGGTCTTGAGGTAAGAGAGGTTTTGCTAGGTCAAGAGGCTGACACCACAATGGACGCTCCTTTCGTGAACAGATATTCACTAGACCTAGGGTAAAGTAAGGGGGGGGGGGACCCACTACCCACAACACCAACACTTCTTACCCCCTGCCTCTCGAGGCTCAGTCCTACAAAGCGATGGATAGATTTAGTAATAAAATGCAGGGAATGGGACGCCTATTTAGACATCATGGCGTGGAAAAACTGATGTAACAAAAAAAAAATAATAATAATAATAACGTTGTGGATACCTGGGGAAAAAAAAAACCTTGGATAGGACAGGAATGGGTCAAAGTGTCACTGCGAAAATCAGACTTGTGTAGGCTTCTAGACACACTTGGCCGGCAGAGCAGGGACTGACCAGCAGGCACTGCAGAATTAGAAACTGAACAATTGATTTATGACAATTACCGCCCAGGCGATGTCTGACTGTCTGTACAGATATCTATGGGTATGGGGGTTTATTGCCAAAGGGAATGAACGACGATATAATACGATACTACATCTTGTTTGATAATGGTGTTGGAGGCAGTCACAGCAGTTTTTTCCTGGCTGGAGCTGCATAAACATGTCGTGATTGTATCTGACTCACAAAGCATGCTGGGAAATGTGCAGACACGCTCTGTACTCTCATTCCCCTACAACTTTATCCTCCTGCTCTGAATTCCAACCAGCTAGCTATTGACCCAGTGTATATCCACCTAACCTATATGCAAACTAACCTGACAAACGACCAAGTATCTAAACAACTGACCAACCTACTTACTAAATACCTGCCAATCAACTTCTTTTCTCTTCGCCTGTAATGCCTCGTTATGTTTATGTTTACCAGTAAGTTTACCCATGTAACCCATAAGATTCCGTTCTACTTCTTACTCAAGCATGAGTGTGAAGAATCTCGGCGCAATGAACGAACTTCGTTGCACCGGCGAGGATCCTGATATACTTTTTGGGTAGATTTCCGTTAAGCTACCCGTTTTTTTTTTTAAATTTTATTTCCAACTGCCAAGGGATTTTTTATATACAGCTATAAAATTGCAACAGCATCTCATATCCATGAATGAAGAATTTGAATCAAATAACATGAGTGGCGCGGTGATTTCGGTCACAGGCATGAGGCAAAGTTAAGTCTGATGTGAGGTGTATAAGGAGATATTCCGTACCCCACTCGGGCGCCAGTCCTTCACTGTTCTGGTTTTACGGAACCTCATGCAAGACTCCTGTTGTGCGCCACGGATAATGTCTCAAATGAGCATTAACAGAGTTGGCAGGGGATCTCGGAGCTGACGGCCCCCAGAGGTGTAGTGTCCTTTCTGGCTCTCACCAGCCCGCCCCCAAACACATGGGTGAAAAGTTTAACAAAACTCAAAATTGCTTGCTAAATGTACCATCATCAAATGACAACTCTTGGTTAAAATTCGGGAGGGAATTTAAAACTTGTGCTGCTGAGACTCAACCCTGACCGAGAGATTTACCCGCAGCCAAGACGAGTAACATCTCTTGTGGGCGACTTCTCGCAGCAAGATCCTACCTACGTACATCCTCTGTCAATCCTCAGTGTCGTCGTCACCGCGCTGAGGTACACCACGGCAGCAACTTTTCATATGCTGGTTTGGAAATAATGTCCGACAAAGTTATACCCCACGGCACACATGCAAGCTCAGAGTCCGACGATCATAATTCGTACCGATTAGGAAAAAGTCCGAATGTCCGTATCCACTGGTCCAACTCGCCCGAGTGTTGGGACCAAACAGGTGAAGCCACGTCTGACGCATTTTGCTTCCCAATTTTGTCGTGCTAAGGGCACAGCTGAAACAACGTTAAAGGTGTCTAACGTAAGATGAAAAAGAATGTACCTATTTGTGTGGCCACAAACGTCCTAGACCTGCGGGCTGCTCCCCGCTGTTCTCCGGAGAGCGCAGCCTTGTAGCGCGGGAAGCTCAATACACGGTTGTGAGGTTAAGCAGTCATGGGCAGGACGTGACGATTCCTTGGGTGAGCCCAGAACCAGAGCATCATGTGTCGGCTCTGCATTTATGGAAGCCTCCTTGGATGGCGGGGAATGCCTATGATCTGCCCCTGCCTTCCCTTGAGGGCTGAAAACTCTACATAGAGCTGCCTTAAGGACGACATGCCGGGGGCCACACCTGTTAAAAGTCAAAGAGGACACCACACAAATGAGGCAACATCTCGACCCACACAAAACAATGGCCACAGTCAACCTAGAAATAGGCTTGACGTCTTCCTCCGAAGTCGGAGTACATCTGCCGGAGAGGCGGGGAACGAGTACTGCAAACAAATAAGCCAGTAAAACGGATGTACACGCAAAACTCAGGTCAAGGTAAAAGCCAAAAGTCCATTTTGGACGAACAACCGCGACTTACCGCCGGAATTCACAGCCGGTGAACAAGAAGAAGAAGAAGAAATAACATGAGAATCAACATCGAAAAGACAGAAGTTATGTCAAGAGGAAGAAAGAAACAGGATTTAAACATAGCATTATAGCAAACATATATTAAACAGGCATCTGAGTTTAAATATCTTGGAACAACATTCACTGAAGCTGGTAAATTAAACGTAGAAAAATTAACATGCGATGTAGTAAAGCTGGCCAAGTATCTACAGTAGCACCATGTGTCTTTTGTCGAAGCAGCCAGAAAAGCACGAAGCATGACCTTATGTCTCCCTCGACACCCGAAGCGATGAAAGAGGACGTAAAGAAGAAGAAAAAGGGATTTTTTTTAACCTCCGTAACAATACGCACGGGCGTCCAATCTTACCACCCACGGACAGGGGAAATAGCTAGAAGTCCACACAGGGCTGGCTATTCAACAAACTGATTTTAAAAGCTAACTACTAAACAAAGGGAAACAATCAACAAATCAAATAGAGCCGGCTTATCAAACTACCTATCTAGCTGTTCGACTGGCAATCTACCTCCTACCTGCTGACAACTTACTTGACAATCTATCTGCAGTCATGTCAACTGATGCCTGTCCGACTGCATTGTGTACATCTATCAGCCATCCATCCATCTACACATCCAGCCATCTATTATCCATCCATCTGTCCACCCAGACGTCTAATCTCTGTCTTTGTGTGTGACCGTTTTTCCGTCTGTCCAATTATCTATTCATTCATTTATCTCTACTTTCAGCCGGTACTTACTGTGTATTTTATCGTAAGCTAGCCATTCAAATTGACAACATTAAGTGATTACCTGCATGCGTGGCCCAGCTATGTCGCTGCTAGCCTCTTCAGCTACTGCCTTCCTTTGATCGCAATATGCCACTTAAAATAATACAATTTACTTCGAGCGAGTCTTACATAACCTACAACCGTAGGCTGGTTTTTCTCCCCGTATTATAGCCTAAGCCTCCATTTTGGAAGATCAACCAAGTATTGCAAAAGTTTGGGGTGGTTATGTCTGATAAGTAGCTGCTTAGAAATGAGGCTGAGAGATGGTTACGATACAGCGAATCTCACCCGAGGTTGGTTTACAGGAAAGAAATGGATGTCCGTAAATGGTTTAGCATGCTCTGATAAGAACATACATGTTGACTTGCTTACATGCATACATGTTTACATATCTACCTACCTAGCTACACATTTGATTAACTGCCTATCCACCCACTTGAATTAAAATTAGTTGCGTATCCTTTACAGGACGTTGCAGAACCAACCGCAGCACTTTCTGGCAGTTGTGGTTTTTTAAAGTCAAATTTATGTCCAGTAGTTTGCCATTGCTACTGAACGGTCGGCTCTCGGTACCACGGTCAAAACCATCGCAGGACAAACCGTCCGCAGCAGGGATCGAACCTGGCACCTCGGCATTACGAAGCGCGTTCGCAACGCCTAAGCCACAGACATTTACATCCTTGATTAATACAAAAGTAATAATGCGGCTAGAGATATATACTTTTTCCCATGCGTTTTTCTAAGTAATTCCATGACGATTGAGACAGGATGGGTTTGAAGACAATGGTTGGAGTTTCTGAGGAAATATCATCTGACCGGAATCAGTTTCCATTTTTGTGCCAGGCTGCTCTAGTGTAAGAGGGAATGAACGAGTGGATTGGCTTGCTGAGCGGGCCACGGTAGATGCCAGACAAAGCAATGGACGATATTCTCATCTCTGTTATCGTGGTTTTACGTTCATAAGATTTATTAAATGTCCAAGTTTCACCACAGTAGCATAAAGTTGACAACAAAAACAGTTATTATTAGACTGTCTCTAGTGTAAAAAAAAAAAGGTAGTGCGTTTCTGTTTATGAATTGTATTGTTATTTTTTTTTAAAATTATGTTTTATTTACTTGCCACTGATGACTATATACATGTGTGTGTGTGTGTGTGTGTGTGTGTGTGTGTGTGTGTGTGTGTGTGTGTGTGTGTGTGTGTGTGTGTGTGTCACTAGGGCAGTCATAGCGCTGACGTCAGCCAGGTCAAACCTGCAGCCCGATGCCTGAAAGGACGAAATATCATCATCATAATGTGCCCTGCCAATCGGCGTAGGCGCTCTCTTTCATCTCCACATATCACTATTCCTGGTTGCAAAGAACAGCTCTCTTGATGATATCCCCCAATGCCATCGTTTTAGCCATCTCTCTTAGTCTGCCTCTACCCCTCCTTTTACTGATCTGTCCAGTTTTCACGATGTTCTCCAATGTCTCTCTTCTCGTTATGTGGCCAAAGAATAGTGTTTGTCTCTTTCTTATTGTTGTATATAGAGATCTACTTTCATTAGCCTCTTTCAAGCAACCGTTGTTAGTTACTCTGGCCGTCCAAGGTATTTGTAACATTCGTCTCAGAAACCACATCTCTGTTGCTTCAAAATTCTTCCCAGTTTCTTCATTAACATTCCAAGCTTCGCGGCCATACAGCAGAACAGGTTCTATGTAACATTTTAGCAACCTCTTTCTGACATTAAAGAAGAGCGATTTATTGCATAAAAATATTTTTCATTCTCTGAAATGCACCTTTCGCTTGACCTATTCTGCTTTTAATCTGTGTCACACATTTTCCATCTGATGATATAATTGTTCCCAGATATTTAAATTTGTTGGCTTGGCTGAGTTTTTTTTTTTTTTTTCCTTCAGCTGAGGTATCAAAATGTGGTGTTGTCTTCTTCTTTGATATAACCATTACTTCTGTTTTCTAATATTCAAGGGAAGTCCTTTCTTAGCACTCTCCATCCCCACAATATTCAGCAGTTGTTGTAAATCAACTGCGTTTTCAGTTATCAAAACTGTATCGTCTTCATAACGCAAATAGTTTATATTGTACCCTCCTACTCCTTCTTCTTCAGCATTCCGAGCTCTTGAGGTTCATTGCTGGAGACATCACCCGCCTTCATTTATCTCTCGAGTTGACCTTTTCTTTCTATTTGATGACACCAAGTGTTTGCAGGTCTGTCTGGACATTATCTCTCCATCGTCTTCTTGGTCTACCTCCTGTACTATGACCATTCATCTCCCTTGTGTATACAGTTTTTACTTCTCTGTCATCTGACGTTCTTTCAATATGCCCCATCCATTTTAGTCTATTTGCTCTCATGATGCCAGTAATCAGTGGTAATTTAAACAGATTATGAATTTAGTTGTTCCTTCTCACTCTCCATTCACCGGTGTTTGCATCTTTGATGGGTCCAAAATTTAGTCGTAAGACTCTGTTTTCGAAAACTTACTGCTGCTAACTCTTTCATTTCACTCTATTGTTACACCTCTATTTTCAGCATTCGTAGTCCCCATGCGAAACCCAATTTTTCATCATTTTTAAGCCCCCCTCCGGCTGTTGCCGGGGGCCCTAATATAACCTAACAGTTGAACGCGGTTTCCAGGACCTCTCTACGGGTGATCCTCATCCGCAAATTGGCACTTTGTGTCATCGGGTGTTTATCGCTTGTGTGATGTCTTGGTGGGGTAACAGTTACTTCTACTACTAACTCTGTTTTACCGCAAAAAAATGCATTTTTGTTTCAGTTGTCTCCCTTCACACGTCTTCTTAAATTTCCATCAGCCCCCACATCAGCCATCTTGTGCCGTTTGTCTATAAAATATAGGTCTAGCCCTATATACCCAATACGACTGAAAGGAATGGAAAAGGGTCCTTTCCTTTTTATTTTTTATTTTTACTTTTACCCTCCATACCAACGGTCTCCATCTTGGGGCCCCTTCCCTCCCTAGGGGGCGTGAGGGAGGTTTCAAGGAGAGCCTTAAGCATTTGTGAAATTGAACGAATTTGTAAAAACTATTTATAAAACAAAAAGGCAAGGACGTGTCTGTTTTTCATAAGTAGTTGATACACGTACCGTTACAATTTTTAACACCATGATAAATATATTTAGTTACAGATTAAAAACACATTCTGACCAAAACGTATTTCCATACGTTCTATTTTCCTTGCTGCAGAATCAATCACCCTCTTATTAAAATCAGGGAAAGATATAAAACCGAACGAAAAGTATATTAGCCAGCTTCCCAATATAAAAAACACAAACAAAACGTGAACGGAGTCTTCTTCAGCACATAAATAAATTAGACAGCCTACACAAATACACAACATCGCTTATTTTCGTATCTCGAGACAGCCAGGGTGATGTCTAGACAGTAGTTTTAATTACATTTTATGTTTAAAAAACGGGGGGGGGGGGAAGGAGGGGAGAATGACCCGGGGGGGGGGGGTGCCATGGTGGTCTTCCCATACACTTAAAGGGACTTTGCAATATACTCTAGGGGGTTCAAATCTGCATTATGGTTGATTTGTATACTTGGCTTCCCTGGTCGACCTATAATATCTGGGTATCAAGAAATGTCATCGTAAGTCAAGGCGGTGACGACATCGCACATGCAGTGTCGGTTAGTATATCAACTATGTTTATCAGTTTACGCCCTGTTCCTGACAGGCAGCAGTTAGTGAATGTTTCTAGTTAACCAGTGATTGTTCTTATATATATATATATATATATATATATATATATATATATATATATATATATATATATATATATATATATATATATATATATGCATATATATATGCGTGTATGTGTTTTAAAATACGTTAGTGCACAGGGTAATCAGACACCCTAGATACGACCATAAATACCACCAAATTGCGAACACATTATATATTGCGTGATATAACAGACGCTTCAATTTGTTTCAAACATCTTCATTGCAAATGCTTCTTGCAGCTTTCCCGAACATTCAATAAAGTATATTTTTATAACTTGCCCAAAAACAATCAAATCTTCCACAATCCAATAAAAATTCCACACAAAAGAAATCCGGTCTCTGATTCAGACGAGCCCACAAAGACACTGGGATACGCATAAGACAATTTGCCTTAAGCACAACATAAAAGTTAGCACGTTAAGAGTAAAAAGTATTAGCCGTAAGTAACGTGCCTACAGT